>JAUJYZ010000737.1:0-196873 GCA_033675265.1 Actinostola sp. cb2023
GATAAAATCTGTTTTTCATTAGCATTTTGTACAATCTAATTGCAGATCGTGTAGCCTCACTGAAGCTTTCCAACGAGGTGTATTTGTTAAAGATCGAAGCAATTTGAAAAATTTCCCAAATTTTGGACTTCGTGAAAAAAACGTGGCTTTTTAGCGATTTCAATTTACTTTGACCGGAACGATTTCTCAGCAACTAAGTCAAAGTTTCACAATTCTTATTGTTCCAGCGAGTTAAAAAGCTATCTTAATAAGAGGTATTCACGCGCGTTGTTTGCTTTTCGAAAAGTGCAGTTTATACAGGAGAACCCCCCCCCAATGGCAGTGCAAAAGAAGAGCTGGTATGGATGTGGGCTCCCATGTGCTTTTTTCAAGGTTCCAGCAGGACCAAAACTCGGCTAAAACTCGGGCCAAATCGCGTAATTTCAAAAGTCAATTTCTTTGTAGTTTTCAGCGCCTGTACTCCATTCTTCATTGGCTGTTTTTTATGGATATTTTTACAGTTTAGATAAGTTCCCTCATTTTTTTTTGAATCAAAAAAGTCACAAAAGTAAAAAGTTATTTTCACAAGGAAAACTCGCATTAAGAAAACAAGGAAGGAGAGTTTTATGACACTGAGTATCACTTGAAAATTGTGCTGCGATTTTGACGATTTTTTAGCCGATTGTTGGCCTCTTGAAGCCTCCGAAAAAAGCCCAGGGAGCCCAAATCCATACACAGCTCTCTTTGTCACGCATTTTTCTTTCGTCTCTTCAAAGCACTTTTCAAACAAGCAAACAACGCACATGATACCTCTGTATAAAGATAGGCTTTATATTCGTTGGACAAAAAGAATGTTTGAAACTTTGCTTATTTTGACTGAGAAAACGGTCGTCAAAGTGAACATTGCGAAATCGCTAAAAAGCCCGTTTTTTCATAGCGTGCTTGTCAACATCACCCCACCCGGCCCCCCTCCAGCGACTTTTCTCTGGTCAAGTCCGTCTGCGAATCAGCGCACAATAACCGGTTCTGGACCCCCTGCGGGACTTCGCGATTAGATATAATAGATTCTGATTGGTATCGCATGAGAAATACTCCCTTTCTTACACGAACTCCTATTGGATAATATTATCGCACCGGATGTTATGGAAAGATTTAAAAAACCGGAAGTTTGGCACGTAAATGGAACAACGAACGGCCCACGTGGCGATAGGATTAATATTAATTTATGTCTTTTACAAATATATGCAAATAAAAGAGAGAACATTTATAAGTAACCTGGAGTTCCTTTTTACATTGTAAATCGATCGATTCCCTCTTCCAATGAATTTTCAAAACTATTCTACTAAAACAGCCATTTAAAGTTTTAAAATCATAACCGTCGTGTTGAGCCGTCCGTCTCTAATAATCCGAACAAGCTCGTGTAATTATAGCGCCAAGGCGAACAGGCAGTACGGGTTCAAACGTAGCACACTGACTGACGCGAACATGATTTATCCCAAGTTATAATTTACACGACGGTTGGAAGTTAGAAAAGCAACGGCTACATGACGGTTAGGATTTTAAAAGACACTTATCCCTGGCCGTGTTAGCTAGAATGGTTTGAATTCATTGGAAGAGGACATCGATCGATTTAAAAGGAAACTAAACATAAAGACTATTTATCCTATCGCCCGTTTAGTCTCCCTCGCAGGCGTGTTTTAGTGGTCGCGCCCAAACTTTCGGTTTAAATCTTTCATAACATCCGGTGCGATAATTATTATCCAATTAGATTTTAGCGTTGTAAGAAAGAGCAATCATTGCGAACCACATCAGAATCTATTATATATAATCGCGTAAGTTCGCAGGGGGTCCAGTAACACTGTTTATTGGCGCTGATGCGCAGACGGACTTTGACAGAGAAAAAGTTACGGATGTGGGACGAGGATAGTTTTCACGATGTCCCAAAATTGGGGAAATTTTTCAAATTGCTTCGAATCTTATACCCCCCAAATACCCCCACATCATGGAAAGATCACAGTGATGGCTACCAAGATTCTGATAAGTTTTCCTTTTTTTTTGGATCAAAAAAAGTCACAAAATTAAAAAGTTTGTGTCTTTGGTGGTGGAGATGGTCCCGACATTGTGAGTGAGGTGGCTCCTTATGTTGAGGTGGCTGCAGTGTGGTGGTGGTGTGTTTTAGTGTCTGTGGTGGGTGAGATGGCCCCTTGTTGGTGAGGTGGCTCCTTATGTTGCAGGTGGCTTGCTAGAATGTGGTGGATGATGTGTTTTAGTGTCTGTGTTGTGTGCGAGGACCCAGTGGTGAAGGTGGATCCTTATGTTTGAGGTGGCTGCAGTCTTGTGGCGGCTTGGTGTGTTTTTAGTGTCTGTGGTGGTGAGATGGCCCCAGTGGTTGAGGTGGATCCTTATGTTGAGGTGGCTGCTAATGCAGTGTTGTGATGGCTGATGTGTTTTAGTGGTAACATGCTGAGCTTGCACGTGGTGGAGGTGCTCTCGCTTATGTTGAGGGTTGCTGCAGTGTGATGGCTGATGTGTTTTAGTGTTCTGTGGTGGTGAAGATGGCCCTGTGTGGTGAGGTTGGCTCCTTTATGTTGAGTGTGGCTGCAGTCGTGGGGGCTGGGTGTTTTAGTGTCTGTGGTGGTGAGATGGACCCTGGTGGTGAGGTGGGATCCCATTGTGAGTTGGCTGAAGTCTTGTGGTGGGCTGATGTGTTTTTAGTGTCTGTGGCGGTGAAATGGGACCTGTGGTGAAGTGGCTTCCTAGTTTGAGGGGGCCTGTAGTGGTGCTGATTGTAATGATTGTGCTTTCGTTTGGTAAAGATGTGTTCCGGTCGAGGATGTGGCTCACGATGTGGTCCCTGTCTAGTGTTTGAGTGGGTAGTAGTGGTGTGGTGAGGTGGCCTACTGTGATGATGTGCGCTACTGTTATTGAGATGATATATCAGTAGAAAATTGACCAAAGGCCAAAATGTAGGCGGAAAACAATTTTTATAGCAAAAATGTAAACAATCGTATTTAGAGAGAAAAAACTCTTTAATTTGGATAGTTAGAACGCGGACTGAGAAACTGGAAACCTCTTTTGTTTTCTTACAATTGTCCTAAATTTGTACTGATTTTGGTCGCATGACAGTTTCAGAACCAAAAGTCGTCGTCGATTTGCGCTGTCGGTTTCAAACCATTCCTTGATAAAAATACAGACTGTGGTTCTGTATAAAGTCCTATATTTATATAATTGTAGCACTGTGTGGGCGCAAGGCATCAGGGGTATCGGGCACACGGTCTTGCCATGTATCACAACGTCAGCGGTCTCTTGTTTTGTTTTTGCCCCAGCCCATCACTCGTCATTCCAGTGCATTCGAGAAGGCTTTGTAAGAAAGGCTACGTTTCCAGTGGAATAGCAGGGTTACAAAATACGGCTACGTCGTTGGCTTTGTTTTGAGATATGGCGTATACATGTCCTGTTAATCATATAGGATGATACGGTAGAGTTTTTATTTCTGGATCAAACCAGACTGAAACTATGCCACTTAGGGAATTGGTTTGCTTGCAGATCATCGTCGAGAAGATTCTAACTCCCAGTTATCACGTAGTTCCCAGTGTTTTCGTTTAGAATTCCTTCAGTGCTTCGTGTGATTTCGTCACTTGATTTGTTGTGATTCCTTCGTGATTTCATGTTGGTGAATCAACTTTTCTTCCAGTTCTCATGGAGATCTTTTTCAGCGATTTAACCTCCTGTCGTAATTTCCATTAACCCAATATCTCGATAGCCTTCTGCACACATCTCCCACAGCTGTGTCACTTCAACCCGATCCTACATCATCGTCGACAAGTGATGGCATATCGTTTTGAGAGATCACACCGACTTTGTCGCTTCAGCAAACTTAATCCTCGCCCTTCTGGCATTAGACTTTGGGACTCCTGAAAAACAAATGGGCCCCCCCCCCCCGATCAACAAATGGCTCGTGAAAAGGGTAGTCCATACTACTTGGACTCCGTGACAGGGCAAGGTTCCTCGAAGGCCTGGCTTTTCCCTCTTATTTTAATTTTAACATTAATCTTATTTAATTTTAACAGCACTGCAAGGATGGTTGAAACTATGTAAATTTTAATTGTTATCTTTTGTAAATAAACTTGTAACTAAAGTGAGAAAAATGACATGCAGAGAGAATGTCGGAAAAGTTGAATGTTCAACAAACTAGGTCATCAATTTAAAGTGTAACAGGCCAAATCCAGCACAACTACAATTAAACAACAACAATAAACAAAATACGAACAAACCAAAAACAAATGACAACAATCAACAAACAAAACAATGTATACTAATTAAAAAAGCAATCCACAGGACATTGGACCTACACACCTTCAAGTTCTCCATTCGTTGAGTGCATCAGTCAATCGTTTCTTGTCTTCATGTGGACAAAAACCAACCTCAGCACAAGTGTCCCAACCATCGTCTTAAAAGCATTGATCGGACATTGGTTCATCCCAGTCTTGGATGTTACAGTGGCCTCCATTTTATGTCCTTACGGTCTTCCCTCAATTTTATGGATAAGGTTTTGAATGTCTGAAGGAAAATACGCTACGCAGAAAACAAGCATTACCAAATACAGCTGATGCGGTCACAGTGTCATTGAAACCTGGTAATTTAATTTTAAAACATAATTTTTACAAAATAAAGCCCAACCATGCACCTCATATTTGAGAATAATGGTGATCATTGATGTTACAAAACCATTTGCAACTACCGTTAACAATCATTAAACAGTCCATCCAAGAATGAAGGATAAAAGAATGAAGGATGAAAGATATGGAGAAAACAAAGGTAGGGGGGGGGAATGAGAATACGGAGAAGATGAAGGAAAAAGGACGAAGAATGAAGGGATGAAAGGAAAAAGGATGAAGAATGAAGGAAAAGGATGAAGAACTGAATGAAAAATGAAGGATGAGAAAGAAGGATAAAAGGATGAAAGATGTGCCCCGGGGTGTACGAAAAAGTGGCTTACCAGATCTTTTGGATACAATCAGTATCCAGTGGATAAGTTGATCTGGCGTTATCTAATAAAGTTGTCCATTGGATAAGGATTGTCAAACATCCAAAACATAGAGCTATCAACTTTTTACACAAAACTAACTGCTTGACCTGTAAATTTAGCCATGAAGGGTTTTAAATACAAAACTTGGCCAAATCAACAGAACGATGTAACACAGTAGTCATAGTTTTTAGCTAGTGTACTTTGGTTTTCATTGCTGTTGATGCTCCCATAATGCAAACGTCGGCTGTTGCCGTCTTTCTTTTTTTAAATGACTTCTTAAATTTCTGGCGTAGGAATATTTGTGTGGAATGCTCTTGAGACTCTCGTAGTGTGTTTCTATAAAAATGGTTCAAGGTAGTTCCCCGTAAAAGGCGACAAGAGCACGGTATTGAGTGCTATACCAACAAAACAAGCCATCTCTTTACATTGCACACAATGCTTTAATGGACTATAAGCAATTATATAATCTACAAACTGTATACTTTCTCATGCTTAAAAACGAATCCAAAACCGCGCCATCTGGAAGCTTGCCTGGAATATACGGCCCTCACTCTAAGTCACAAGATCCAAGGTAGGGGGGTGTAGATCCGAGCTGGATTTTGTTGTTTCTTTTCTCATACACAACGCATTTATCGGTGTTGTTGTAGTACAAGCTTCATAGTAATATTTGATAATTAACTGAGCTAAATCAGTAAAGGATGGAAATAATGACTCATAATGATGACAAATTGTTCCTGCATACCTTTAAGTGACGCACACCTACTGCAAATACCTGGCAAATCTGCTTTTATGCTCTGGAAATAAGCAACAAACTAAACTCATTCGGCCATTTCATGAGATAGACAGACAGACAGACAGACACACACCACATATAGACAGACAGAAAGACAGACAGACAAATAAAGGAAAGAAAGAAATATAGAAATATAGAAATATTATAATAAATATATAGATTTACACCGTCCTGGGACTCAATACTATCCAGAAAACATCCGTTTTGTTGTCAGATAAAGTACATGGCGATCGGCTGGTGGACATTTGAGCATTGTCCATCAGTGCCAAGGCAGAAGCACACACAACACTATATATGGACTACATATTTGGGGTATCAGGTCGTTTCGCTTCTAAGTCTTTTCGCTTGCACATTCAAAAGTCCGTTCACCCCTTCTTTAGTATCTTTCGCCTCTTATGCCTGGTCCGTTCGCTTCTAAATGAAACTGATGAAATATCAAGAGAAATTTCAAGAAACATCGTGATATATATCGTGAGGGCAGGCTTATGATCTTTTGCGAAACGAAACGATGCGAAACGAAACGATACGGATCTTTTGCGATACGATGCGAAAACGAAGCGAAAAGAAACGATGCGATACGGATCTTTTGCTAAATGAACTCTACTGTACAAAAAGTTTTAGAAGTGAAACGACTGGAGGCGAAAAGACTTAGAAGCGAAACGACTGTAATTCCATATTTGGTATTTGATAAAAGTCTGGTCCCGGTTGTACGAAAGGTGGACAGTGTTATCCTTTGGATAAATCCTTATCAAGTGCATGCTGTTATATAATAGTTATCCACTGGATGATAAGGATTTATCCAATATGGATAGCACTACCCGCCATACAACCGGGGCCTGGTTATATTGGTCAAAACAACCAATTTCTACCTTGATGAAGCAATATCATTAGCACAATAGATTTACTTACAGCAGAGTGCATCTCTGGGCACCAATAGTGGTAGCCTGGTACGTCTGGCCATCGATCGTCATCACAGCTCTTCATACACAAAAAATGACTGATCTTTGATGATCGGCAACAAGTGCAAGCACTTCTCGTCAGCGCAAGAGGAATGTCGATGTGCAATGCAGGGTTTCTTTGCACATCCTGGACATCTAACACAGAGCTCATATCTCAAGCATCGATACCAACATTGCTCTGATAGTTTGTTCAAGGTGTTTTCGATGAAACTCTTTACTTCGACAGCTTTGACATGAAGACCTGAATTGTCTTCAGACTTACACTGCAGTAGAACACCTTGATGAAGCTCTTGCAACACACAACTGTCATAGCGATTCGGGAAGAACTGTCGAGATATACTCTGACGCGTCACGATACAGGCACGGCTCTGCGGCGTGGCATCCTGCATTGGCGGAGCACCAGGATATGAACTTGGAAACCAGTTGAGGATATAAACCCATGTGGAACAAATCCATCGAGGAAATGGATGTATAATGGACAGGGACCTTGTGATGTCTGACACTGGTTCAAACCTTTACTGGGTGAGGACGTCAACTGTGAGGGCACAAAATAGCAATGCTCATTCCCATCTTCACCTGCCATGAACGGCACAATCAGTCCAAAGTGTTCCATCATTTTCAGCAAGTCCTCTTTAGCCTGACCACACGTCAATTGTTCGCCAAGAACGTGTTCTACGAGTTCCATGTTAAGCCTTCCACTGTTCTCAAGTTCTATCCAGTGTTCTGTGTATCGGGAATCCGTCTGAAATGAAAATGAAGACATTGTCACTCTATCACATTCTTCAGATGTGGATGGATTCGATATTCATCATATCAGTCTTTCCCGCGGGAACATTGGCAGAAATTACATTGTAATATCACCATTGGATTATTCCTGACACTTACCTGGTCATCGTAAGGCCTGATGGTAATAGGTTTTTGAACAATCCAATTAACCACTGAGCGTTAAGGACCACGGTAGCACTATATTTTATGATAATGCCGAGGTCATGGTAGAAGTCTAACATTGTCATTAGCTCATCTTGGTCCTCGATGAAACAAACGTCTTTGGCGACCTTTTCCACCTCTTCCACTCGCAAAAAGTAGGTTTTCTTTTCTTCCACAAGTTTCTGAATAGCCTATAAAACCACAAATTAATATCCGTGAACAATTTTCACATAATTTGCTTTAACATTTTTCTGCGTTAATTAGTGCTATGTTAGAACAGCACTACGGAGGGGCGGATCCAGGATTTGTTTTAGGAGGGGGTGCACCCCGTACACGTACACAAACTCAAGCACCAATAACGCAGTAGATATCAGCTCATCCAGGGGGTGCGCACCCCCTGCACCCCTCCCCTAGATCCGCCCCTGCTACGTCGAGCGAGGGACTTGTCTAGTACATGAAAACGCAATCAATATTCATATGGATTTTACTTGCGGAACCAGAATTGGATCAGCAGTCTCCTAAAACTACTTGCACTATTTAGTTGTAGAATTTAATTTAACTTAAATTTACCTTTTCAAAGTGAAGCCATCGTACTGGTACTTCTTTACCCATGTACGGTTCCCCATCAAAACACTTTCTGGATTTTCTGGTGAAGCTTTTGAATACCTTCATCATAGCCATCCGAGGAGTTGTCATTGCTAACGACAAAATATGGCTTCACGACATGTTTCTGGTAGCTTTTACACATTAGCCCCATTTTGAGTTTCTTTTCCATTTGTTTGGCTTCTTGAACTGATAAAGAATCAGCATGCGTGCCAACAATGATGACTGGAGGGCGTCGATAGGGTCTCGGTTCATCGTTTCTCGCATTTTTTTCTGTTTTGGATTCATAATCCCTTCGTTCGTCGTCTTGACAAAGGTTATGTATCGATGCCAGCCATGACAAAGTACAGTCTAAATTTGTTTCGTTGTGGGGGTTATCTAGTAATATATCCAATATGCCTTGACGTACACAAGGTGCTGCCTTGGCATCTAGATCTATGCTGAGGTTATAGACAAGAACATAAACTGCCTGTTGAGACATGAAAACTTGATGCGATGCGTAGTACAAATGTTGGCCAGCAAAGTCCCATATGCTGATAGTGACTTCTTTGTCTGTTATCGTTTCATCCAAATGTTCATCTTGCAGATACTTAATCAACATCTCGGTTATTTCATCTGGGACACGCGTTTCTGTCTTGGATTCTACTACAGTGTGAATTACATTCTCAGGAAGAGAAGGTGTGGCAGTCATTGCTTCCTCGACTCCTTCATTTGATGCTGGTTCTTCTTCCATCTTCTCTTCATTGTGGGCGATTGTTCTATCTTCAATGTTGTCATGACTTCCTTCCTGTATTAGAGGTCAGAATTTCAGAATGTTCACTAAACGATATTAGTAATGGGTGATTATTTTCAAGATGACTAAGGCCCGGTCATGTCCAAACCCCGCTCCATTCATATGCCGAACCTAATTGTTGAATTAAGTCCAGTAAAAGAGCAGTGTCGGTTTTTGTTTTGTTCGGCAAACATCGTTGGATAGGGTCTGAATCAGTTTGGTACAAAAGGTTTCGTTTGGTTCGGCAAACATCGTAAGTTCGATAGGGTCACTGCGACACTGGAGCGGTGGATGATTCATAGACCGAATGCAATAATGGCGTCCAATTTCAATTGCCATTGCTCTGGACTGACTAGCCTCTCATTCACGTGAAAATGCATTTGTGTTTCCACATAAACACGTGGTTAGTCAGTCCAGAACAATGGCCAATGAAATTGGACGCCATTATTGCATTCAGTCTATACGAAGCTCTTATAATGCGCCAAATCTAATCCATAAATTATGATACTTGGAAATCTGCTCATAGTTCATCCCTGGAAAAAAGTTAGATCCGACAGAAAGTACGTCGTATGAAGTAGATGGAGCGGCGTCTGGAAAAGGTCAGTCTAAGTTAATTTTCTTGCCCGGTTCATAGATCAAACAAGAGCGGCTGATTATTTATTGTTTCAATTGCGCATTTAAGAGAGAATGTCACATCTGATGGAGCAAAATAGCCAAAATTCTGGCCACAGTGAAAACATTAATATTCGATCTAAAGAAGGGGAATATTGTACAAACCACTGATCTGATGTTCATTTTGTAAAAAAAAAATCGTTGTTTTTTTTAAAATCGAGAAAATCGATCCAGGCCTCTGGCCGCCTGAATTGGCTTGAATCCAGCGGGAAAATAGTACCTCTAGAAAATCGCATCGCGCGAAAAAATAAAGACAGCTAAAGCGAAACTGTCTTCGGATATTCATTTTAGAAAGGTGCTACATGATATCTGAGTTAAAATCTAGGTATTTACTGCAAATCAACAAGTGGGAAATAAAGGTTAACAAAGCAGGTTTTTCCTATTTACATTTCACCGTTATTATGCGATTAATATTATCTATATGTGCGGGTACTCTGATATCTCTAAAACTCCGTCTACGTAAGCTTAGCATGATATACTGAAACATATCTCAGAATTGATTTGGGTTTTTAATTGTGCGCCTTTTACCAAACTCCGGAACTTCAAGCATTTCGGCTTGAAATTTAGTGCAACATTTGAACACACGCCATGTCTGGGATCTAACAACTCAAACTTGAAGCCCAAATTCGCCACTAAAAATCAAAGCTAATTATAAGTCCGCAGACTATTATGATCACCTTCATTGTTGGCAGCTGATACGTAAGATTTTGTGAAGAAGATCCACCATTTAAAATCTTTGTCCTCAGCTTTCGGCTGTAGTAATTGGAGCATTACATTGATTGACTTACTTGGGAAAGATTGTCATTAAAAGATATGTTTCCTTGGAGGTTAGCAGTATTATTCTCGTAATATCATTCACCTAAGAACGCCTGCAAAGGATGCTATCATTTATGGTGCTTGATTCAAAGACAAAATAGACTAATAATAAAATAAAATGGAATAGACTAATAATAATAATGAGATGGAAACATGCAGTTTCATGTTCGTAACGCAAGCAACATACAGCAGAATGTTGTGTGACCGAGTGACAAACATTCCTGGGTAGCCGGTGGAGAAAGGAGTTCAATTCAAAACTGGAGAAGAAACAACAAAACTAAACAAGGCTACGTTAAGCTAATACTCTTTATTTCCTTTTACCTGTATCGGTTAAAATGGCTTCATAATGAGCTTGCGACGCGACGTGGAAAATACCCTAATCCGAAGGACGAGAGGCGAGTCCTACTGACGAGAAGCGCCAGTCCGAAGGACGAGTCCGAAGCCTCAGCACCAGTAGCCTCTGGAACCAGGGTACGTGGAAGATGATCAGTAAAACGAGGGTTGTTGTCAACGCTTAGCGTGTGCACATCGAGATATGGGGCACGCGGGAATTTGGGAGAGCACGAGAGAAGCGTAGTTACTCGAGGCGTAGCCGAGAGCAACTCTAGCTTCACGAGTGCTCTCCCAAATTCCCAAGTGCTCCATAACTCGATGGACGCACAGCTAAAGCGTTGACCATTTATTTTATAACATAGTCACTGCATATTCAAATAAAATAGTTTTATTTTCCGATTGATTTCAGAGCGCGCGCGCTATGACGATGACGTGAACGTGTGTCCGTGGACATACCGTGTGTCCGTGGGCTTACGGACACCCGCTAACCAACCAATCAGAGCGCACGTTATATCATACCTATGTTATAAATTATTATATAGTCAAGTCAATCCGCGCGCTCTGATTGGCTAAAAACTGTGCTGTATCAGAGAACGGAGTACGGTTTGATGATGCTATTTTTTTCGGCTGTTTGGTTTGATCCAAAATTGTGAAGAAAACAAACCAAGCGCGCGCTCGACGGCGTAACTAGCGTCAGTAGCGCGCGCACTTCACTCGCTAAAATGTTATTCAAAAACACAACAGAATCCTCAACTTTCTTGCCATTTTTCTCACCATTCCTGTTCTTTTTTATCAAAATCCAGAGTTTCTATATAATAAAGCAAATAGAACAGCTTATTCCGTGCTCCGTTCAGTAATACAGCACTCAGGAAGTGCCGAGCTCGAGAGCACTCGAGAAGTGTGGAGAGCACTCGCCGTAAAATAAAATAACTATTATATAAACGCGCGCTCTGATTGGCCAAAGGATGCGTATTCCGCGTGCTCTATCAGAGCACACATAACGTGCTCGCAGATATTCAAGCATTTTTGTACGATACAAAATTGAAAACTTGCCTTAAAATCTTATTGTATTTTATAAAAGAAATAGAAAAATTGTCCGCTGTGCTATGTGTATATTTAAAGCACTTGGGGACTGATCAGAACACTCGAGAAGTATTGAGAAGCACGCAGCATCGCACGCTCGTTTTCTATTTCTTCAGTAACGGTTTGTAGCGTTCGCTGAGTCCGGGCACCGACTGCTGTCCGTAATAGAGGGGTGTTTGCAAGACGAGAGTTGATTGTACTGCCTATCCAACGGGATAAATTTCAGGCTCACTCGAGAAATCACTAATATTATATTTTCAAAGTGTACAAATAGCTTTTTAAATAGTATGCAAAAATACGTCATTAGTAACGTACAGGAACGAGTGAGACGGGGGCTTAGCATCAAACCCCCTATACCCCCCCCCCCCCTTCCATACCCCCATAGCCCCCCCTCCCATACCCCCATAGCACTAACTGCTCCGTAATAGAGGGGTGTAGATTGTGAGTCTCAGGCCTGTTTACTAAACTAATTATCCATTCACCTACTGCGGGAGTTAGGGATGTATTTATTTTCCCAGTAGCTTATCTGAAGGTCGATAGTTCTTTCCCCAAAAACGCTCTATCGTCCTTACATCAAGTAGTCAAAACAACCGCAGTGGGTACCGAACAGGGTAGCAAAGGGGTGGGGGGGGGGGGGGGGGGGGGGGGGGGGGGGGGGGGGGGTCATGATCATGCTTCACGGGCGATTTTTTGGTAAATTCACGCGTCACGGACCAAAATGTCCGAAATTCACGAATCACGAGCGCCAACCTTATTTTTGGAATTTCACGCGTGAAAAGGTTTAGATCCTAAACGTTGAGCAAAACTCCCTCACTTGGTTTCGTTCTTATCTTGACAGCAGGAACCAAAAATGTAGCGTAAATGGCGCTATGTCGAATGCAAACAATATATGTTGTGGAGTACCTCAAGGAAGCATAATTGGCCCATTACTATTTCTGATTTACATCAACGATTTGCCAAACTGCCTCGGTACAGCCTCCGCAAAAATGTTTGCTGACGATACAAGTATTAGCACTTCTGCCGGTAGCCTTGCTGAACTCGAGCCAATGATAAATTCTGAACTTCAAAATCTAAATTGTTGGTTAAGAGCAAATAAGCTAAGCCTTAACATTGCAAAAACTGAATTTATGGTCATAGGCTCCCGGCAGAAGTTGTTAACTGAAGGGGACTATGATATTGTTGCAAATATCGAAAACACCAAAATCAAGAGAGTCGACCACACCAAATCCCTTGGTCTCATTATAGATGATCGGCTCTCTTGGAGTAAACACATTCACGAAATATGTAAGAAAATTGCTTCGGCTATAGGTGCACTTAAACGACTAAGACCCTTTGTCACTCAGGCGGTCGCTATCCTGATCTATAAAGCACTAATTTTACCACACTTTGATTATTGCAGTGCAGTATGGGATGGACTAAGCGGCCATCTGAGTGACAAAATTCAAAAACTGCAAAATCGTGCGGCAAGGGCTATCATGAGGGCAAACTATGACACCAGCTCTAGCGTTCTTCTTGAAGAATTATGCTGGGACACTCTGTCTGTTCGCCGGAAAAAAACAAAAAGTAACGCTTATGTTTAAGTCCATCCATGAATTAGCCCCACAATACTTACAAGACCTCTTTACTCTTCGCCACACCAATTATAATTTACGAAATTCTGATATTAAACTCGCACTGCCCAAGCCACGCACTAACTACCTTAAGCGAAGCTTTTCTTACAGCGGTGCTAAACTGTGGAATGACTTACAACAAAGTATCAGGTCAATCAGCTCGCTTGGTCAATTCAAGAGAGAAATTAACGGAATTTTATGATCATTTAATTCCCACACGGCAATCATGTAAAACAGTAACATATGATGTAACTTATTTTTAATATTTTAGATAACCATTGTATTGTATTTCTACTGATGATTTTACCGTGTTTATAAATAAACTTTATGTATGTATGTATGTATGTTTCACAGAGCATAACAGCGGTAAATCACGAATCACAGTCGGTCAAAAGGGACGATCACGCATCACGTTGAAACATAAATTCACGCATCACGCTCGAATTTTTATGAATTTCACGATTCACGCTCCATTTTTTGGTCAAATCACGCGTCACGCGTAACTCCTTTGCTATCCTGACCGAATGGTGCTCTGGTCTATGACCACTTGACGAAGTATATCACATTCATTCATAGCCCGATTGTCGTGCAAACGTCGCGCCGGACGGCAAGTGTATCACGGCATTTCGTTATTTCACGTTCTCTTCACGACGTCGATGACAACAACCCTCGTTTTACTGATCAGTGCGCACTGCGTCATCTTCCACGTACCCTGGTTCCAGAGGCTACTGGTGCTGAGGCTTCGGACTCGTCCTTCGGACTGGCGCCTCTCGTCAGTAGGACTCGCCTCTCGTCCTTCGGACTAGGGTATTTTCCACGTCGCGTCGCAAGCTCATTATGAAGCCATTTTAACCGATACAGGTAAAAGGAAATAAAGAGTATTAGCTTAACGTAGCCTTGTTTAGTTTTGTTGTTTCTTCTCCAGTTTTGAATTGAACTCCTTTCTCCACTCTACCCAGGAATGTTTGTCACTCGGTCACACAACATTCTGCTGTATGTTGCTTGCGTTACGAACATGAAACTGCATGTTTCCATCTCATTAGTCTATTTTGTCTTTGAATCAAGCACCATAAATGATAGCCTCCTTTGCAGGCGTTCTTAGGTGAATGATATTACGAGATTAATACTGCTAACCTCCAAGGAAACATATCTTTTAATGACAATCTTTCCCAAGTAAGTCAGTCAATGTAATGCTCCAATTACTACAGCCGCAAGCTGAGGACAAAGATTTTAAATGGTGGATCTTCTTCCCAAAATCTTACGTATCAGCTGCCAACAATGAAGGTGATCATAATAGTCTGCGGACTTATAATTAGCTTTGATTTTTAGTGGCGAATTTGGGCTTCAAGTTTGAGTTGTTAGATCCCAGACATGGCGTGTGTTCAAATGTTGCACTAAATTTCAAGCCGAAATGCTTGAAGTTCTGGAGTTTGGGTAAAAGGCGCACAATTAAAAACCCAAATCAATTCTGAGATATGTTTCAGTATATCATTCTAAGCTTACGTAGACGAAGGTTTAGAGATATCAATATTCGCACATATAGAAAATATTAATCGCATAATAACGGTGAAATATAAATAGGAAAAACCTGCTTTGTTAACCTTTATTTCCCACTTGTTGATTTGCAGTAAAATACCTAGATTTTAACTCAGATATCATGTAGCACCTTTCTAAAATGAATATCCGAAGACAGTTTCACTTTAGCTGTCTTTATTTTTTTTCGCGCGATGCGTTTTTTCTAGAGGTACTATTTTCCCGCTGGATTCAAGCCAATTCAGGCGGCCAGAGGCCTGGATCGATTTTCTCGATTTAAAAAAAACAACGATTTTTTTTTACAAAATGAACATCAGATCAGTGGTTTGTACAATATTCCCCTTCTTTAGATCGAATATTAATGTTTTCACTGTGGCCAGAATTTTGGCTATTTTGCTCCATCAGATGTGACATTCTCTCTTAAAGATCGACGTATGATACGGGCGTTAGGCTTATAAAAGACTGAAGGCTATTTTATTCTCCACCAGTACTAGAATAACTCTCGAGATCCGAGCCTCATTGGCTGTTACAGACTATACATTAATAAGACTTTTCTTTCAGAATAATTAAAGCGACTGAGAGAATAACAACACATTCCTCCATAGTTAATAGAATAAACTATTATTAACTATCAGGGTTTCACACAGCAAAAAGCACATGGGCGAATTCCCTAGAATTGATCTCAATTGTACAAATTGTTGAAGGTTCCTATATTTCCGGTTTTAAAAAGGCTAGGCATTAAAATGCTTAGCCAAATATAATCATATATAATTGTGCACTAATCATTGAGAAGAGTTTGACCGCCAGAAATGGATATTCACAGCACTGTACTTACCTTCATAGGTATTTCAGCTTCATCTCTTGTTGATTTCAGATCCCTGGCGAGCATGCGAGGGATAACATCGTCACCCAGTAATTTGACATCGTCTTTGAGTTTCCAATTCTTGATCATGACATGATCAATATCAAGCGAACAGAGGGACGCATCTACCCCTACTGTACTTGGTTCGTCAGCATTAAACGGCAGACCACATAGAGACTTTCGTAGGCTAGTTTTGCCAACTCTTTCTGGACCAATAATCATTATACGTCCACGATATACAGATACCTTGCCTTGTTTCAAAGCTCTACGATATGCCTGTTCAGCTTTGTGTCCACGCGCAATTATCTCTGTTGGTACTAAAAGCATAGGAGTGTGAGTGTATAAAATGGATATTTTGTAAAAGCTATAATTCTTCCTTTTCTGCCACGTCTTTCCACCCTTATTCTTTCATTCTTCCCTCTTTTTGGCCAATATCAATATTATGCTACAGACTGACAACAATAGAATAGTAATAATAATAATAAGTTCTTATTTAACGCAGTAAACTCACGTCTCAATGCGTTTTACAGAATAAGATAAAAAAATAAGATGTATTCGCTTCCGTACCGTGACCGCAATATAGACCCTTTTAATAAATCCCACAATGCATGATTTTCCGCGCTTGATGTCAAATTCATTCTTTTGAATCAGGTGTTTGAATATAATTCTTTTGAATAGATCTAGAATATTATAAAAGTGACGTCAAGCGCGGAAACTCATTGCGTTGCGGGATTTATTAAAAGGTCGACGTCTATAACAAGACGCTAGGACAGCGTTTAGTCGATAGTTATAATGAATACATTTCGCATAACGAAATCTGCTTTGCATATATCTATAGCTTTGTCTAATATATCCGGCACAGTCAGAACATGTCTGAAATGTAGTAACCACAATAGCCTCTCCTACAGTTTCAAAAATGGCGTCTATCAAGTTATTTTCTTCTTTGCCTTTCTTGTACTCATGATCAGCATCCAACAAGTTCGTTTCAGTATTACAGTTCGTATAAATGTCATTTGTACATCACTCAGATTTTGCAACTTTGTACTGACTTTCAATGTGCCAACTAAGGCCCCGTTCACACGGTATGTGGCGAATTTTTAACCGTTCAAAAATTTGACCCGCACACACCGTTTACACGGAACCGTCTCTTTCATTACTTGTATAAAAGTACGTCCTGTTCACACGGAACCGGATCAATACGATAATGTGAGTGGTTTACCATCTGATCATGCGCAGAGCATACTGCCTATAGTCAGCCACGTCAAAATACGGTTGGCCGTACGAGAATCCAGACAAGGTGTTTACATGGTACCGGTCAATTTTTTTATCCGTGCAAGTCAAAAATTTGACCTCGATTTTGCAGGTCCCAAATTTGCACGGCTAGGCGTACGAATTGTTGTTCGGATAGCACAGTTCCGTGTGAACGGAACGCCTAAACATACAACTTTTTGAACGGTTACAAATTCGTCCGGTACCGTGTGAACGGGGCAGTATATTTTAAACGATATCAAAATCGATGCGAGTTGAACGTATTTGATTCATATTTGTTTCCGCGACATCGACGACATAAACCATCCACGAAAAGAACTTCAAAAACTCATTAATTATTCATGAGGTAAACAGCCAACCAAAAGTCCGCTCTTGAGTACTTTGCCGATTTCAAGTCCGCTCTAGAGTACTTTGAAATATTATTTCAAGTTCTAGGACTGGAAATATCAGTTCAAGTCCTTGGAATAGAAATATCATATAAATCAATCACTGAATGTCTGAGAGGAAATACTATTTCAAATTAAACTTAGACACAAGTAACATGTTATTTGTCTTAAAAAAACTGGGAATGCATGATTTTTATCTGCTTAAAAAATATAGCACGATATACTAGTATATATCAGACAACAACGTATTGTGACAACCTTTTTGGCTAAAAGTGTGGGGGGCCCCCAGCCTCCCCCTCCCGTCTCCGACCCCCCCCCCCCCCCCGTCTCCGCCCCCCCCCCCCGTCTCCGCGGTCCCTGCGATTGTTTCGGAGTTCATTCAATATTACTCGGGGAAAAAAATTTGTGACGGATGAAAAAAAAACAGCCTGCATTTTTCAAGTAGGGCATTCCACAGGAAGCCCGACTAATTATAACTGCGTATCGTACATTTCCCACTCATACGAAAAACCACTCTATTATTGTCTATCGAGGGGGCTAAAATATATTGACATCTCCTGATTGCCAATGCCCAAGCCACGTCGTCATATGTTACGTAATCCTGTTATATTAAAGAGCTAATTTAAGAAAGAATCAGGTTGATGAAATAAATATCCTATTCGCAAGCAAATATTTCATTTATTTATTTTCCATTGGGCCAATTATCACGACGACGTGACATAGAAAACTCGGTACCCAACGGTTTTCAAGGCAGATTTCGACGTGTTATCTTCGTTCACTTACGCGTTTTGCATATTTAAACTCCGTCTATATAAAGTGCCTATAAACCCAAATTTCTACCATGAAAGTTGTTTTCTAATATAAGGTAATATAGTAACAGGATTTGATATTAGCTGGAAGCTTGGGTCTCCTTTTCATCCTACCTGCTGTGTGGGTTGTAGTGTTGGTGTTGTCATCAGGCAATGGGATTGAGATATGCACTGGTGATCCATCTTCGTCATCTTCAAGTTCTTCTTCATATTCTTCGTCATCGTCATCTTCTTCGTCATCTTCAAGTTCTTCTTCATATTCTTCGTCATCGTCATCTTCTTCGTCATCTTCATCTTCATGTTCAAGTTCTTCGTCATCTTCACTAAGTTCTTCTTCATCTTCTTCGTCATCTTCATCTTCATGTTCAAATTCTTCGTCATCTTCACTAAGTTCTTCTTCATCTTCTTCGTCATCTTCATTTTCATGTTCAAGTTCTTCGTCATCTTCACTAAGTTCTTCTTCATCTTCTTCGTCATCTTCATTTTCATGTTCAAGTTCTTCGTCATCTTCAAGTTCTTCTTCATCTTCTTCGTCATCTTCATTTTCATCTTCAAGTTCTTCGTCATCTTCAAGTTCTTCTTCATCTTCTTCGTCATCTTCATCTCCATAAATTGAAGAATAATAGTCCTGATCCATGCTGGAGACAGCCGGAGTTCTAGCACTTGAACACCAGTTGTGGAGAAGCTGGTGGAGAAGCTGGTTGTGCTGCTATGCTTTTCGTTTCCTCATTTCATTTTTTCTTGGGACCTAAAATTTGGGCTATCATACCCAAAGAAATCAAAAATATAACTACTACATCCACAGGCAGCCCAACCATTGCTTTTGAGGCTACTAAATAATGAAATAAAATGATATTTGCGTCTTTTTGATGGGTTTCCTGTGGTAGAGCGCGCGCTCGCGCATGTATGTCGGGCTCCCTGTGCTGAGTAACGTCCTATGTTGGGATCCCTGTGTGCCTTCTGCGGGAAGCGCCCGCAGCAATGTACATAATAGTGAAACAAGGTGTGAAAGCGTATCATGGCCTGATGTGCGGCGCACGCAGCTGGTGCAAATTTTCCGTGAAACATTCGGATTTTACTTTCCGAAGCCGCCGTACGCTACAGGCCCGTGGGGGGTACCCATGGTAAAGTAGCTGAAGCTTTTCAAAATGGTGGGAAATCTGAAGAGAAGTTCGTGAAACAAAGACTAATTTTTTCGGTGTAAACGTTTGGATTCTATTCGCATCAGTCCCTTACAGAGCGAGTATAAATAAGATCACAACTAATGAATTCTGTTCAGTTCACGAAGCTAGCGTCCTTTGCCACATCTATCACCTAACCATGGCCGAATTAACGAGATCCTCTACAGCTACAGCCGATGGCGTTCCAGCCGCCCAAGCCTCGTGAGATGCTAACCCGCTCTGTTGGAGGTTTTGTATTTTCCTGTACTTCTTGTTAGCCTCTTAAGAGGCTGTCCGCCTAAGGATCGACCACTCAATTTTAGCCAAAGCTCGGATTTCCTTTACATTTTCCATACAAAACAAGGTTGATATACAACTTAAGAAAATATATATTATTTGTCTCTGCTCTCAAAATTTGTCGAGATATAGGGTTGGAAGTCCTCCGTACCCAAACCCCTGAAAATCGGTCTTTGACAGAATCAAAATTGGGCCATTTTTAGGAGTCTGTCGTATAGCGAATACTGATCTGAGGAAACTCAAGTTCACACCAGCAATAAAATGTTTAAAGGTAGAAATGTAAAACAAGATCAGTTTATGAAATAATACTTTGATGCTAACAGTTGAAAGAGGCGTACTGTGATAGGTAGTCTAGAAAGTAAGAAAAGCACGTAGCGAAAATTGATAATTTCTAAAAATTCTGACTTGTTCTGAGAATTTGTAGGATTTTTCTGAAAAGCACTAAGATAGTTCTGTTAAGTCATGAAAAAATATTTACTGGATCTCTAAGACTGGAGAAGTTATGGCCGTCTCGATTACTGCTAATTTGCATAAATTCGCTCGTTAAGAGACAAAATGCCTTTTGAGATACAAACATTAGTTTAGTGGAAGTAGCTTGCAAATTATATTTTACAAGGTAATTCTAATAAAGCGTTTGCCTAAACATACATTTTCGGTTAAAGATAAACATATAAAAGTGAAATTTGACCAGTTGGATTCAAAACAGTAATTTCTCAAATTTGTTCATTTTCGCCATTTATTCAAACTTCACCGATTTTCGCCTGATAAATCTATATGCAAGTAATCTTACCTTATTACACCAATCATTACCTAAGACAATATATTAGATTTGTTAAAGGTTCTGTTAACAACATCAAGTGGCAGATTTGTATAGTGTTTTGGAATGTAATGCCGCTGACCACAAGACAAGTAGTCTTTATGTTGCAGTCTTTGACTTTATCTCCGTTTATTTTTCATTATGCAGTCCTTACTGTTGTAATGTTACGAAACAAAATCAATGGCTAGTATATATAATACAATAGTGGACAGCTTTACGAGTTCCTAGTTTCGTACCATCATCGCGAGTCACGCAGATGGTAATACCAATATGTAAATATGTAAATTAATACTTTTTTTCGAAGCTACAATCGGTGCCAATTTACTTTGAAACACTAACGCTTTGAAAATCATTGATAATGGTATTTTGTGGCGCACGCAAAAGGTCTTTTTACCCCCCTCCCCCCAACGACAATGTTAATTAGGCCCTGTCCACACATACCCAGATATATTTGAATCCGCAATTTTTTCGATGCGGATTGGCCTCTCGTCCACACGTATCCGGTGAATACGGTCGATGAATCCGCATCTTTTTGAATACGCTCTCCAGAGTGGATTTTTTTGAATACGCTGTGAATACGGCCTCGTGTGGACGGTCGAATCCGTATATTTTTGAATACGTTGACGTCACGGTATCGGATCCAGTCTTTACCGCGCGGATTCATAGACCGTATATTCAACGGATACGTGTAGACGGGAGGCCAATCCGCATCGAAAAAGTTGCGGATTCAAAAATATCCGGATACGTGTGGACGGGGCCTTAGTGGTGCGAATCGAACACGGCGATCATTGCTACCCTCAACTTTAATGAGGGGCGAGGGGATTTGTACCATGACATGCATTTAATGTGCAACTTAGTGCCATGTTTGGTAGAATCAGTCAGAATTTAGATAGTTGTTCCATTGATATTGTCTGGGATTGTCTATGATGTATACACCCTAATTCGAGACAGGTGTTCGTGCGCAAATCATTGTGATATGTTCGTGAAATTCATTATGTGCAATAATAATAATAATAATAATAATAATAATAATAATAATAATAATAATAATAATAATAATAATAATAAATATAAGTATAAGTATACAAATAATCTCTCGAAATTTGTTACTTTGAAAGATCATGTGTTATATATAGCTAATTGCATAATCGTTGTCGGATTGAAAATCATGAAAGCTATGACCAAAAGGAATTCTGGGAAATTAAAACTATCAAATTACACCGTCAAATGATCGACCTTTTTATCCAGACTTGTAGGATCTTAGTTAAATAGCTCATATACCTTCAAAACCATCGTTAATAGAAGTCGGCTAACTCATCGTTCCACGATTATCGACTAGAAGTGCTGTGTAGAAGCTTGTGCTGTATGTATCGAGAGAGAAGCAGTTGTGTTTAATATGCAGCAGAGAAATGATGTTGTATCGAACGCAAGCCATCGATCACTTCCTTTTAAACAGTCACGCTTATTTCACACACAAACGCATACGCCGATTCGTGTGGGCCCACTCTGAAAGATCTCGTTTCATTAACAAAAACAAACACGACAACGAACAAACGAAAGACGTTATCAGAACCATCTGACCATGAATTACTGAAGTACTGGTCGTCCCAAGTACGTACTGCAGAGGGACCATTCGGAGATCTTTATCTATGCTCACCGACACATAGTCTCCCTCGTCATGCAACTGTCATTGTCATAACGCCCGAGTATATGCTCATTGAGCGACTTGTTTTAATAATATAGCGTAGAATCCCGGTTATAAGCCCTGAGCTTATAATAACTTCGTAAGGGTTTTGTGGTGGGCTTATAACCGGGGGGGGGGGGGGGGGGGGGGGGGGGGGTTATAAAAGGGAGGACAAAAACGTCTGAAATTCGTTCTATTGAAAAACAATGCTTATAATCGTGACCATTTTAGTTAAACAGTGTTCATGCAACAATAACATGCTCAGAAAACAAACTATAATCTGAGCGGATTTTCAAGCAATGGGCTTATAACCGGGATTCTACGGTATTGATAACAATATGCATTTACGACTACTTGAAGACGTTTACAGAGTGTATCACACATTTTAGTATGATTTGGTTCGCACCACTAATTATTTAATCAACATTCACGTAGGGGGAGGGGGGTAAAAAGACCTTTTGCGTGCGCCACAAAATACCATTATCAATGATTTTCAAAGCGTTAGTGTTTCAAAGTAAATTGGCACCGATTGTAGCTTCGAAAAAAAGTATTAATTTACATATTTACATATTGGTATTACCATCTGCGTGACTCGCGATGATGGTACGAAACTAGGAACTCGTAAAGCTGTCCACTATTGTATTATATATACTAGCCATTGATTTTGTTTCGTAACATTACAACAGTAAGGACTGCATAATGAAAAATAAACGGAGATAAAGTCAAAGACTGCAACATAAAGACTACTTGTCTTGTGGTCAGCGGCATTACATTCCAAAACACTATACAAATCTGCCACTTGATGTTGTTAACAGAACCTTTAACAAATCTAATATATTGTCTTAGGTAATGATTGGTGTAATAAGGTAAGATTACTTGCATATAGATTTATCAGGCGAAAATCGGTGAAGTTTGAATAAATGGCGAAAATGAACAAATTTGAGAAATTACTGTTTTGAATCCAACTGGTCAAATTTCACTTTTATATGTTTATCTTTAACCGAAAATGTATGTTTAGGCAAACGCTTTATTAGAATTACCTTGTAAAATATAATTTGCAAGCTACTTCCACTAAACTAATGTTTGTATCTCAAAAGGCATTTTGTCTCTTAACGAGCGAATTTATGCAAATTAGCAGTAATCGAGACGGCCATAACTTCTCCAGTCTTAGAGATCCAGTAAATATTTTTTCATGACTTAACAGAACTATCATAGTGCTTTTCAGAAAAATCCTACAAATTCTCAGAACAAGTCAGAATTTTTAGAAATTATCAATTTTTCGCTACGTGCTTTTCTTACTTTCTAGACTACCTATCACAGTACGCCTCTTTCAACTGTTAGCATCAAAGTATTATTTCATAAACTGATCTCGTTTTACCATTTCTATAAAGACCTTTGAACATTTTATTGCTGGTGTGAACTTGAGTTTCCGCAGATCAATATTCGCTATATGACAGACTCCTAAAAATGGCCCAATTTTGATTCTGTCAAAGACCGATTTTCAGGGGTTTGGGTACGGAGGACTTCCAACCCTATATCTCGACAAATTTTGAGGGCAGAGACAAATAATATATATTTTCTTAAGTTGTATATCAACCTTGTTTTGTATGGAAAAATGTAAAGGAAATCCGAGCTTTGGCTAAAATTGAGTGGTATTTGCCCAAATCCTAGTTTTGATAGTGAATTGTCCAAGACGAAGCTCTTATGAGTCAGTCTCCCCCAGGGCTGAGAAGACAGTGGTCTGAGAAGACGATTTATTTGCCCAAATCCCAGTTTTAACAGTGAATTGTCCAAGGCGAAGCTCTTATGAGTCAGTCTCCCCCAGGGCTGAGAAGACAGTGGTCTGAGAAGACGATTTATTTGCCCAAATCCCAGTTTTAACGGGTGAATTGTCCAAGACGAAGCTGTTATGAGTCAGTCTTCCCCAGGGCTGAGAAGCCAGTGATCTGAGAAGACGATTTATTTGCCCAAATCCCAGTTTTAACAGTGAATTGTCCAAGGCGAAGCTCTTATGAGTCAGTCTCCCCCAGGGCTGAGAAGCCAGTGGTCTGAGAATTAAGACGATTTATTTGCCCAAATCCCAGTTTTAACGGTGAATTGTCCAAGACGAAGCTCTTATGAGTCAGTCTTCCCCAGGGCTGAGAAGCCAGTGGTCTGAGAAGACGATTTATTTGCCCAAATCCCAGTTTTAACGGTGAATTGTCCAAGACGAAGCTCTTATGAGTCAGTCTCCCCCAGGGCTGAGAAGACAGTGGTCTGAGAAGACGATTTATTTGCCCAAATCCCAGTTTTAACGGTGAATTGTCCAAGACGAAGCTGTTATGAGTCAGTCTTCCCCAGGGCTGAGAAGCCAGTGATCTGAGAAGACGATTTATTTGCCCAAATCCCAGTTTTTAACAGTGAATTGTCCAAGGCGAAGCTCTTATGAGTCAGTCTCCCCCAGGGCTGAGAAGCCAGTGGTCTGAGAATTAAGACGATTTATTTGCCCAAATCCCAGTTTTAACGGTGAATTGTCCAAGACGAAGCTCTTATGAGTCAGTCTCCCCCAGGGCTGAGAAGACAGTGGT
This sequence comes from Actinostola sp. cb2023, assembly GCA_033675265.1. Lineage (NCBI taxonomy): Eukaryota > Metazoa > Cnidaria > Anthozoa > Actiniaria > Actinostolidae > Actinostola > Actinostola sp. cb2023. The sequence continues at coordinate 24,961 of JAUJYZ010000737.1, forward strand.
CTGAGAAGACGATTTATTTGCCCAAATCCCAGTTTTAACGGTGAATTGTCCAAGACGAAGCTGTTATGAGTCAGTCTTCCCCAGGGCTGAGAAGCCAGTGATCTGAGAAGACGATTTATTTGCCCAAATCCCAGTTTTAACAGTGAATTGTCCAAGGCGAAGCTCTTATGAGTCAGTCTCCCCCAGGGCTGAGAAGCCAGTGGTCTGAGAATTAAGACGATTTATTTGCCCAAATCCCAGTTTTAACGGTGAATTGTCCAAGACGAAGCTCTTATGAGTCAGTCTTCCCCAGGGCTGAGAAGCCAGTGGTCTGAGAAGACGATTTATTTGCCCAAATCCCAGTTTTAACGGTGAATTGTCCAAGACGAAGCTCTTATGAGTCAGTCTCCCCCAGGGCTGAGAAGACAGTGGTCTGAGAAGACGATTTATTTGCCCAAATCCCAGTTTTAACGGTGAATTGTCCAAGACGAAGCTGTTATGAGTCAGTCTTCCCCAGGGCTGAGAAGCCAGTGATCTGAGAAGACGATTTATTTGCCCAAATCCCAGTTTTAACAGTGAATTGTCCAAGGCGAAGCTCTTATGAGTCAGTCTCCCCCAGGGCTGAGAAGCCAGTGGTCTGAGAATTAAGACGATTTATTTGCCCAAATCCCAGTTTTAACGGTGAATTGTCCAAGACGAAGCTCTTATGAGTCAGTCTCCCCCAGGGCTGAGAAGACAGTGGTCTGAGAAGACGATTTATTTGTCCAAATCCCAGTTTTAACGGTGAATTGTCCAAGACGAAGCTCTTATGAGTCAGTCTCCCCGAGTGCTGAGAAGACGCCATGCTATATATTCCCAAACCCGTTTTCATGATTGATATTTCTTATGTATTCTCCTTAGGGATGAGTAGCAAGTGGTCTGAGAAGATGTTGTATTTGCTCACATTTCTGTTTTAATGATTACATTTGTCCATGCATACTCTCAGTTTTGAGTTCATTTTCCCTGCATGACTGGGCTCAGCAGCCAGTGGTCTGCATAAGAAGACGATATTTGTGGAAAATTAAATTTACCCATATAACGCCTTGGGAGCATTTTGCATACTCGTTGTTTGCCCCAATTGTACACTGTAAAACCGGATTGGTTAAATCAACCAATTTAAATGGTTATAACCCAATGCAATTGGTTAAATCTACCAATAATAAATGGGTTAGATTGTAACCATTTTGAATCTGGTAAAAAGTACCAATAACAAATGGTCCAAATAACCAATTATTAAATGGTATATTAAGCATACCCATTTTAATTGGTTACTATAACCAATGATTAAATGGTAGATGTTTCAACCAAGATAAATTGGTTGAAAGTACCAATAACAAATGGTCCAAATATAACCAATTATTAAATGGAATATTAAGCATACCCATTTTAATTGGTTACTATAACCAATGATGAAATGGTAGATTTTTCAACCAAGATAAATTGGTTGAAAGTACCAATAACAAATGGTCCAAATATAACCAATTATTAAATGGTATATTAAGCATACCCATTTTAATTGGTTACTATAACCAATGATGAAATGGTAGATGTTTCAACCAAGATAAATTGGTTGAAAGTACCAATAACAAATGGTCCAAATATAACCAATTATTAAATGGTATATTAAGCATACCCATTTTAATTGGTTACTATAACCAATGATGAAATGGTAGATGTTTCAACCAAGATAAATTGGTTGAAAGTACCAATAACAAATGGTCCAAATATAACCAATTATTAAATGGTATATTAAGCATACCCATTTTAATTGGTTACTATAACCAATGATGAAATGGTAGATGTTTCAACCAAGATAAATTGGTTGAAAGTACCAATAACAAATGGTCCAAATATAACCAATTATTAAATGGTATATTAAGCATACCCATTTTAATTGGTTACTATAACCAATGATGAAATGGTAGATGTTTCAACCAAGATAAATTGGTTGAAAGTACCAATAACAAATGGTCCAAATATAACCAATTATTAAATGGAATATTAAGCATACCCATTTTAATTGGTTACTATAACCAATGATGAAATGGTAGATTTTTCAACCAAGATAAATTGGTTGAAAGTACCAATAACAAATGGTCCAAATATAACCAATTATTAAATGGTATATTAAGCATACCCATTTTAATTGGTTACTATAACCAATGATGAAATGGTAGATGTTTCAACCAAGATAAATTGGTTGAAAGTACCAATAACAAATGGTCCAAATATAACCAATTATTAAATGGTATATTAAGCATACCCATTTTAATTGGTTACTATAACCAATGATGAAATGGTAGATGTTTCAACCAAGATAAATTGGTTGAAAGTACCAATAACAAATGGTCCAAATATAACCAATTATTAAATGGTATATTAAGCATACCCATTTTAATTGGTTACTATAACCAATGATGAAATGGTAGATGTTTCAACCAAGATAAATTGGTTGAAAGTACCAATAACAAATGGTCCAAATATAACCAATTATTAAATGGTATATTAAGCATACCCATTTTAATTGGTTACTATAACCAATGATGAAATGGTAGATGTTTCAACCAAGATAAATTGGTTGAAAGTACCAATAACAAATGGTCCAAATATAACCAATTATTAAATGGTATATTAAGCATACCCATTTTAATTGGTTACTATAACCAATGATGAAATGGTAGATGTTTCAACCAAGATAAATTGGTTGAAAGTACCAATAACAAATGGTCCAAATATAACCAATTATTAAATGGTATATTAAGCATACCCATTTTAATTGGTTACTATAACCAATGATGAAATGGTAGATGTTTCAGCCAAGATAAATTGGTTGAAAGTACTAATATCAAATGGTCCAAATATTTCAAACCCAATTATTCAGAAATCGATGGTACTTTTAACATACCCATTCTTATTGGTTACTATGACCAATAGTGAAGTGGTTATATTTCAACCAAGAATCGATGTGTTACATTAAAAAGTACCAATATGAATGGTGCATACACTAATGGTATTTATTTGGAATTCCGGAGTGAACCCTGAATAGACTTTTTTTTTTAAACGTTCGATATTTTCGACGAAAACCACGACAAACATGCAACATTTTAACGTGCTCCCTTGCATGAGCTTCACATTAGATTGAGAATACCTTTGTATAATATACATGTAAATAACAAACATTCCATAAGTGTCTTGTTGAATCAGTTATAGTTTACGATCCTATTGAGATTGTCCACAGCTTTACCTAAACATATCTGTAAAATATAATGGTAATCAAATAATATTTCTTAGAATGGTAAAATATCCAGAATTGAACTTGCGAACAATAATACTGTCATTTTTAAAACTCGTGTTACTCGACCAAATGAATCTTATTGATTTTAAAAGGATTAAAGGATTAAAGGATTTACCTTATTTGGAAAGCTGTCGTGTAGAGCTTCACTGTGATTGGCTAGCAATGTCTAATTTGAATTTTAGGCGGGCAAAGATTCATACTGCCATTCTGTTTCACGTTGAACGGTTGCAAGACAGAATAAGTGACTTTATTTAGTGAAATAATCGACCATTTCTACTATGAAATGTCCTGGAATTGTTGTGGAACAGTTCATGTATGTGTTAGGATATGATTACGGCCAAAACCTGAAGCGAGGAACAAGGAATTACACTTCGTTAGCGAGGTAAGATCAGTTGACTACTCGTGTGACTGCAAAACTTTGAGACTGAAGAGTTGAAGTTTGAACGAGTCGTTGGGGCCGCGAGAAAACGAATCATATGTATTCTCTTGTGGCCCCAACGATTCGAACGAACTTCAACTGTTGTCCACAGTGTTTAGCGAAGAATTAGGAGCTGTTTTGCAGTCTACTAAGCCCTTATATTCCTCGTGATAAGTTAACTAAGCTATATATATAGCTTATAAACGAAACCTTGATTCATTCTTTACCTTTATATTACCTTTATTAGCCTCTGTAACAAAACTTGATGGATGCTAATACATGTACTGATTATACATTATATTCCTGCGAATGAAGCCAGTGTAAAAACATGGAAGTTATTCTTACAATGGGCTACCGCATTTTATATCCGCACCCCCCCCTGTTGAGGGCATGTGGAAATTCCAAGGGAGGGGGGTCAGTTTTGAAGCTGGAAATCCAAGGGAGGGGGGTTACTTTCGAAGTTGGAAATCCAAGGGAGGGGGTTATTATCGAAGTTGGATTTCCAAGGGAGGGGGGTTATTTTCGAAGTTGGAAATCCAAGGGAGGGGGGTTATTTTCGAAGTTGGAGATCCAGGGGGAGGGGGGCCTGGTTTGGTGTTGGAAATCCAGGGGAGGGGGGCCTGTTTGGTGTTGGGAATCCAGGGGAGGGGGGCCTGTTTTGGTGTTGGAAATCCAGGGGAGGGGGGCCTGGTTTGGTGTTGGAAAACCAGGGGAGGGGGGCCTGGTTTGGTGTTGGAAATCCAGGGGAGGGGGGCCTGGTTTGGTGTTGGAAATCCAGGGGAGGGGGGCCTGGTTTGGTGTTGGAAATCCAGGGGAGGGGGGCCTGTTTTGGTGTTGGAAATCCAGGGGAGGGGGGCCTGTTTTGGTGTTGGAAATCCAGGGGAGGGGGGCCTGTTTTGGTGTTGGAAATCCAGTGGAGGGGGGTATGGTAAAGCACATGCCCTCAACAGGGGGGGTGCGGATATAAAATGCGATAGCCCAATATGAATCTGATCAGTGATTTGGCCATTAATTTGTTTTCACTCGCAATATATGACATTCTTGTAAATCAGGAGCCGTCGTTATATCAAGGCAAGTGACCCTTGCCTTCTGGTATATGCCTGGCTGAGGTTGTCTTATGGACAGCCTTGCTTGGTGCTCACATCTGTTCTTTGAGATTGTTTTTTGTGTGTGTGTCAATTGAAAATATACTGAGTGTTTATCTGCAAGTTGTATTAGCAACATGTAATTCCACTGGCTTAATAATAATTATTGCTACTTATTTATTATTTCATTCATTTTCAATTTTTATATTATCATTACCTAATTATAGTTTATGTTATACTGATATATTATATTATGGACCTAGATGCAAATTACTTTGTAATTCTCGTAATTATTACCCAATAAATTGTTATTTATTTATTTATTCAAATAATAGGTTTTATTCATATATTTATGTGAAGTCAGTGTAATAACATGGTGAACGCTATTCTTACTACAGTAAGTTTGTAATTCTGATTTGGCCATTTTCTTATCACTCGCAATAAGACATTCTTGTAAATCAGGAGCCGTCGTTATATCAAGGCAAGTGATCCTTGCCTTCTGGTATATGCCTGGCTGAGGCTGTTCTTATGGACAGCCTTGCTTGGTGCTCACATCTGATTAATTGGAATTGTTTATATGTGGGTTGATTGCTTTGAACTAATGTTGAATTTGGAAAATTTAGTAACATGTTATTCCATTGGCTCTGCAGAAAGCTATTTGTGTAAGTCTTCATGCAGCTGTTATTACATTGTTTCCAGTTGATGGCAGAGAGCAGTTATCCCAGTTCAAGTCACAGTGTACCAATCGATCAATCAATCAATGGTCTTTAGTGTAGCCGCCTATGCATTCTGTACATGTACATGAAGCTTGTAGCAGTATATAGTATCACTGAGTAAAACTCATTTTCAAATGAATATTTCAGCAAAAAAAAATATTTTTTGTTTTGTGACTTTTACCTTTGTAATTTTGTTAAAATGACCATTTGGGAAAATGGTAAAATGGTTATAAATTCTACCCATTTTCAAATAAATATTTCAGCAGAAAATACATTGTGTTTATTAATGTTTTTTAAAGTTACTATAGCTAGAGAAAATGATATGATGTAATAATTGTTTCCAAATAATTAATTACAGTAAATTTGTGAGTTAAATTTGGTTAAAATGACCATTTGCAGAAACTGTTTATTTCAACCAATTATTTCTAACCTAAAATAAATGGTTGAAATAACGTGATTAACCTATTATAAATTGATTACCTCAGATGCATCATAGGTACAATTTTAAATAGGTTGAAATGACTCATCAGATTTGGTTAAAACTACCAATTCACCTGGTTGATATAACCATTCTCTAAATGTGAATTCTACCTATTGGTAATTGGTCAAAACTACCAAGAAATAAATGGTTAAAACTACCAATTCACCTGGTTGATATAACCATTCTCTAAATGTGAATTCTACCTATTGGTAATTGGTCAAAACTACCAAGAAATAAATGGTTAAAACTACCAATTCACCTGGTTGATATAACCATTCTCTAAATGTGAATTCTACCTATTGGTAATTGGTCAAAACTACCAAGAAATAAATGGTTAAAACTACCAATTCACCTGGTTGATATAACCATTTTCTAAATGTGAATTCTACCTATTGGTAATTGGTCAAAACTACCAAGAAATAAATGGTTAAAACTACCAAATAAGAAATGGTTACCTCAGATGCATTGTGTAACCATTTTTTTTTGGTAATTTTAACCAATCCGGTTTTACAGTGTATCCGCTCTTTGTATATATTATGCTTTATTAATTCCGTTTTGCTTTGACCCTCCTTACTGGATCTTTGATCAACCGTTGGTCAGTTTTGTTTTGTTTTTAATCTATTTCCATTCCAATGGTAGCCTGAAAGGGTGACTAATGCCCTAGTCGGATTACTGACGCTCAGGCGGCCATCCCTTGGGTGGGTCCTTTTATTTCCTCATCAATTGGTTAAGGCTCTTTATCGTGTTCTTTTTGGCTCCCTTATTGACTACCCAAGGAATGGTAGCCGAGCGAGATACATGTTCTAGTTCTCCCCAGGACCACGCCATAAATAAAATTTTATTTTGGGTAGCTGTCTTATTCGTCGAAGGTTTTAATAGCGTCACTCTGTTACGTTAGTTGTATCATTCACTTTATTGTGCCGATTGCACATACCTTTTTCATTGCTTTGTCTCGTTTACAATAGTGAAAATATAAATACTAAAACTTGCCAAAAAGAGCACAGTTCAGATTTGACGAGCGCTTGCCGATGTCCTCTCGAAGATAAAATCCGAATGTTTCACGCGGGAAAATTTGCACCAGTTGCGTGCGCCGCACATCGGGCCATGAGGCGCAAAATGTCAAAATTAAAATTTCTCAGCGTACGGTGAAGTTACACGACTGAAACTTATGAAGTGTTTAGAGAATACGGTAAAGTTTAGTTATTCGAAGAAAAATTGAATTTTCACGTCATATTGACAAAGATTAGGGGCAAAAACGTATTTGTCACGTGACCGAGTTTCATACCTTGTTTCAATATACACATTGCTGCGGGCGCGTCCCGCAGGGCGTACACAGGGATCCCAACATTATACATTTCTATGCACAGGGAACCCAAAACAATACGTATCGCGCGCGCGCGCTCTACCACAGGAAACCCATCAAAAAAAAGACGCGCGCATGCAAATATATGTTTTTAATAATTATAAATAGCCTCAGAAACGATGGTTGGGTTCCCTGTGCTACATCTAGCATTAAATGGAGTATACGTAAGATATATTTGGCTTCTAAAGTTAAAGATATTTATTGTAATAGTTGCTTCATATGCAATTCTTAAATAATTTAATCTAGAATTATCTTTTTATATTTGTAAATACAGATACCTGTTTTAGAGTCAAAGTTTTGTAGAGGCAGACGTTTCGGGATGTTGGCTACATCCTTTCGTTCATACGATACTGCTATGTTTGTGTTTCCCTTGCTGTTTTTTATTTATTTGGAAGATCGTTACGTTTTTGAAGCTGAGTTCCATATAATAAAGTTGCAGATCGTGTTTTATCGGGTCTAAACGATTTAAACCCGATAAAACACGATCTGCTAGTTTATTAAACAGTACATAATGTTATTTTCATATTTTTTTCATATACTATATAATAGTTTAATTAACTTATTACTCGGGCTTCCTTCCTGTGGAAGGCCCGAGTCTAAAAATGCAAGCGTCGTCGTTGTACGACCTCAAATCTGCAAGTAGATTCTACAGCGCATGCGCCCTGTGCCATCCGCTGAGATACATCGAAGGCTCAGATATACGAATACTGCAGAGTCATATAGTCATGACGAGGTGTAGATTGCCGAGTGCTTATTATTATTATAAACGAAGCAAAGTGCCATAATTCAATGTTCGATCTAGAGGTATCCCCTTAATAGATCTAGAGGTATCCCCTTAATAGATCTAGAGGTATCCCCTTAATAGATCTAGAGGTATCCCCTAATAGAGGGATCCCCTTAATAGATCTAGAGGTATCCCTTAATAGAGGGATCCCCTTACTAGATCTAGAGGTATCCCTTAATAGATCTAGAGGTATCCCCTTAATAGAGGTATCCATAGAGGTATCCCCTTCATATCAAACTTATGTTATACAAAAGGTCATTGTTTCACATATGCAGATGAGGCGAGTCTTGTTTAGGCGAAAAACAGCATGATTTTGATACATTTTTGCTTTTTACTGCATTGTTAAAATACAAATCAAAAACCTACCAACGGAATATAAAAGACGAATATGTAAGGAATGAATAAGCTGGCAATTCAAGCACAAATAAAGAGGTTTGAAGGTGGCATTTTCCGTTTCTTCAAAGTCAATCGAACTGAAATCTCTGAAGAGATATAGGAGAGCGTGACATACGCTGCACACAAAATCCCTCTGAATTCTTTGGGAATTGTGTCAATCAAAAACCTACCGCCGGATTCTAATGCTCTGTAATTGTACGCGCATTTTGATATAAAATACATGTATATTAAACTTAATTAAGCGGTGGCAAAATGAAATCTGAAACTCTTTGTTTGGTAATTGTGAACATCATATTGGTGCTCTGTATCTCGGTCTGTATGTAGAAGTTACATAGGATACACATTGTCAAAGGAAAAATATGAATTCAGAAATGATAAACCAGTCACGTACGAATCTGCTTTATTTAGCGGTCATAGTGAACAAATTGCTGGATCAATCGGGCCTCACGTGCATTAGTGACAAAGCATTAACAAAAAACGTTGTCCGCGTGATACTGGATCCCAACAGGAGCAAATGTTCAATGATGCAGGACATAAGTTTGATATGATAGAGGTATCCCCTTAATAGATCTAGAGGTATCCCGCCTTAATAGAGGTATATGGCCCCAAGAGACCATGAGGGACAGAGAGGGAGTCTCGCGCTATTCTTGGGATATCTTAATTTCAATAAATCTATTTTTAGAATGCGGACGTCTGAGGAAATTAACTTCCGGTTCAAAGTAGATGGCGGCTAAGATCTATCTTACTCTATCCCGGCGAAATAAAACCATGTTTTTGTTTTGTTTTTTGAATTTGATTACTTTTTATAAATGGCTCGGATAATTTATAGATTATTAGACTTTTGAGACGGCAGTAATGAGTCAGATGATAACAAAGAAAATGTAAATGTCCCGCGGAAAGAAACTAGTGAATGCTTTTTGTCAACAAAACTGCTTCTTTCATCTGCACCAAAATGTCTAATTCTTCTTCCATTTGAGACCTGCTTTCTGATCAGTGTTATTTTTCGTTTCCCTTTCTTTGCTGAGAGAGTGTCTTTCCCAAGTTTAATTTGGCAAAGCAGAAATTCGGTATAAACTAACATAAGCTTATTCGTTTCAGCATCAACTGATTTGAGAACTAATATTACTTGATTCTGACTGAGCAAAGTCATAAACAAGGGAATACAATATACCGGTGATGCGGCCTCTATTTTAAATGGTACTCGATGGATAACAAAGTAATTTTGAACGGTTTTGCGCTCTGCCTCAACTTTTTATTTTCACTGAAGCGGCATAAGCCAACTTAGCTCCACCCTGTCTAGGACAACACCCTCTATTTTATGACCCTATTTAGGACAAAGGACAAAATACTGTCTTCTGTCTGGCAGGTCTACTGATACAGTACACAAAAATTCATCACCGACGACAATCGTGCTAATCGCGATCAAACACTTCTGTCACACAATCTGCTGAAATTGACTGACTGACTTAATTAGTATGTGTGGAAACGAAGCTATTTACCTTTTATCATGTTCTTGTAAGATTTTAAGGTCTTTTGAAGCACTAAAGAGTGGCTTGCGGTTAAAAAGACAGTATACGAAGAACCAAGTCCGACTTATTGATGGGGGGGGGGGGGGGGGGGGGGGGGGTCAACTTTCGAGCAAAAGCCTGAACCAAACTTTAAATACGACCATTCTTAATCTATTCCTATAGGTAATAAATGATAGCAATTTGAAAGGAATCGGCCGACCCCCATATCTTTCAACTCTGCCCGGTTTTCTCAGACAATGACACTTAATATCAATCAGGCTACCGATTAATTAACTTGCAGATCCTATGTACAGTTAGCTCTATAATATTCTAATTTCAAAGAATAGCAGTGGCTGATCGAGACGAAGTACTTGCAAATACTTTCATTGAATTTGTAAATGGTTGTTGTTTATTCGATCTGTTCGACCATCGATCACTGAATCAGCAGCAGATTTTATGAGGAGCCGTAGTGTTTGTACGATCAATATTACAATCAAGAGGTAAAATAAGGCTTGATATGTATTTGTAGGTATTCAACAAAGGTTAGATTATTACTCACCTTTAATGCTTAAACGTGTTGAAAGTTCGCAAACCAACAAATAACTACACTCGCACAAGGCGGAAGTACCGTTTTCCCACAATGCAACGGCATAGCACAGGAACCCCAACTTGTCTTGAACTTTTGTCTGGTATGCAGGGGGAAATAGATCCACGATTTTTTTCAGGAGGGTGTGCACCATATATGATCAGGACGCACACAAACTCAAGCACCAATAACGCAGTAGACATCAGCTCATCCAGGTTGGGGGGGGGGGGGGGGGGGGGGGGGGGGGGGGTGGGGGTTTGGGGGTTAGAGTATTCTTCCATTTTTTCTTTTCTCGTTCTTTTCTTTTTCTCTATTCCCGGCCCATGTATCCTCTTTCTTTCTATTTTTGTTCCTCGTTTTTCTTTTGTTTCTTCTTGTTTCTCCTTTACTTTTCTTTTCTCCCTAATTCCCGTCCATCCTTTTGTATTTCCTATTCTCTTTCCTATCAGTTCTTATTTATTTCCATTTAAGATGTCCCTTTTATATTAGCCTAACAGTATCCTATGGCTAATCATTTCTTCTGAACCTTTTGAACTGATTCTAAAGTCTTTCTTATTCATGCCATCCTTGTAGAATATATAGAAATCAAGGGGAAGTTAAAGTGCTACAAAGATACCCATGAAGTTCGTTAGATTTTTTCTTTCTCCTTTCTTTCTAGGGCTAAGGCTCAGAAGAACTACATGGGTCTCCTTTCCTAGTATCAGTTCTTGTAGAATATGTATATGTTCGGTGATGATAAACAGTCAAAATATCTTCAAATTGAACAAATAGTGTCAATGTGCAGCGGCACTGAGACACTCGTGTCGTTGAAGCTAACGTGTTTATTCAGTTATCTTGCTACACTAGGAACACTTGGGCACGTACTATACGGGACTGACTGATGACAGTGGTAGCAAAACGAGTGCAAAATATATTTTGAGCTTTTACTCGATGACTTTCATTGTGTTTTGCATGGTAAAGGTGGCGTTTATTTCGTACCAATCTAGTATATATTTTAATCAATAGTTTTGCATCACTTGATGTATTATTTGGCAATGTCTATATCGCTATATGCTCCCTGGTCCAGTCGCGGGAAAGATCTGCGCATGTCCGATGGCCTATCCGTCACGAGACATATCACGTGTTTGGCATGCCGAGGAATCGCTAACAGAGGGAACTGTGGCGAGGTGGACCGGATGTCTTGGTGAAGTGGCGGCTATTGTGAAGTGGTAACCCCCTGTGGCGAGAGAGTACTTACAGTAAGGTGGTCCCTATGGCAACATGAATGCTATCGGTTAAGTAGCCTACTTAACCGATAGCCGATTCATGTTACCACAGGGACCACCTTACTGTGTTGATGTTGTTACTGTGATAACGTGGCATGTGTCGAGTGAGTACCTGCAGTAAGGTGGTCCCTGTGGTAACATGAATGCTATCGGCTAAGTGTCTTCTGTGTTGATGTTGTTACTTGACCAAACCCTATCAAACTCCTGAAACTTACTAATTCTGATATGCTCTTTCTTGTGATGGGGTTCATTTTTAATTATATTCATTCTTAAAACTCGTTCCCAGTACTCCACTCATTTCTAAAGTGGCTAATTATTCCGTACTTATTTGAAGCAGTTGGAAATCATACTAATTGATTAAAGTGAGTTAAGCCGTTTTGAAGTGATCTTAGTTGTTTGTTCTATTTAAGTCTACATTATATAGTTGTAACAGGTGCATCTAAACACAAGTCAAAATATTGGCGCAAGGCATCATGGGCTTCGGCACATGGTCTTATCAGGGACGTAGGGAGTGTATATCAGTTGAGATTTGTTGGCCAGCGGTCTCTTGCTTTTCGCCCCAGCCCCTCAGTCATTCCAGTGCATTCGAGAAGGCGTTGCAAGAAAGGCTATGTTTCCAGTGGCATACAGGGTCTACAAAATACGGCTATGTCGCTGCTTTTGTTTTGAGATGGCTGTACATTGAATGTCCGGTTATTCATCTAGGATGCTACGATAGAGTTTTTATTCTGGATCAAACTAGACTGACAATACGTGTTTAGAATTGGTTTCCTTGTAGATCAACGTCGAGAAGATTCTAACTCAGTCACACGTCGTTCCAGTGTTTCGTGTGATTCCTTCAGTGATTCATGTTGTGAATCAACTCTTTCTTCCAGTGCCTCATGAGATCTTTTCAGCAATTCAACCTCCTGTCGTATTTCCATTAACAATTCCTCGATAGCCTTCTGCACACTCTCCAACAGCTTGTTCACTTCATCCCGCTCTACATCATCGTCGACAAGTGATGGCAGATCTTTTGAGAGATCATTGACTTTGTCCTTGAGCAACTTTATCTCAACTTCTGGCATCAGACTTTGGACTCCTAAAACACAAATGGGCAGTCAACAAATGGCTCATGAAGGGGAACTGTAGTCATACTACTCTGGACTCCATGACAGGGCAAGATTCAGGAAGGTGGATTTATTTTTACATTTAAAAATCTATTTATTGGTTACTGCTATTTTATTATATATATTTTATTTCTTTATGACTTAGGTCAGTAACAAGGCCAGCAAGCAAATAAACAAAAAAAGCGCTTTCTTGAAATGAGTTTAGTAAGAAAATGAAATATGCCAAAAATTTGAATGTAGAACACATAAAGTGTACAGGCCAAATTCATAACTACAAACAACAGACAAACAAACAACAATAAAATCTAAATAAAAAGCAATCCACAGACATTGACCCACACAAATCGTCTTAAAGCATTGATCGAAATTTGGTTCATCCCATTCTTGGATGTTACAGTGGCCCCATTTATTTCTTACGTCTTCCCTCACTTTTTTGCATAGGGATTGAATGGCTGTAGAAAATACGCTAGCAGAAACAAGAATACCAAGTACAGCTGATGCGTCACAAGTCTCATTGAAACCTGGGAATTATAATTATAAAATACTTTTACCAAATAGAGTCAACCACTCATATTTGAGAATAATTGTGATCATTACTGTTACAAACGACTGCAACTACCTTAACCATCATTAACAGTCATAAAGAATGAAGGATGAAGGATAAAGGATATGGAGGAAAAAGGATGAAGAATAAAGGATAAAGAATGAATGATTGAGGATGAAGGATAAAGGATGAAACATGAAGAAAGAAGGATGAAGAATGAAGGATAAAGGATGAATGATGGAGGATAAAGAATGAATGATAGAGGATGAAGGATAAAGGATGAAACATGAAGAAATAAGGATGAAGAATGAAGGATAAAGGATGAATGATGGAGGATAAAGGATGAAGGATGAAGGATAAAGGATGAAGGAAATTATTATGAAGGAAAAAAGGAGGAAGAATGAAGATATGAAAAATGAAGAATGAAGGAAAAAGGATGAAGGGTGAAGAATGAAGGAGAAAGGATAAACACGAAGGATGAAGGATGGAGGATGAAGGATAAAGGATGAAAGATGAATGAAAAAGTATGAAGGATGAATGATGAAGGACAAAGGATGAAGGATGAAGGATAAAAGATGAAGGATGAATGAACGATGAAGAAAGAAGGAAAAATGATGAAGGATAAAGGATGAAGGTTGAAGAAAGAAGTAAAAAGGATGAAGGATAAAGGATGAAGGATGAATGATAATAATAATAATAATGAAAAAGGATAAAGGATGAAGGACAAAGGATGAAGAAAGAAGGATAAAGGATGAAGGATGAAGGATAAAGGATGGAGGATGAAGGATGAAGGATGAATGATAATAATAATGATAAAGGATAAAGGATAAAAAATGAAGGACAAAGGATGAAAAAAGAAGGATAAAGGATAAAGCAAGAAGGATAAAGGATGAATGATGGAGGATGAAGGAGGAAGGAGGAAGGAGGAAGGTAGAAGGAGGAAGGAGGAAGGAAGAAGGAGGAAGGAGGAAGGTAGAAGGAGGAAGGAGGAAGGAAGAAGGAGGAAGGAGGTAGTTCCGAAAAGGTGACAATAGCACTGTATTGAGTGCGATACCAACAACAAGCCATCTCTTTACATTGTCATCAAACTTTAATGTACCTATAAGGCAATAATATATCACAAAATGTATACTTCTCATGCTTAAAACAAATCCGAAGCCGCGCCATTGGAAGCTGCCGGAATATACGGCCCTCACTCTAGGCCGGTCACATCATCGAAGGTATCCTGTTGGGAATGTTTAAGATAGGGGTGTAGATCCGACTGATGGATTTTGTTGTTTCTTTTCTAATGCACAGCGCATTTATCGATGTTGTTTTGTAGTACAGGCTTCAGTAATATTGATAATTAACTGAGCTAAATCAGTAATGGATGGGAATAATGACTCATAATGATGACAAATTGTTCCTGCATACCTGTGACGCACACCTACTGCAAATACTTGGCAAATCTGCTTTTATGCTCTGGAAATAAGCAAAAAATTAAACTCATTTGGCCATCTATGAGACAGACAGACGGACGGACGGACAGACAAATAAAGGAAGAAAGCCAAAAGAAATAAAGAAATATATAATAGATATATAAATAATTGGACACAGTTATACTTTTGACTTTAGTTTACTGCATACAGTTCTGTTTCGTACAGTTAGGTGAACCTGCACTCCTCAGTGTATGACTAAGAGTGGTTTCGGAGAACATTTATAATAGCATCGTAGAAGATTATGTTACGTCAAAGTTAAGCTGCTATAGAGATAGTGCGTGCAATTTTTCACCTACGGTCTCGTGCAATTTTGCTATAGTACAACAATCAATGTCTGCCTTGATGAAGCAATATCATTAACACAATAGATTTACTTACAGCAGAGTGCATTTCTGGGCACCAATAGTGGTAGCCTGTTACGTCTGGCCATCGATCGTCACCACAGTTCTTCCTACACACAAATGGCTGACGCCGCACATATATATCATGTAATTATTGGGAGTACCCCCCCCCCCCCCCCCCCCCCCCCCCCGGGACTTCCGCCTTGTGTGAGTGTAGTTATTTGTTGGTTTGCGAACTTTCAACACGTTTTTAAACGCATTAAAGGTGAGTAATCTAACCTTTGTTGAATACCTACAAATACATATAAAGCCTTGTTGTACCTCTTGATTGTAATATTGATCGTACAAACACTACGGCTCCTTATAAAATCTGCTGCTGATTCAGTGATCGATGGTCGAACAGATCGAATAAACAACATGAACCATTTACAAATTCAATAAAAGTATTTTCAAGTACTTCGTCTCGATCAGCCACTGCTATTCTTTGAAATTAGAATATTATAGAAAGCTAACTGTTCGAAACTGTACCGTAGGATCTGCAAGTTAATTAATCGGTAGCCTGATTGACTTTTATATATAAACTTCACAAAGAAGCTTACTGTATAAAGCTTAACTTATATGAAGGTTCGTCAATGTCTCCATACATGTCCAATACTGCTGCAAACGTTTTTCAAGTCGATCGGTTGGATCTGTTGGCCACAGGCGAGATCTGTTGGCGAAGATAAGTAGACAGAGTATGCTTACATCGAAATAATCCACTGGCATCACAACTAACTCATCGATCATTTAAATCATCTAATATGTGATATGTCGTTCTAAAAACATTCGGCCATCGGTCGCACGTTAGCCGTGGCGAAGATAGTGTGTTTATTTTATTTCATTATGCGATTCTCTTATGGACAATCCTCGTAAATTTTGGTCCTTTTATAAAGCGATCACCAAATCTAGTAGAATTCCAGGAGTAGTTAGTTAGAATTTTTTTTCCGGATGGTAAAGTTTGCCAAGGCCCCCCCCTTAACTCACGAAAATGGCGAGCAGCCCCCCCCCCTCATAATCCACATTTTAGTGATGATCCCCCCTCCCCGTACCTAAAAGTGGACAACCTCTTCATATCGTCTTCACAGACCAGTGTCAAAAACACTATGGAAAGACTGATATAAGATTTGAAAGTATGCAGTATATGATGAAGCAAAATGTTAAAATATCAATTTAGATCTTTCCATAGTGTTTCCAATAATTATATAATTAAGCCATGGATCTGTTTAATTACTTTTACTCTGGTTTAATTATACCAGTGGCCTGTGTTATTCTCTTTTAGAATCAATTAATCATTCTAATATACTTGTTTGTTCCTCAGTGGCTTTGTTCACATTAAGGCTCCTCAAGGAAAACTCAATCACCCCCCCCCCCCCCCCCTCCCCTTCTGATAGTTATTTTAATCATGACCCACCCCCTGTCCTATTTGAAAAATCACCTGACCCCCCTATGATTTCTCCCCCCCCCCCCCCCACCCCCCTACATTAATAATGACCGGTCCCTAAGCATGGGTCAGTGCAGGCTTGTAAACCTGATCAGGCTAACGTATAGTATTTTTAAATACGTTAAAACGTTAAAACGCCTTTTTCCATTCTGTTTACATCGAAATAATCACTAATCATAACATAGGCACCCAATGGTGAACTCGTGGATATATATAATGCACCTATCAATGTTAAGCCGGCGGGGGGGGGGGGGGGGGGGGCGGCGGGGGGGGGGGGGGGGGGGGGGTAGGCCGGGCCTATGGCGGGGATTTGATTTTTTTCAAGAAATTTTCAGTCAAATTCACTCCCCAGGGGCTAAAAGGAAAGGTCAAATGTGGTAAAGAAATTGCATACCCAGAGCAAAATGTTCCTCATTTTGCGAGAGATATAGTTTATATAAACCCATTTGTTAGTTTTGAAAAATACAACAAAAAAAGATCATCAAGCCCAAACTTCAGTTATTCAGGTCCACACTTGGACCAGATTGAGATGTTCAAGCCACATCAGTTTCACTTCTTCTCTTGTCAAAAGTACCATTCTTGATACTTCATCATTAATTTCATCGGAAGGAACAGGGTAATAATAATAATAATAATAATTTAATTCTTGGAAAAGCGCATTACATATAAATCTCAATGCTCTTTACAAGTAAATAAGAAAAATATAAAAAATAAAAAAGGTTAGCAAGATGTACGTAATATATTCCATGCCTGATGAAGATGAAGATCTTGTGGCTTCTTCATCTTCAGCCGTTGTTTATGACTCTTTGCAAGGAGTGATGTTTCCTCTGTCTGAAGATCATGCAAGTATGTCCAATTAATATACACTGGAAAAACGCACGTTCTTGGCCAGTGTAAATTCTGTGTAAATTGTCGGTTAGAGTATTTAATTTCCATATCATGTATTTGTTCATATGCTAACAAGAAAGAAAATACGTCATTCTCTAGGGAATGGTCACGTGGTCGACTGAAATAGGACAACATTGTGGGAAGCAGGAAAAGGTCTATTCTTGCATGTATACTAAATTATGTGTAATTCAATTTACATAGCGGTTTTGGACATTTACACAGTCAGATTCACCGGCCAAGAGCGTGCATTTTTTTCTGATACTAGCAGCTCAACAATATCTTCTGAAGCTAATTTAAAAAATAAAAAAAATATTTCGCGAGCCTTTTTGATGGGTAGGGTGGTAGGGTGCGCGAGTTGATATATTGAGCAGGCTCCTTGTGTTCCTATCTGTATTTTTAGTTTTAACAATGGTTGGACTCCCATTGATACTGATCGTAGAACTGAAATACATTACGAATAATGCGTGTCGCCCAGTTATGGTTTAAAATTTTCTCCTTTTCCGGCATTGGTTGTTTTGTTATATATTTTTCCATTTGTAAACTTTGATTGGTCAGATTTCGACCATTTGAATGATAGTTTTCAAGTCTAAAACGGAAACTCGTAGATTCTCGGTCCGAAACTTCAGTCTGTGCTCGGCCATTATGTGAAATGTGAAAGATGGCTTTTGGCAGTCGAGGCAAAGCCGAAAAAACACGACCTCGAAAATGCATTGAAGAAACACGAGGTCGTGTAACTTGTCTTGAGGAATGTGAAATAACGTTTTTGTGTCCAAAAGTCAACAAGCGAACTTTTATCGCAGTGAATCTAGGCATCGATTAACAAAAACGTTGTTCGCGTGATACTGGATCCCAACAGAAGCAAATGTTCAATGATGCACGCAGGACATAAGTTTGAAATGGAAAGAAGAAACTGTAAATAACTGTAATGTCTGCAACTGATGACAATTTTCATGTTATTCTGTTATGCTTTCACATCATGAAAAGACGATAATAACACAGTGAATTAGGTCGATTGGATGCAAACCACAAATGAATCCTATGTAGGAGAACTGAATAACGTATGCGTAATTATCGTAAAACAAAAGCTATAAAGTTCTAAGATTAACAGGCGGTGGTTTTCTGTATGAAGCTAGAGACGTAAAGACAAACGAATAGCTTTGGCACCTTTCATTCAATAATTATAAAACAATCTTAGTTCTTAAAAGTGACTCCAAGATAAGAGCTTGGGCTTCCTGTGTTCCTGTAGAGACGTCTACCCTGGGAACGAAGTTGTTCAGTATTTGGTCATCAACATATATGCAACACAGGGTAACCAGGATATGATTTTCACGACGTGTATACATGATATACATTTACCGCAAGATGAAAAAGAGCAAGTAAAGTAAGAAGGAAAAACAAGCATAATTCAAAATACACTTAAAGATATAATCATATTAAAAATTGTGAAGTTACAGTCAGGTAACATAACAACAAGAATATTTGAAAAATATGTTTTCAATAATAATTATATTATTGTTATATAATCATGTTTTCCTATTTCCCTCTAAAACACCAGTTTGCATTGATCAGATTTCTTATCTTCATACTGATTTGTTTAGTACCAGCTGAAGTAATGGCACGCGGACATACAGCTAAACAGGCATATCGTAGAGCTTTGAAACAAGGCAAGGTATCTGTATATCGTGGACGTATAATGATTATTGGTCCAGAAAGAGTTGGCAAAACTAGCCTACGAAAGTCTCTATGTGGTCTGCCGTTTATTGCTGACGAACCAAGTACAGTAGGGGTAGATGCGTCTCTCTGTACACTTGATATTGATCAGTGCTGTGAATATCCATTTCTGGCGGTCAAACTCTTCTCAATGATTAGCGCAAAATGTTAATGCTTAGCCTTACAGGGACCGTCAATAAGTTGCATAGTTGAGACCCCCAGCTCTAAGGAATTCGCCATGTGCTTTTTGCTGTATCATTGTAGTTAAAACTCTCGAGAATTATTCTGAAAGAACTTGAGTCTTATGTAGTCAGTAACAGTCAATGAGGATCCGAACTCGATAGAAATTGAAGTCACTTGTGCTAAGCAGCCTCCTTTCCCAGACAAGTATTGTATATCAGTGTTATTTGCCGCGAATTTCCATCTTTTAATTAAAATTACCCACGGCCTTGTAGCTCAGCTGGTACAGCGGTGAACATTCTAAATTCTGACCTCTAATACAGGAAGGAAGTCATGACAACATTGAAGATAGGACAATCGACCATGATGGGGAGATGGAGGAAGAATTACAAGAATCAACAGAATCAGTATCAAATGAAGGAGTCGAGGAAGCAATGACTGCCACACCTTCTCTTCCTGAGAATGTAATTCACACTGTAGTAGAATCCAAGACAGAAACGCGTGTCCCAGATGAAATAACCGAGATGTTGATTAAGTATCTGCAAGATGAACATTTGGATGAAACGATAACAGACAAGGAAGTCATTGTCAGCATTTGGGATTTTGCTGGCCAACAGCCATACTACGCATCGCATCAAGTTTTCATGTCTCAAAAGGCAGTTTATGTTCTTGTTTACGACATCAGCAAAGATCTGGATGCCAAGGCAGCACCTTGTGTACGTCAAGGCATATTGGAGATAATACTAGATAACCCCCACAACGAAACAAATTTAGACTGTACTTTATCATGGCTGGCATCCATACATAACCTTTGTCAAGACGACGAACGAAGGGAGTTTGAATCCAAAACAGAAAAAAATGCGAAACCAGATGAAGCAAGACCCTATCGACGCCCTCCAGTCATCATTGTTGGCACTCATGCTGATTCTCCATTTCAAGAAGCCAAAGAAATGGAAAAGAAACTCAAAATGGGGCTAATGTGTAAAAGCTACCAGAAACATGTCGTGAAGCCATATTTTGTTGTTAGTAATGTCAATTCCTCGCATGATGAAGGTATTCAAAAGCTCCACCAAATAATCCAGAAAGTGTTTGATGAGGAACCGCACATGGGTAACGAAGTACCTGTACGCTGGCTTCACTTTGAAAGGGTAAATTTAAATTAAATTATACAATAATTATTGAATACTGCAAGTAGTTTTAGTTTTAACATAACTATGAAGAGAATCAGTAGGAATGGCTGTCCCTTTACACCAATCGATGTTGGGTAGATTAAAATCTCCACAGACGAGCAAGCGATCGAATTTGGCTCCCGAAGCCAGAAGCAGTGACTTTTTAAATTCCTTGAGATTGCACAAATCAGTGTTCGGCGGTCTGTAAAAAACAACAGCGAGAAACTTTCTTCTGGAGTCGGGGCGAATTTCACAAAAAATAATAATAAGAGACTGCTGATCTAATTCTGGTTCCGCAAGTAAAATCCATATGAGTATTGATTGCGTTTTCATGTACTGGAAAGCTTCCTCGCTCGACGTAGTGCTGTTCTAGCATAACCTTAATTAACGCAGAAAAATGTAATGCAAATTATGTGCAAATTGTTCAACGATATTAATTTGTGGTTTTATAGGCTATTCAGAAACTTGTGGAAGAAAAGAAAACCTACTTTTTGCGAATGGAAGAGGTGGAAAAGGTCGCCAAAGACGTTTGTTTCATCGAGGACCAAGATGAGTTAATGACAATGTTAGACTTCTACCATGACCTCGGCATTATCATCAAATATGGTGCTACCGTGGTCCTTAACGCTCAGTGGTTAATTGGATTGTTCAAGACGCTTATTACCATCAGGCCTTACGATGACCAGGTAAGTGTCAGGAATAATCCAATGGCGATATTACAATGTAATTTCTGCCAATGTTTCGGGAAAAGACTGATATGATGAATATCGAATCCATCCGCATCTGAAGAATCGTGATAGAGTGACAATGTCTTCATTTTCATTCCAGACGGATTCCTGATACACAGAACACTGGATAGAACTTGAGAACAGTGGGAAACTTAGCATGGAACTCGTAGAACACGTTCTTGGCGAACAATTGACGTGTGGTCTAGCTAAAGAGGATTTGCTGAAAATGATGGAACACTTTGGACTGATTGTGCCGTTCATGCCAAGTGCCAATTGCTACTTTGTGCACTCACAGTTGATTTCCTCACCCAGTGAAGTTTTGAACCAGTGTCAAACATCACAAGGTCCCTGTCCATTATACATCCATTTCCTCGATGGATTTGTTCCACATGGGTTATATCCTCAACTGGTTTCCAAGTTCATTCCCTGGTGCTCCGCCAATGCGGGATGCCACGCCGCCGTAGAGCCGTGCCTGTATCGTGAAGCGTCAGAGTATATTCTCGACAGTTCTTCCCGAATCGTTATGACAGTTGTGTGTTGCAGGAGCTTCATCAAGGTGTTACTGCTTTGCAAGTCTGAAGACAATTCAGGTCTTCATGTCAAAGCTGTCGAAGTAAAGAGTTTTATCGAAAACACCTTGAACGAACTATAAGAGCAATGTTGGTATCGATGCTTGAGATATAAGCTCTGTGTTAGATGTCCAGCATGTGCAAAGAAACCCTGCATTGCACATCGACATTCCTCTTGCGCTGACGAGAAGTGCTTGCACTTGTTGCCGATCATTTTTTGGGCCATTTTAGTCTCTAATCCAGGTAAAATGAACGCATAAAAATCATTAATCCAGGTTATAGCCTAAAAAACATGTATTAATTTTTAATAATTTGCATACAGACGTAAAGGTGTTAGAGTGTTAGTCTGGCAAAATATCCTGACGAATGCATCGTTTCAGATCGTCAATAAAAATTCGTAAATCCAGTTTTTTTTAATTGGGAAATTCGTAAATCCAGGTTTTCGAGTGACAAATTCCATAAACAGGGTCCAGGTCTGAACATCTTGCCGCACATACCTAACCATTTTTTAACCAAGTACCCCCCCCCCCCCCCCCCCCCCCCCCCCCCCCCGGGGCGGAAGTACTGTATTAATACCACAATGCAACGGCATAGCACAGGAATCCCAACTTGTCTTGAACTTTTTTTCTGGTATGCAGGGGGAGATCCACGATTTTTTTCAGGAGGGTGTGCACCATTTATGATCAGGACGCACACAAACTCAAGCACCAATAACGCAGTAGACATCAGCTCATCCAGGTTGGGGGGGGGGGGGGGGGGGGGGGTTTGGGGGTTAGAGTATTCTTCCATTTTTTCTTTTCTCGTTCTTTTCTTTTTCTCTATTCCCGGCACATGTATCCTCTTTCTTTCTTTTTGACACGAAAGAATTGATATATAATTTGGCGGGAAGAAATGGCTTCTATTTTGTCCTGGAAGCAGCAGAGAAACTTGGCCCGCAAGAACTGTATCGCCGTGAGTATAGAGTTTGTTGTATTATCTGGATACTTCCTTGGGAAGTCTCGATTTGCTTTAATTTTAACAGCTAGAAGTTGTGTTTATTTATTACATGCAGGACCCCTGCCGATCGATGGTCTGTGATTCAGTCGAAGACTGTGAACATCAGCAAACTTAAGTTCAGAAGACGCATAAGGCCGTCACTTTATAGACATCGATATCTAATATATAGTGAGAAAAATCGACATATTTCCAATTTAACTGAAAAGACAACAGCTAATTTCTCAATACTGAATTAAGTAAGGATTATGTCAGAATATGGCATCTAGTTAATAGAAAACCTATAGTCATATAACTGACTACGCAATCAGAATTATGAGCTTAGAATTATATCGTTGTCCACAGTTGTAACTGCTCTACAGGATCTAAGTAAGTGTATTTCCAAAAGCAGCGCCCGGTACCAGCTCTACTGAGGAGCGGTTCTTTCACAAATCTAACCAAAGTATGAAATGACAACAAAAGCCCGGCTCTTCTCTTTACTTTACGTGTTCTTATCCCGGGTGTGTCGCCTGATAAGAACGAGCAATCGGGTGTGTCGCCTTTGCTCAGTGAGTGTAAAGAGAATTTAGCCAGAATTTCGGGTGACTTTCGCTTTTAAATTTGATAAAGATAATACTAATTAAGACAATTCAGCAAAGCAAAATCAAATCAATCGCTGTTTTCTTGTCGATTTCATAAGTCGACAACAATATAATTTTTGTTTTTGAACAACGTAATTCGGTTTCGTAATAATTTATTATAACGAGAAATGCGAATGCTCTGTGATGAGTTATAGACATGTTCATTATAACAAGCCGCTAGGAAAGTGATAATTGGATCAGGCTGCGAGTACAATAGAAACCGTGATTCCCTGCCGAGATTTCCACCAACTTTATAGCGGTGGAAACGCCGTAGCTAAGCAGTGCGGCTCGCCATGTCTTTCTTATTCATGCCATCCTTGTAGAATATATAGAAATCAAGGGGAAGTTAAAGTGCTACAAAGATACCCATGAAGTTCGTTAGATTGTTTCTTTCTCCTTTCTTTCTATGGCTAACGCTCAGAAGAACTACATGGTTCTCCTTTCCTAGTTTCAGTTCTTGTAGAATATGTATATGTTCGGTGATGATAAACAGTCAAAATATCTTAAAATTGAGCAAATAGTGTTAATGCGCAGCTCACTGAGACACTTGTGTCGTTGAAGCTAACGTGTTTATTCAGTTATCTTGCTACGCTGGGAACACTTCGCGATCGGCACGTACTATACGGGACTGACTGATGACAGTGATAGCAAAACGAGTGCAAAATATATTTTGAGCTTTTACTCGATGACTTTCATTGTGTTTTGCATGGTAAAGGTAGCGTTTATTTCGTACCAATCTAGTATATATTTTAATCAATAGTTTTGCATCACTTGATGTATTATTTGGCAATGTCTATATCGCTATATGCTCCCTGGTCCAGTCGCGGGAAAGATCTGCACATGTCCGATGGCCTATCCGTCACGAGACATATCACGTGTTTGGCATGCAGAGGAATCGCTAACAGAGGGAACTGTGGTGAGGTGGACTGGATGTCGTGGTGAAGTGGCGGCTATTGTGAAGTGGCCTTGGTAACCCCTGTGGCGAGAGAGTACTTACAGTAAGGTGGTCCCTATGGCAACATGAATGCTATCGGTTAAGTAGCCAACTTAACCAATAGCCGATTCATGTTACCACAGGGACCACCTTACTGTGTTGATGTTGTTACTGTGATAAAGTGGCCCCCGTGTCGAGTGAGTACCTGCAGTAAGGTGGTCCCTGTGGTAACATGAATGCTATCGGTTAAATAGCTTCTGTGTTGATGTTGTTGTTACTGTGGTAACGTGGCCCGTGTCGAGTGAGTACCTACAGCAAGGTGGTCTCTATGGTAACATGAATACTATCGGTAAGTGGCTCCTGTGATGACGTGGCAACTGTTTTAATAATGTTCTTATTTTGAAATTCATAAGTTGTTACATACATTAGGTACATATAGTATATTTATGACCAAAATACATTACAAATACTAAGCTATATAGCACATGTACTACAATATTATACTGTACTGCAAACACGTACTACACTACAAATACTAAGCTATATAGCACATGCACTACAATATTATACTGTACTGCAAACACGTACTACACTACTACAATAAATACTAAGCCATATAGCACATGCACTACAATATTATATTATACTGTACTGCAAACACGTACTACACTACAAATACTAAGCTATATAGCACGTGCACTACAATATTATACTGTACTGCAAACACGTACTACACTACAAATACTAAGCTATATAGCACATGCACTACAATATTATACTGTACTGCAAACACGTACTACACTACAAATACTAAGCTATATAGCACATGCACTACAATATTATACTGTACTGCAAACACGTACTACACTACAAATACTAAGCTATATAGCACATGCACTACAATATTATACTGTACTGCAAACACGTACTACACTACAAATACTAAGCTATATAGCACATGCACTACAATATTATACTGTACTGCAAACACGTACTACACTACAAATACTAAGCTATATAGCACATGCACTACAATATTATACTGTACTGCAAACACGTACTACACTACAATAAATACTAAGCTATATAGCACATGCACTACAATATTATACTGTACTGCAAACACGGCTACACTACAAATACTAAGCTATATAGCACGTGCACTACAATATTATACTGTACTGCAAACACGAACTACACTACTAAATACAAAGTAACTGTCTTTACAATTTTTAGAGCAACAGTAACCTATGATTGTATTTTTGTACCTTTGCCTTGCAATAACAAGCTCAATTTGTTTGATTTGTTTCAATTTCGTCAATAGGATATCAATGGAAGGTGTGATTTTTAAACTTCTGCATTTATAGATTACCTGTTTGGCTGTATCAAAACATTACTAGTCACAAAATGAATGCATTCGTCTTCCCATTGACCAAATAGGATATCAATTCCTGATTCAGAAAAGGTGTCTAACACTTGTAACTTAAAGAATTTATCCTATTATTAACTTTGGTCCAGTATGTAACTATGTTTTTGTAGAAATGCTCCGTCAAAGGAATCTTCAGCCTTTTTACAAAAGGTGCACAGACTAGAACTTGCAATTTTTTCATTTTAAAACCTAGCCGTAGTTTGTATACAAGATCCTTTTCTAAAAAGTTAAATTGAAATACTCTGCCTTCTGTATCTAAGGAGATTTTGTTAGGCAGTGTAAATATGTTTTGCCAGTTGAGGTCAGTGTTCGAGTATATTATTTCGTACTTATTATATAGACACCAGTGTTTTACTGGAAAATATCTCACTCGTAAAATTCGTACGAAACTACATCCGGGACCCGAGTGGCGTATTTTCCATATCCTCACTAGTGAGGATATCGATGAGGTCGGGCTCAGTACTCGCTGCGCTCGTTCGTAAAATATTGTTGTTTGTTTTGCCACTCGAAAATAAAATTCATATCTTCGCGCCGCCGTGTAATATCCTCTATTTATTTGAAGCAGTTGGACATCATACTAATTGATTAAAGTGAGAGTAAAGCCGTTTTGAAGTAATCTAAGTTGTTTGTTCTATTTAAGTCTATATTATGTAATCTTACTTGTTTGTTCTATTTATGTCTATATTTTATAGTTGTAACAGGTGCATCTAAACACAAGTCAAAACATTGGCGCAAGGCATCATGGGCTTCGGCACATGGTCTTATCAGGGACGTAGGATGCTACGATAGAGTTTTTATTCTGGATCAAACCAGACTGAAAATACGTGTTTAGAATTGGTTTCCTTGTAGATCATCGTCGAGAAGATTCTAACTCAGTTACACGTCGTTCCAGTGTTTCGTGTGATTCCTTCAGTGATTCATGTTGTGAATCAACTCTTACTTCCAGTGCCTCGTGAGATCTTTTCAGCAATTCAACCTCCTGTCGTATTCCCATTAACAATTCCTCGATAGCCTTCTGCACACTCTCCAACAGCTTGTTCACTCTACGTCGCTCTACATCATCGTCGACAAGTGATGGCAGATCTTTTGAGAGATCACTGACTTTGTCCTTGAGCAACTTTATCTCAACTTCTGGCATTAGACTTTGGACTCCTGAAAAACAAATGGGCGATCAACAAATGGCTCATGAAAGGGTAGTCATACTACTCTGGACTCCGTGACAGGGCAAGGTTCCTCGAAGGCCAATATATTTATTTTTAACAATAACATTTTAGATCTATAATAAGTAGGTTTTGTGGATAACAGAGTTATTTATTTATTTATTTTATTATAAATATATATTAATTATTTACTAGTAATGACCTAGGTAACAAAGCCAGCAAGGTTAGCAAGCAAATACACAAATGCTTTCTTGAAATGAGATATCCAAAAGTGAGAAAATGCAACAATCTAAAGTGTACAGGCCAAATCGCACACACCAATAAATTTGCAAACAACAATAATAAACAAAATAACAACAAGCAAAACAATAAACAAACACAACAATCTAAATAAAAAGCAATCCACAGACATTGACCCACACACCTTCAGTTCTCCATTCGTTGAGTTCATCAGTCAATCGTTTCTCGTCTTCTGTGGACAAACACAAACTCAGCACAAGTTCAACCATCGTCTTAAAGCATTGATCGAAATTTGGTTCATCCCATTCTTGGATATTGCAGTGGCCCCATTTATTTCTTACTTCTTCCCTCACTTTTTTGCATAGGGCTTGAATGGCTGGAGAAAATACGCTAGCAGAAACAAGAATACCAAGTACAGCTGATGCGTCACAAGTCTCATTGAAACCTGGGAATTATAATTATAAACATACTTTTACCAAATAGAGTCAACCACTCATATTTGAGAATAATTGTGATCATTACTGTTACAAACGACAACCACTGCAACTACCTTAACCATCATTAACAGTCATAAATAATGAAGGATAAAGAATGAAGGATAAAAAATGAAGGATGGATGAAGGATGAAGATTATGAAGGATAAAGAATGAATGATGAAGGATAAAGGATATGGATGAACAGCGATGAAGAATGAAGGATAAAGGATGAAGAATGAAGGATGAAGGATAAAGGATGAAGAACAAAGGATGGAGAATAAAGGATGAAGGATGAACGATGAACAAATGGATGAACGATGAACGATGAAGAAAGAAGGATGCAGGATAAAGGATGAAACATGAAGAAAGAAGGAAGAAGAATGAAGGATAAAGGAATGATGGAGCTAGGATCAAGGATGGATGAAGGATGAACGATGAACGATGAAGAAAGAAGGAAAAAGGATGAAGGATAAAGGATGAAGGATGAAGGACAAACGATGAAGGATGCAGTTTGAAGGATGAAGGATGAATGGAAAAGGATGAAGGATGAAGGAAAAAGGATATAGGATGAAGGATAAAGAATGGATGAACGATGAACGATGAAGAAAGAAGAAAAAAGGATGAAAGATAAAGGATAAAGGATGAAGGATAAAGGATGAAGAATAAAGGATGAAGTTTGAAGGATAAAAAATGAAGGATGAAGGATGGATGAAGGATGAAGAATGAAGGATATAAAGAATGAATGATGAGGGATAAAGGATATGGAGGAAAAAGGATGAAGGATAAAAAATGAAAGATGAAGGGTGAAGGATAAAGTATATGGAGGAAAAAGGATGAAGAATGAAGGATAAAAGATGAAAGATGGAGGATGAAGGGTGAAGAATGAAGGATAAATATGAAGGATCAAAGATCAAGGATCAAGGATGAAGAATGGAGGATGAAGGATAAAGAGGATAAAGCCGATGGATGAAGGATGAAGGATGAACGATGAAAAAAGAAGGAAAAAGGATGTAGGAGAAAGGATGAAGGAAAAACGATAAAGAATGGAGGATAGAGGATGAAGGATAAAGGATGAAGGACAAAGGATGAAGAATAAAGGATGAAGGATAAAGGATGAAGGATAAAGAATGGATGAACGATGAACGATGAAGAAAGAAGGACAAAGGATGAAGAATAAAGGATGAAACATGAAGAAAGAAGGATGAAGGATGAATGAAAAAGGATGAAGGATGAATGATAAAGGATGAAGGATAAAGAATGGATGAACACGATGAACGATGAAGAAAGAAGGATAAAGGATGAAACATGAAGAAAGAAGGATGAAGGATCAATGAAAAAGGATGAAGGATGAAGGATGAATGATAAAGGATGAAGGATAAAGAATGGATGAACGATGAACGATGAAGAAAGAAGGAAAAAGGATGAAGGATAAAGGATGAAGGAAAAAGGATGAAGAATGAAGAATGAAGGAGAAAGGATGAAGGAGAAAGGATGAAGGATGAAGGATAAAGGATAAAGGATAAAGGATGAAGGACGAAGTTTGAAGGATGAAGGATGAATGATGAATGATAGAGGATGAAGGATAAAGAATGGATGAACGATGAACGATGAAGAAAGAAGGAAAAAGGATGAAGGATAAAGGATGAAGGAAAAAGGATGAAGAATGAAGGAAGGATAAAGGATGAAGGACAAAGGATGAAGAATAAAGGATGAAGGATGAAGGACAAAGAATGAAGGATGAATGAAAAAGGATGAAGGATGAAGGATGAATGATAGAGGATGAAGGATAAAGAATGGATGAACGATGAACGATGAAGAATGAAGGATAAAGGATGAAGGATAAAGGATGAAGAATGAAGGAAATTATTATGAAGGCAAAAAGGATGAAGAATGAAGATATGAAAAATGATGAATGAAGGAAAAAGGATGAAGGGTGAAGAATGAAGGATAAACATGAGGGATCAAGGATCAAGGATCAAGGATGAACGATGAAGAAATTAAAGAAGGATAAAGGATGAAGGATAAAGGATGAAACATGAAGAGAGAAGGATGAAGAATGAAGGATAAAGGATGAATGATGGAGGATAAAGGATGAAGGATAAAGGATGAAGGTGAAGAATAAAGGAAATTATTATGAAGGCAAAAAGGATGAAGAATGAAGAAATAAAAAATGAAGGGTGAAGAAAGAAGGAAAAAGGATGAAGGATAAAGGATGAAGGATGAAGAATGAAGGATGAACGATGAAGAAAGAAGGAAAAAGGATGAAGGATAAAGGATGAAGGATAAAGAATGGATGAACGATGAACGATGAAGAAAGAAGAAAAAAGGATGAAGGATAAAGGATGAAGAACAAAGGATAAAGGATGAAGAATGAAGGATAAAGGATGAAGGAGAAAGGATGAAGGATGAAGGATAAAGGATAAAGGATGAAGGACGAAGTTTGAAGAATAAAGGATGAAGGATGAAGGATGAAGGATGAAGAATGAAGAATAATTAAATAACGATATTTTCCTGGTCCCAGTTGTTCAAACAGTGGATAGCACTATCTGTTGTATAAAGCCAGCTTATACGCGGTGGATGATTTTATTGGATAACCGCGTTACCTCATCCACTGGATAAAGATTTATCCGATGGATACCGCTATCCACAACCGCTTTGAACAACTAACTGCTGACCTGCAAATTTAGCCATGAAGGGCTTTAAATACAACTTGGCCAAATCAACACAAGATGTAACACAGTAGTCGTAGTTTCTAGCTTTCTTGGCTTCATTGCTGTTGATGCTCCCGTAATTCAACGTCGCTGTTCCGTCTTTCTTTAAATGACTTGCATAACTCTGCATATGAATGTTGGGGTGACTGCTCTTGAGACTCTCGTAGTGGCTTTCTATAAATGGTTCAAGGTAGTTCCGTAAAGGTGACAATAGCACTGTATTGAGTGCGATACCAACAACAAGCCATCTCTTTACATTGTCATCAAGCTTTAATGTACCTAAAATGCAATAATATATCACAAAATGTATACTTCTCATGCTTAAAACAAATCCAAAGCCGCGCCATTGGAAGCTGCCAGAATATACGGCCCTCACTCTGATCTAGGTCACAATATCGAAGGTAGCCTGTTGGGAATGTTTAAGATAGGGTTGTGGCTCCGAGCCGGATTTTGTTGTTTCTTTTCTCATACACAATGCATTTATCGATGTTGTTTTGTAGTACAGGCTTCAGTAATATTGATAATTAACTGAGCTAAATCAGCAATGGATGGGAATAATGACTCATAATGATGACAAATTGTACTGCATACCTTTAAGTGACGCACACCTACTGCAAATACTTGGCAAATTTGCTTTTATGCTCTGGAAATAAGCAATAAACAAAATAAACTCATTCGGCCATTAATGAGACAGACAGACAAGCACACAGACCGACCGACAGAACGACAGACAGACAGGCAGACAAATAATATAATTAAAGACATATAGAAATAAAGAAATATTATAATAGATATAGATAGAGTTACACCGTCCTGGGACTCAATTACTATCCAGAAAACATCCGTTTGTTGTCAGATAAAGTACGAGCGCCTGCTGACGTTTGAGCATTGTCCATCACTTGTGCCAAGACAGAATCACACACAACACTACATATGGACTATATATTTGGTATTTGATAAAAGTCTGGTCCCGGTTGTACGAAAGGTGGACAGTGCTCCTATCCTTTGGATAAATCCTTACCCAGTGGATAAGTACTAATTGATGCTGTTATCTAATAAACTTGTCCACTGGATAAGGATTTATCCAGTAGATAGCGCTACCCGCCATACAACCGAGGCCTGCCGGGTTATATTAGTCCGAAACAACCAATTTCTGCCTTGATGAAGCAATATCATTAGCACAATAGATTTACTTACAGCAGAGTGCATCTCTGGGCACCAATAGTGGTAGCCTGGTACGTCTGGCCATCGATCGTCATCACAGCTCTTCATACACAAAAATGCCTGATCTTTGATGATCGGCAACAAGTGCAAGCACTTCTCGTCAGCACAAGAGGAAGTTCGATGTGTAATGCAGGGTTTCTTTGCACATGCTGGACAGCTAACACAGAGCTTATATCTCAAGCATCGATACCAACATTGCTCTGATAGTTCATTCAAGGTGTTTTCGATGAAACTCTTTACTTCGACAGCTTTACCATGAAGACCTGAATTGTCTTCAGACTTGCACTGCAGTAACACCTTGATGAAGCTCCTGCAACACACAACTGTCATAGCGATTTGGGAAGAACTGTCTAGAATATACTTCGACGCGTCACGATACAGGCACGGCTCTACGGCGGCGTGGCATCCCGCGGAGCACCAGGAAATGAACTTGGAAACCAGTTGGGGATATAACCCATGTGGAACAAATCCATCGAGGAAATGGATGTATAATGGACAGGGACCTTGTGATGTCTGACACTGGTTCAAAACTTCACTGGGTGAGGAAATCAACTGTGAGGGCACAAAGTAGCAATGCTCATTCCCATCTTCACTTGACATGAACGGCACAATCAGTCCAAAGTGTTCCATCATTTTCAGCAAATCCTCTTTAGCTTGATCACATGTCAACTGTTCGCCAAGAACGTGTTCTACGAGTTCCATGCTAAGTTTCCCACTGTTCTCAAGTTCTATCCAATGTGCTGTGTATCGGAAATCCGTCTGAAATGGAAATGAAGACATTGTCACTCTATCACATTCTTCAGATGCGGATGGATTCGATATTCATCATATCAGTCTTTTCCCGAAACATTGGCAGAAATTACATTGTAATATCGCCATTGGATTATTCCTGACACTTACCTGGTCATCGTAAGGCCTGATGGTAATAAGCGTCTTGAACAATCCAATTAACCACTGAGCGTTAAGGACCACGGTAGCACCATGTTTTATGATAATGCCGAGGTCATGGTAGAAGTCTAACATTGTCATTAACTCATCTTGGTCCTCGATGAAACAAACGTCTTTGGCGACCTTTTCCACCTCCTCCATTCGCAAAAAGTAGGTTTTCTTTTCTTCCACAAGTTTCTGAATAGCCTATAAAACCACAAATTAATATCGTTGAACAATTTGCACATAATTTGCATTACATTTTTCTGCGTTAATTAAGGTTATGCTAGAACAGCACTACGTCGAGCGAGGAAGCTTTCCAGTACATGAAAACGCAATCAATACTCATATGGATTTTACTTGCGGAACCAGGATTAGATCAGCAGTCTCTTATATTTTTTTTGCGAAATTCGCCCTGACTCCAGAAGTAAGTTTCTCGCTGTTGTTTTTTTTTTACAGACCGCCGAACACTGCAATCTCAAGGAATTTAAAAAATCACTGCTTCTGGCTTCGGGAGCCAAATTCGATCGCTTGCTCGTCTGTGGAGATTTTAATCTACCCAACATCGATTGGTGTAAAGGGACAGCCATTCCTACTGATTCTCTTCATAGTTATGTTAAAACTAAAACTACTTGCAGTATTCAATAATTATTGTAGAATTTAATTTAAATTTACCCTTTCAAAGTGAAGCCAGCGTACAGGTACTTTCGTTACCCATGTGCGGTTCTTCATCAAACACTTTCTGGATTATTTGGTGGAGCTTTTGAATACCTTCATCATCCGAGGAGTTGACATTGCTAACGAGAAAATATGGCTTCACGACATGTTTCTGGTAGCTTTTACACATTAGCCCCATTTTGAGTTTCTTTTCCATGTCTTTGGCTTCTTGAACTGATAAAGAATCAGCATGCGTGCCAACAATGATGACTGGAGGGCGTCGATAGGGTGTCGCTTCATGTTTTCTCGCATTTTGTTCTGTTTTGGATTCAAACTCCCTCCGTTCGTCGTCTTGACAAAGGTTATGTATCGATGCCAGCCATGACAAAGTACAGTCTAAATTTGTTTCGTTGTGGGGGTTATCTAGTAATATATCCATTATGCCTTGACGTACACGAGGTGCTGCCTTGGCATCCAGATCTTTGCTGAGGTCGTAAACAAGAACATAAACTGCCTTTTGAGACATGAAAACTTGATGCGATGCGTAGTATGGCTGTTGGCCAGCAAAATCCCAAATGCTGACAATGACTTCTTTGTCTGTTATTGTTTCATCCAAATGTTCATCTTGCAGAAACTTAATCAACATCTCGGTTATTTCATCTGGGACACGCGTTTCTGTCTTGGATTCTACTACAGTGTGAATTACATTCTCAGGAAGAGAAGGTGTGGCACTCATTGCTTTCTTGATTCCTTCATTTGATGCTGATTCTGTTGATTCTTGTAATTCTCCCTCCATCTCCCCATCATGGTCGATTGTCCTATCTTCAATGTTGTCATGACTTCCTTCCTGTATATTAGAAATCAGAATTTAGAATGTTCACCGCTGTACCAACTAAGCTACAGGGCCAGACTGGAAGTAGGCCGTGGGTAATTTTAATTAAAATATGGAAATTCTTACAGACTACATTTGGACTGACCTTTCAGAATTCTCGAGAGCTTTAAACTATACAATGATTAAGAATATGGGTGAATTCCCTAGAGGGTGGTCTCATTTATACAAATTGTTGAAGGTCCCTGTATTGAAGGTCTCTGTATTATTCCCGGCTAGGCTATCAAATGCTTAGCCCTATGTCATTATTTTGCACTAATCATTGAGAACAGATTGACCGCCAGAAATGGATATTCACAGCACTGTATTTACCTTCATAGGTATTTCATGTCTTGATGATTTTAGATCCATGGCGAGCATGCGAGGGATAACATCGTCACCCAGTAATTTGTCATCTTCTTTGAGTTTCCAATTCTTGATCATGACATGATCAATATCAAGCGAACAGAGAGACACATCTACCCCTACGGTACTTGGTTCGTCAGCATTAAACGGCAGACCACAAAGAGACTTTCGTAGGCTAGTTTTGCCAACTCTTTCTCGGCCAATAATCATTATACGTCCACGAAATACTGACACTTTGCCTTGTTCCAAAGCTCTACGATATGCCTGTTCAGCTTTGGGGCCACGCGCAATTATCTCCGCGGCTACTAAAAGTATAGGAATGTGAGTGTATCAAATGGATATTTTGTAAAAGCTATAATTCTTCCTT
Source organism: Actinostola sp. cb2023 (assembly GCA_033675265.1). Classification (NCBI taxonomy): domain Eukaryota; kingdom Metazoa; phylum Cnidaria; class Anthozoa; order Actiniaria; family Actinostolidae; genus Actinostola; species Actinostola sp. cb2023. Next base: position 60,044 of record JAUJYZ010000737.1, read on the forward strand.
TTCTGCCACGTCTTTCCCTCCTTATTTTTTCCATTTTTCTCTCTTTTTGGCCAATGCCAATATTATGCTACAGACTGACAACAATAGAGTCGTTTTCGTAGGAGTGGGAAATAGTTACGGTACGATTCTTGCCGTGCGGCGACCGTGTCTTAATTGTGCAAGCATTCTGATTGGTTCAGCAATAATTTTGCGTGCTGTAACAAATATAATTGGTTAAATGGTAGATGACTTCGATTCCGTACCGTGACCGTAACTCCGTACCGTAGGTTTCCCACTCATACGAAAAATACTCTATATGGAGTTTAAACGTGGAGGACGAGAACGATGACCAGGGCCAGTTTACAGAACAAGTACTTTTTATTTATCTTCCATTGGGCCAATAATCACCACATAGAAAACGGCTCGATCCTCAACGGTTTTCAAGATGTATTTCTGATCTGACGACTCTCTCTATATAAAGTGCCTATAAACCCAATATTTTATCATGAAAGTTTATTCTATGTAAGGTGAGTACTTTCAGGATTTGATACTTTCTGATTTCGAGCTTTGCATCTGTGAGTTCTGTTATGAGGATTTGAAATCTTTTACATTTCATTTACATCCAAATGTAAATGAAGTGACGTCAAGGGAGGCATCATTTATTATACAAAAACACCCTGGTGCAAATTAATGACATTTTAAAACTGCAGAAACTTTTCTTAGTTTCCATATAGACTTTTTGGCTATTCTAGCTCAGAGCGCTTCTTGAAAAAGTATTAATTAAAAGTTCCTATCACCCTTATTATTGTTATCATGAAAATGTATTCTATGTAAGCGGTAAATAGTCCCATGGGGAAGGTGTTCTGGGGGTTGCAATCCTCCACACCCCCCCCCCCCCCATGGATACCTTTCATTTCCCAAATCTCTGAGGAATGAGCTGAGAAGATGGCAGGCTTTGTGGAAGGCTGCAAGTAATGAAGTTCAAGACAACCTTCTACAAGCGCTTAGTGCATGTGATGAAGATTCTCTGCCAGACATCTACTGCCTTCTAGTGATAGCATGTACACTGCATATAACTAGTGCAGAAGCTGAGCGATCCTTCTCTCTAATGAAGAGGCTCAAGACCAATTCCAGGTCTACCATGTCTGATGAGCGCCTCTCTGACCTCGCAGTAATGGCCATGCATGCGCACTATTCTGAGAGGATTTCAATCGACGAAGTATGTGAAGCCTTCATGTCGAATAAACTCAAAAATGTACTGAAAATTGAGTTTCAGTTTTGTGTTAATAAAACAACTCCAGATCTCTAAAGACCAGACCCCCCTAGTTTTTTCGCGGGCGCGCCGCTCAATCACACAACCCCGTTTGAATAAAAAAAAACTGGATCCGCCCCTGGCAGGATTTGATACTTCGTGATTTGGGGCTTTGGCTATGTGAGTTATAAGGGTTTGAAATCTCAAAATGCAAATAAAGTTAATTATGAGGAGGCATCATTTGTTATACAAAAACACCCTTAGTGTAAATTACTGACATTTTAAAACTGCAGAAACCGGCTTTCCTTAGTTTTCATTGCATACTTCCATATCATTTTTACATGATTATTCCAGTTCAAAGCGCTACAGACTTGAAAATCACTTAATAAAGTATGGAAAATACATCCTTTGACGTCACCAATTTAGCATATCATGATATAAAACCTCTAAAACTCAGTAATGTAAAGCTCCAATCACATGACACTGAACCACCTCAATATTTCTAATATATAAAATAGGCTTACCACTGTCCACATTCTCTGGACTATGATCAGTGATGAATTCGGGAGATTCTGCAGCAACTTCAAACTCTCCAAAAACAGCATCCTCGACATTTCCTTCAGTCTTCTGTTCGGTGGGATCATATCCTAAGATATTGTAGATATCGCACACAAACTGAAATATGTACCTCTTACCATGAACTCTGTCAATGATGTCCTTGTCGTAGTAGTACTTTAGACTACGGCTTAGCTTTTTATAGTTCATGCTTGGCTTGTTCGTCCTCTTTCCCCACATAGTAGCAATCAAGGTTGGGTTCAGTAGCTTGAACTCAAACTTCTGGTCATGGGTCCACTCAATGATTGTCTTGTTGTGTGCTGGATCTAACAGAAGTTCAAGAAGAAACTGCCACAGTGGGATCGGCTCATTACCAGTGTACCTAGCTAGAGGCTTGGGTCCCCTTTTCCTCACTACACCTTTAGCTTCGTCATTTAATTGCTTCTCAATGTTCTGTAGTTCCTTTGTTGGCAAGTTTATTTGGAATTTAAATTCCTCCAAACTGGTCGTGTCGAGCTTCAATACCGTGAATGCTCTTATAACTGCTTGCATGCATTCATGGAAATCTGCTTTGGTTAATTTCGAATCAGGGGCATGTGCGTACCTATCATTATGGATACGTCGTAAATCATTGAGACTGTTCTTAACAATTGGTTGTATCGTTGGCCCTACACTGTCTGAATCCATGATTGCGTAAAATAAGCAAGACGATGCCCATTCTTTCCTGTCTCCAGTTCTCATTATACTTAGAACGTATTGGTACCGTCTGCGATTACTGCGGGATTCCATGCTGTAGAAAAACGCGTAATTTGCAGTCGTATCATTCCACTGACCGTGCACTGACCCTGCGTATAAAGCGTCCCATTCTCGTTTGAAAACCTTTCGTAGACCTTCTGGGATGAAACGAGTGGCCACGATACATATTTTATAGAAGTGAAGCTCTTCATTTGTATATTCCATTATCGCTATAACCTGTGCAAAAGACATAACGATTACATAAGAATATAATTTCGAACATACGAAATAGCAGATGTATTCTTCATACGCATTAGCCCTAACTACACCAATACACACTATATTAGACACTCACTAGACTCTCACTCTTTTGTTTTCTTTGCATTGGAATCACTCTATATCCCACATTTTGGGATTTCAATTTAATGAGTCCATGGGCCGGGACCTCAACAATGCATTTTCATTACACCCCCTGGAGACATAGTAAATTTGATATCAAATTAAACCTTATGAACTATACTTTCACAATCTGCCTATTTTCGATCACGGAACAGATATCGAACTTTTTCTAAGGGGGGTAGGGTGAGGAAAAATTCGACTTCCACTCTATGTGGCCGTTAAATGTCATTTTTCACCAAAGGTTTGAAACTGGATGAAACTTTGAGAGCATGTTAACCAAGTAACAATGTTTAAGTGTGTATACTTACACGTCAACCTGTTGTTACCATAGCAACGGTTGCTAGGCAAACTTCCAAAAATAGTATTTCACAACATTTTAGCACCTTTCAACGTACTAAATGCTAGGTTTTATAGTCAACTTGAGTATTCATGATCCAAGGGACTCTTCTGCTTTCATGTAAGCATTCTTCACATTGTAATACAACCTTGGGTTAGAGAAAGAAAGAGGTGTATGAACATCAAACGGGTTAAATCATAAAAAATCATTCTATAAACAGTTAACTTAATAATTTAATCCCTCAGTGTCATGTATTATCATGTAAATGAAAAATGTATAGTTGATCACCCTTGTGATATAGTACTTAAGATCCTAACACTACAGAATTAAAATGTATTATCATGTAAATTAAATGTATAGTTGATCACCCTTGTGATATAGTACTTAAGATCCTAACACTACAGAATTAAAATGTATTATCATGTAAATTAAATGTATAGTTGATCACCCTTGTGATATAGTACTTAAAGTGCCTATAACCCGTCAGATTGTTTCAAAAATCTATTCAATATAATCTGAATAGTTAGTGGGTTCAGTATTTAAGATCCTAACACTTGTCACCATTTGAACCTTGCGTTTAAAATGAGTTATAGAGGTTTGAAAACTCAGAATATGCAAATCACCCTTTGATGACGTCTACTAGGGAATCATTTATTATACAGAATTAAAAAAAGTTGATCACCCTTGTGCTGATCCTTATTGACACCCTTTGATATAAACTTACAGAATATTTCCACAGTCTTTATAAATGATTTTAGTTAACTTGTTTTTTGTCCATTTAAAAAAAAAAATTTGTATAGTTGATCCTTTGATAAAAAGATCCTCTACAAATAAGTTATGGCAAATTCCTTAGTAGTACGTCATAAATTAAATTTGCATATTGAGATTTCTTAAACCTCTATAACTCATAAACGCAAAGTTCAAATCACCCTTGTGAAAATACTGAACACCCACCAACTATTCAGCTTATATTGAATAAATGTAGATTTTGATAAACAATCTCACAGGGGTTATGTATAGGCACTTTAAGATCCTAACACTACAGAATATCATGTAAAAAATGTATTATCATGTATAACACCCTATGCATAAATCGATTTATGTAATTTGTATAAATTTGCAAAAACTGAAAGAATAACGAGTTAAGTAAAGGTAAAATAATAGATTGAAAGATCATCCACAGTTTAGTAATTACCCCAAAAGTGCATTAATAAAAATGAAACCATCATAAAGTAATAAGCGTTTGAAAGGTGCAAAATACACGGAAACGAGGCTGGTAGGCACCAAAGTAACACCAGAATTAAAATGTTTCTGGCACAAATCTTTGTAATTTCAAGTCACTATAACTTTTCAAGATTTCGTAGTACAGCCCTAAAATTTGGTGTGTTCATTTTTGATAACACTCTCTTCAACGAGATGGTCAGATATTGCTGTAACATATTCCCAATAACGAAGTGAATGTGATTTTACAATTCTACCATTTATGCATAGGGTGTATAGTACTTAAGATCCTAACACTACAGAATTAAAATGTATTATGATGTAAATTAAATGTATAGTTGATCACCCTTGTGATATAGTACTTAAGATCCTAACACTACAGAATTAAAATGTATTATCATGTAAATTAAATGTATAGTTGATCACCCTTGTGATATAGTACTTAAGATCCTAACACTACAGAATTAAAATGTATTATCATGTAAATTAAATGTATAGTTGATCACCCTTGTGATATAGTACTTAAGATCCTAACACTACAGAATTAAAATGTATTATCATGTAAATAAAATGTATAGTTGATCACCCTTGTGATATAGTACTTAAGATCCTAACACTACAGAATTAAAATGTATTTTTATGTAAACTAGACGCTTTAATAAGCGTTCACTCGTGCCCTGGTGCGATTGAGCACTGGGATGCATTGTAGCATGAAAGAAGTATACTTTATATGGGCCTCCACCTTCCATTCGGTGAGGGACTTTGAACATTAAAATAATTTGTAGATGCTAATGATGCATGTTTTCTAAACACCACCTTTGTTTTCTAGTTGAACCTCTAGCTATCAAGGGGATACCATCGAGACAAGGAGAAGTGCATATATCCTCGTAATGGATGTTGGCTTGAGTTTTGTTAATAATAACTATTCAACATACATAATGTTGTAATGTTTATCTGTTGGACTTGAAGTGCAGCATTTAATTTGAAACTAAATGATGCATGACTATTACACACCCTTTTTTTTCCATTCAGTTCAATTAATAAATTATTATTATTATTAATATTATTAATAATATTATTATTATTAAAAGTACTGCATACTAATGTTGTTTTAATACCGCATTTTACATGAAAAGAGCACATGACAGACTGTGTCTGCTAATTTGCAAAATAGTGTAGTTATTTCAAGGATATTTTTATTTAACTTGTCTTAAAAACAACTAAATAATAGAACTAATGAAATATTGTGATAATATTATTCTGGGTGGCGACGTATCAGAGATACATTTGTACCTGATGTATGTCAGCTGTCCCCTTAAATAATCAGTTAATGGAGGTTGAAATGAAACATCTGTGAGGCCACTCCAAGTGTCCCTGTTTCCCCTTAATGGAGGTGTCATTTTACATACCAGGGCAAATAAAAATATGTGTCCCCTTAGAGGTGTCCAGTTAATAGAGGTGTCCAGTTAATAGAGGTGTCCCTTTATAGAGGTGTCCAGTTAATAGAGGTGTCCCTTTATAGAGGTGTCGCCACTGTCCAGTTAATAGAGGTGTCCCCTTATAGAGGTGTCCCCTTATAGAGGTGTCCAGTTAATAGAGGTGTCCCTCTATAGAGGTGTCCAGTTAATAGAGGTGTCCCTTTATAGAGGTGTCGCCACTGTCCAGTTAATAGAGGTGTCCCCTTATAGAGGTGTCCCCTTATAGAGGTGTCCAGTTAATAGAGGTGTCCCTTTATAGAGGTGTCCAGTTAATAGAGGTGTCCCTTTATAGAGGTGTCCCAAACTGTAGAGGTTCGACCTTAATACTCTTTCTCATGAGACATTGACGAACCTTCATATTAATACAGTAAGCTTAAGTTACATGCAAATTTACAAATTTTATAGTGTGAAGTTTAATATAAAGTAAATCAGGCTCCCAGGGGGGGTACTCAGGGGTATCAGTGACGGGGAGGTGCGAATGAGGCCAAACTTTTTAACCCAAAAAAAGTCCATTACGCAAAAACAAGACCTAAAAAAAGTCCAACGGCCCAAAATCGTAACCCCAAAAAGTCCAATTTTTCTCCGCATGAAATCGAGAACGGTAGGATATCATTTTTATCAACCCCAAAAAAAGTCCTTGCCAAAATGTTTATATCAAAAAAAGTCCACCAGAAAATTGATAACCCAAAAATAGTCCCAAGCCGCGAATTTCAAACCCAAAAAAGGTCTTCGCACCTCCCCGTCACTGATACCCCTGAGTACCCCCCTGGGATCAGGCTACCGATTAATTAACTTGCAGATCCTATATATGTACAGTTAGCTTTCTATAATATTCTAATTTCAAAGAATAGCAGTGGCTGATCGAGACGAAGTACTTGAAAATACTTTTATTGAATTTGTAAATGGTTGTTGTTTATTCGATCTGTTCGACCATCGATCACTGAATCAGCAGCAGATTTTATGAGGAGCCGTAGTATTTCTACGATCAATATTACAATCAAGAGGTACAATAAGGCTTTATATGTATTTGTAGGTATTCAACAAAGTTTACATTTCTCACCTTTAATGCTTAAACGTGTTGAAAGTTCGCAAAATAACTACACTCACATGCAGTACACAAGGTGGAAGTACCGTTTTCCCACAATGCAACGGCATATCACAGGAATCCCAACTTGTCTTGAACTTTTGTCTGGTATTGGGGGGGGGGGGGGGGGGGGGGCGGAGGGAGAGGGGGAGGGGGGTTAGAGTATTCTTCCATTTTTTCTTTTCTCGTTCTTTTCTTTTTCTCTATTCCCATGTACCATCTTTCTTTCTATTTTTGTTCCTCGTTTTTCTTTTGTTTCTTCTTGTTTCTCCTTTACTTTACTTTTCTTTCTTCCCTAATTCCCGTCCATCCTTTTATATTTCCTATTAATTATCTTTCCTATCTTCTTATTTATTTCCATTTAAGATGTCCCTTTTATATTAGCCTAACAGTATCCTGTTGCTAATCATTTCTTCTGCACCTTTTGAACTGATTCTAAAGTCTTTCTTATTCATGCCATCCTTGTAGAATATATAGAAATCAAGGGGAAGTTAAAGTGCTCAGACAAAGATCGTTAGATTTTTTTCTCTTTCTCCTTTATTTCTAACCTGCTAACGCTCAGAAGAATTATATGGGTCTAATTTCCTAGTATCAGTTCTTGTACAATATGTATATGTTCGGTGATGATAAACAGTCAAAATATCTTCAAATTGAGCAAATAGTGTCAATGCGCAGCTCACTGAGACACTTGTGTCGTTGAAGCTAACGTGTTTATTCAGTTATCTTGCTACGCTAGGAACACTTCGGCACGTACTATACGGGACTGACGACAGTGGTAGCAAAACGAGTGCAAACATATATTTTGAGCTTTTACTCGATGACTTTCATTGTGTTTTGCATATGGTAAAGGTAGCGTTTATTTCGTACCAATCGTGGTGAAGTGGCGGCTATTGTGAAGATGGTAACCCCTGTGGCGAGAGAGTACTTACAGTAAGGTGGTCCCTATGGCAACATGAATGTTATCGGTTAAGTAGCCTACTTAACCGATAACATTCATGTTACCACAGGGATCACCTTACTGTGTCGATGTTGTTACTGTGATAAAGTGGGCCCCGTGTCGAGTGAGTACCTGCAGTAAGGTGGTCCCTGTGGTAACACGAATGCTATCGGTTAAGTGTCTTCTGTGTTGATGTTGTTACTTGTCCAAACCCTATCAAACTCCTGAAACTTACTAATTCTGATATGCTCTTTCTTGTGATGGGGTTCATTTCTTAATTATATTCATTCTTAAAACTCGTTCCCAGTCCTCCACTCATTTCTAAAGTGGCTAATTATTTCGTACTAATTTGAAGCAGTTGGAAATCATACTAATTGAGTAAAGCCGTTTTTTGAAGTAATCTTACTTGTTTGTTCTATTTATGTCTATATTTTATAGTTGTAACAGGTGCATCTAAACACAAGTCAAAACATTGGCGCAAGGCATCATGGGCTTCGGCACATGGTCTTATCAGGGATGTAAGGAGTGTATATCAGTTGAGATTTGTTGGCCAGCGGTCTCTTGCTTTACGCCCCAGCCCCTCACAGTCATTCCAGTGCATTCGAGAAGGCTTTGTAAGAAAGACCAGGTTCCAAAGCTCCTGGCAGACAGGGTCCACAAAATCTGGCTACGTTGCTGCTTTTGTTTTGAGATGGCTATACATTGAATGTCCGGTTATTCATCTATGATACTACGATAGAGTTTTTATTCTGGATCTGACCAGACTGAAAATACGTGTTTAGAATTGGTTTCCTTGTAGATCATCGTCGAGAAGATTCTAACTCAGTTACACGTCGTTCCAGTGTTTCGTGTGATTCCTTCAGAGATTCCTTCAGTGTTTCGTGTGATTCCTTCAGAGATTCCTTCAGTGTTTCGTGTGATTCCTTCAGTGATTCATGTTGTGAATCAACTCTTTCTTCCAGTGCCTCATGAGATCTTTTCAGCAATTCAACCTTCTGTTGTATTTCCATTAACAATTCCTCGATAGCCTTCTGCACACTCTCCAACAGCTTGTTCACTTTATATCGCTCTACATTATCGTCGACAAGTGATGGCAGATCTTTTGAGAGATCATTGACTTTGTCCTTGAGCAACTTTATCTCAACTTCTGGCATCAGACTTTGGACTCCTAAAACACAAATGGGCGATCAACAAATGGCTCATGAAGGGGTACTGTAGACTCCATGACAGGGCAAGATTCAGGAAGGTGGATTTATTTTTACATTTTAAAATTTATTTATTGGGTTTGTGGATAACAGCCTGCTCTTTTATTAAATATATATATAGGTCAGTAACAAGGCCAGCAAGCAAATAAACAAAAAAAGCGCTTTCTTGAAATGAGATGTCTAAAAAGTGAGAAAATGCAGTATGCCAAAATTGTGAATGTTGAATAAAGTGTATACAGGCCAAATTCACAACTACAAACAACAGATAAACAAACAACAAAATCTACATAAAAAGCAATCCACAGACATCACACCTTCAGTTCTCCATTCGTTGAGTTCATCAGTCAATCGTATCTCGACTTCTGAAGACAAACCCAAACTCAGTACGAGTTCAACCATCGTCTTAAAGCATTGATCGAAATTTGGTTCATCCCATTCTTGGATGTTACAGTGGCCCCATTTATTTCTTACGTCTTCCTTCACTTTTTTGCATAGGGCTCGAATGGCTGGAGAAAATACGCTAGCAGAAACAAGAATACCAAGTACAGCTGATGCGTCACAAGTCTCATTGAAACCTGGGAATTATAATCATAAACATCCTTTTACCAAATAGAGCCAACCACTCATATTTGAGAATAATTGTGATCATTACTGTTACAAACGACAATCACTGCAACTAGCTTAACCATCATTAACAGTCATAAAGAATCAAGGATAAAGAATGAAGGATAAAGGATAAACATGAAGGATGAAGGATGAAGGATAAAGGATGAAGGATGAAGGATAAAGGATAAAGGATGAAGGATGAAGGATGAAGGATGAAGGATGAAGGATAAAGGATGAAGCATGTAGGATGAAGGATAAACGATGAAGGAGAAAGGATGAAGGAGAAAGGATGAAGGATGAAGGGTAAAGCATGAAGGATGAAGGATAAAGGATGAAGCATGAAGGATGAAGGAGAAACGATGAAGGAGAAACGATGAAGGAGAAAGGATGAAGGATGAAGGGAAAAGGATGAAGGGAAAAGGATGAAGGATAAAGGATGAAGAATAAAGGATGAAGGATGTCGAAGGATGAAGGATGAAGGATGAAGGATGAAGGATGAAGGATGAAGGATAAAGGATGAAGAAAGAAGGATGAAGGGTAAAGGATGAAGGATGAAGGATATGAAGTGTTGAAAGATAAAGGATGAAGGATGAAGAATGAAGATTAATTAAATAAAGATATTTTCCTGGTCCCAGTTGTTCAAACGGTGCATAGCACTATCTGTTGTATAAAACCTTATGCGCAGTGGATGGTTTTATTGGATAACCGCGTTACCTCATCCACTGGATAAAGATTTATGCGATGGATACCGCTATCCACAAGCTCTTTGAACAACTAACTGCTGACCTGTAAATTTAGCCATGAAGGGCTTTAAATACAACTTGGCCAAATCAACACAAGATGTAACACAGTAGTCGTAGTTTCTAGCTTTCTTGGCTTCATTGCTGTTGATGCTCCCGTAATTCAACGTCGCTGTTCCGTCTTTCTTTAAATGACTTGCAAAACTCTGCGTATGAATGTTGGGGTGACTGCTCTTGAGACTCTCGTAGTGGCTTTCTATAAATGGTTCAAGGTAGTTCCGTAAAGGTGACAATAGCACTGTATTGAGTGCGATACCAACAACAAGCCATCTCTTTACATTGTCATCAAGCTTTAATGTACCTAAAAGGCAATAATATATCACAAAATGTATACTTCTCATGCTTAAAACAAATCCAAAGACGCGCCATTGAAAGTTGCCAGAGTATACGGCCCTCACTCTAGGTCACATTATCGAAGGTAGCCTGTTGGGAATGTTTAAGATAGGGGTGTAGATCCGAGCTGGATTTTGTTGTTTCTTTTCTCATACACAACGCATTTATCGATGTTGTTGTAGTACAAGCTCAGTAATATTGATAATTAACTGAGCTAAATCAGTAAAGGATGGGAATAATGACTCATAATGATGACAGATTGTTCCTGCATACCTTTAAGTGACGCACACCTACTGCAAATACTTGGCAAATTTGCTTTTATGCTCTGGAAATAAGCAACAAAATAAACTCATTCGGCCATTCATGAGACAGACAGACAGACACACACACATATAGACAGACAGACAAATAAAGGAATGAAAGAAATATAGAAATATAGAAATATTATAATAAATATATAGATTTACACCGTCCTGGGACTCAAATACTATCCAGAAAACATCCGTTTGTTGTCAGATAAAGTACTGGCGAACGGCTGGTGACATTTGAGCATTGTCCATCAGTGCCAAGGCAGAAGCACACACAATAATATATATGGACTACATATTTGGGGTATCAGGTCGTTTCGCTTCTAAGTCTTTTCGCTTGCACATTCAAAAGTCCGTTCGCCCCTTCTTTAGTATCTTTCGCCTTTTATGCCTGGTCCGTTCGCTTCTAAATGAAACTGATGAAATATCAAGAGAAATTTCAAGAAACATCGTGATATATATCGTGAGGGCAGGCTTATGATCTTTTGCGAAACGAAACGATGCGAAACGATGCGAAACGAAACGATGCGATACGGATCTTTTGCGATACGATGCGAAACGATGCGAAACGAAACGATGCGATACGGATCTTTTGCGAAATGAACTCTACTGTACAAAAGTTTTAGAAGCGAAACGACTGGAGGCGAAAAGACTTAGAAGCGAAACGACGGGAGACAAAAATACTTAAAAGCGAAACGACTGTAATATCATATTTGGTATTTGATAAAAGTCTGGTCCCGGTTGTACGAAAGGTGGACAGTGCTCCTATCCTTTGGATAAATCCTTATCAAGTGCATGCTGTTATATAATAGTTGTCCACTGGATGATAAGGATTTATCCAATGGATAGCACTACCCGCCGTACAACCGGGGCTTGGTTATATTAGTCAAAACAACCAATTTCTACCTTATGAAGCAATATTATTAGCACAATAGATTAACTTACAGCAGAGCGCATCTCTGGGCACCAATAGTGGTAGCCTGGTACGTCTGGCCATCGATCGTCATCACAGCTCTTCCTACACACAAATGACTGATCTTTGATGATCGGCAACAAGTGAAAGCACTTCTCATCAGCGCAATAGGAAGTTCGATGTGTAATGCAGGGTTTCTTTGCACATGGTGGACATCTAACACAGAGCTCATATCTCAAGTATCGATACCAAGGGCATTGCTCTGATAGTTCATTCAAGGTGTTTTCGATGAAACTCTTTACTTCGACAGCTTTGCCATGAAGACCTGAATTGTCTTCAGACTTGCACTGTAGTAACACCTTGATGAAGCTCTTGCAACACACAACTGTCATAGCGATTCGGGAAGAACTGTCGAGAATATACTCTGACGCGTCACGATACAGGCACGGCTCTACGGCATGGCATCCCGCATTGGTGGAGCACCAGGAAATGAACTTGGAAACCAGTTGAGGATATAACCCATGTGGAACAAATCCATCGAGGAAATGGATGTATAATGGACAGGGACCCTTGTGATGTTTGACACTGGTTCAAAACTTCACTGGGTGAGGAAATCAACTGTGAGGGCACAAAGTAGCAATTCTCATTCCCATCTTCACTTGGCTTGAACGGCACAATCAGTCCAAAGTGTTCCATCATTTTCAGCAAATCCTCTTTAGCTTGACCACACGTCAATTGTTCGCCAAGAACGTGTTCTACGAGTTCCATGCTAAGCTTCCCACTCTTCTCAAGTTCTATCCAGTGTTCTGTGTATCGGGAATCCGTCTGAAATGGAAATGAAGAGATTGTCACTCTATCCCATTCTTCAGATGCTGATAGATTCGATATTCATCATATCAGTCTTTTCCCGGAATATTGGCAGAAATTGGCCACTACCAAATCGAGCAGGGGACTGGGGATGAGTTCAGTTATTAAAATTAATGTAGTTACGAAATTAATTAGCATGTGTGCAAAGTTTGATGTGATTTGGGCGAATTCTGTCGGAATTATAAACTTTTGAAATTGTGTTGTCCATCCAAAATTATACAGTGAATGTATAGTTTGGCTGGACAACGTCAAAAAAGTACAGAGTTTGTATGGGAAAGTTGTCATCTTTGATGCCCTCTAGCATCGTCAATATTAAGCCGAAGTGCATCAAACTTTGCAGACTAGCTAAGTTTGATCTGCTCACTCAGAAAATGATGCCTATTTTTACTAGTATCAAATTGAATTAGTTTTACGGACTTGGTACCAGTCCCCTGCTCGTTTTGGTAATGGCTAATTACATTGTAATATCGCCATTGGATTATTCAGTGCTGATACTTACCTGGTCATCGTAAGGCCTGATGGTAATAAGCGTCTTGAACAATCCAATTAACCACTGAGCGTTAAGGACCACGGTAGCACCATATTTTATGATAATGCCGAGGTCATGGTAGAAGTCTAACATTGTCATTAACTCATCTTGGTCCTCGATGAAACAAACGTCTTTGGCGACCTTTTCCAGCTCTTCCACTCGCAAAAAATAGGTTTTCTTTTCTTCCACAAGTTTCTGAATAGCCTATAAAACCACAAATTAATGTCGTTGAACAATTTGCACATAATTTGCTTTACATTTTTTCTGTGTTAATTAGTGTTATATTAGAACAGCACTACGTCGAGCGAGGGAGGTTTCTAGTACATGAAAACGCAATCAATACTCATATGGATTTTACTTGCGGAACCAGAATTGGATCAGCAGAGTCTCCTCGTAAAACTACTTGCACTATTTAGTTGTAGAATTTAATTTAGCTTAAATTTACCTTTTCAAAGTGAAGCCAGCGTACAGGTACTTCCTTACCCATGTACGGTTCCCCATCAAACACTTTCTGGATTTTCTGGTGAAGCTTTTGAATACCTTCATCATATCCATCCGAGGAGTTGTCATTGCTAACGACAAAATATGGCTTCACGACATGTTTCTGGTAGCTTTTACACATTAGCCCCATTTTGAGTTTCTTTTCCATGTCTTTGGCTTCTTGAACTGATAAAGAATCAGCATGCGTGCCAACAATGATGACTGGAGGACGTCGATAGGATCTCGCTTCATGTTGTCTCGCATTTTTTTCTGTTTTGGATTCATACTCCCTTAGTTCGTCGTCTTTACAAAGGTTATGGACCGATGCCAGCCATGACAAAGTACAGTCTAAATTTGTTTCGTTGTGGGGGTTATCTAGTAATATATCCAATGTGCCTTGACGTACACAAGGTGCTGCCTTGGCATCTAGATCTTTGCTGAGGTTATAGACAAGAACATAAACTGCCTGTTGAGACATGAAAACTTGATGCGATGCGTAGTACAAATGTTGGCCAGCAAAGTCCCATATGCTGATAGTGACTTCTTTGTCTGTTATCGTTTCATCCAAGTGTTCTTCTTGCAGATACTTAATCAACCTCTCGGTTATCTCATCCGGGACACGCGTTTCTCTCTTGGATTTTACGGTATGAATGAAATTAAACAGAGAAGGTGTGGCACTCATTGCTTTCTCAACTCCTTCATTTGATGCTGATTCCTGTTCTTCGTCCGTCTTCTCCTCATTGTGGGCGATTGTTCTATCTTCAATGTTGTCATGACTTCCTTCCTGTATTAGAGGTCAGAATTTAGAATATTCACCGCTGTACCAGCTGAGCTACAAGGCAAGACTGGAAGTAGGCCGTGGGTAATTTTAATTAAAAGATGGAAATTCGCGGCAAATAACATATACAATACCTGTCTAGCAAAGGAGGCTGCATAGCACAAGTGACTTCAATTTCTATCGAGATCGGATCCTCATTGACTGTTACTGACTACATAAGACTCATGTTCTTTCAGAATAATTATCGACAATTAGTTTAACTACAATGACATAGCAAAAAGCACATGGGCGAATTCCTTAGAGGGGGTCTCAACTATGCAAATTGTTGAAGGTCCCTGTATTTCCGATTTTAACCGGCAAGGCTAAGCATTACAATTTTGCGCTAATCATTGAGAAGAGTTTGACCGCCTGAAATGGATATTCACAGCACTGTACTTACTTGCATAGGTATTTCAGCTTCATCTCTTGTTGATTTCAGATCCATGGCGAGCATGCGAGGGATAACATCGTCACCCAGTAATTTGTCATCGTCTTTGAGTTTCCAATTCTTGATCATGACATGATCAATATCAAGCGAACAGAGAGACGCATCTACCCCTACTGTACTTGGTTCGTCAGCATTAAACGGCAGACCACAAAGAGACTTTCGTAGGCTAGTTTTGCCAACTCTTTCTGGACCAATAATCATTATACGTCCACGATATACAGATACCTTGCCTTGTTCCAAAGCTCTACGATATGCCTGTTCAGCTTTGGGGCCACGCGCAATTATCTCCGCTGGTACTAAAAGCATAGGAATGTGAGTGTATTTTAAAATTGATGTTTTGTAAAAGTAAATTTATTCCATTCTTTCCTCTTTACGCCAATATAGAGTCGTTTTCGTATGAGTGGGAGGTAGATGCGGTACGTTTCGTGCTGTGCGGTGACAGTGCCGTGTCCAAGCCATTCTGATTGGTTGGGCAATAATTTTGCGTGCTGTGATTGGTTGAATAGATGACTTTGATTCTGTACCGCGTGACCGTAACTCCATACCGTAGGTTTCCCACGCATACGAAAACGACTCTATAGGGAGTTTAAACGTCGAGGACGAGAACAATGATCAGAGCTAGTTTACAGAAGAAGTACCCTTTGCATTGGGCCAATAATCACAACATAGAAAACTCGGTACCCAACGGTTTTCAAGACAGATTTCTGATCTGACGTTATTATCTTCATTCTCATGAAAGTTATTCTATGAAAGGCGAGTACTTTCAGCTGTGAGTTCCGTTATGAGGATTTGAAATCTCCAAATGTAAATGAAGTGACTTCAGAGGAGGCATCATTTATTGTACAAAAACACCCTAGTGCAAATTACTGACGTTTTGATCTGCAGAAACTTTTCTTAGTTTTCCATAGACTTTTTGTATTCTAGCTGAGAGCGCTACTTGAAAAAATTATTAAGTATAAATTAAGGCAAATGCCTTCCTTGACGTCACCAAATTAGCATATCATGATATAAAACCTCTATAACTCTGTAATGTAAAGCTCGAATCACATAACACTGAACCACCTCAATATTTCTAAAATATAAAATAGGCTTACCACTGTGTAGACTCTCTGGACTATGATCAGTGATGAATTCGGGGGATTCTGCTTGAAGCTCTCCAAAAATAGCATCCTCGACATTTCCTTCAGCCTTCTGTTCGGTGGGATCATATCCTAAGATATTGTAGATATCGCACACAAACTGGTACACGTACCTCTTACCATGAACTTTGTCAATAATGTGCTTGTCGTAGTAGTACCTTAGACCACGGCTTAACTTTTCGTAGTTCATGCTTGGCTTGTTCGTCCTCTTTCCCCACATATGCGCAATCAAGCTTGGGTTCAACAGCTTGAACTCAAACTTCTCGTCATGGGTCCACTTAATGATTTTCTTGTTGTTTGCTGGATCTAACAGAAGTTCAAGAAGAAACTGCCACAGTTTGATCGGCCCATTACCAGTGTACCTAGCTAGAGGCTTGGGTCCCCTTTTCCTCTTGACAGCTGCTGTGTGGGTTGTAGGATCAATTTGAAGAGTGTTGGTGTTGCCATCAGACAATGGGCTTGATATGTGCAGCATTGGTGAGAATATGTGCGGCATTGGTGAGAATATGTGCGGCATTGGTGAGAATATGTGCGGCATTGGTGAGAATATGTGCGGCATTGGTGATCCATCTTCAGTTGGACTATTACGATTAGAGTCAAACCGAAGAGTTACAATTAGCAGAGTTAGCAGAGTTAGCAGAGTTGGCAGAGTTGGCAGAGTTGGCAGAGTTAGCAGAATTGGTGATCCATCTTCAGTTGGTCTGCCTTCCTTAGAAGAAGCAGAGTCAGACCGAAGAGTGCGTCGCCGACTGTTGTCATCAGACTGTGCGCTTGATATGGGCATTGGTGATCCATCTTCAGTTGGACTATTACGATTAAAAACAGAGTCAAACCGAAGAGCTCGAGTGAGACTGTTGTAACGAGGCAAAGTAAGGAATGATCTTAGCGGAATTAGCTGAGTTTGCAGAATTGGTGATCCATCTTCAGTTGGACTATTACGATTAAAATCAGAGTGAAACCAAAGAGCTCGAGTGAGACTGTTGTCACGAAGCAAAGTAAGGAATGATATTAGCTGAATTAGCTGAGTTTGCAGAGTTTGCAGAGTTTGCAGAATTTGCAGAATTGGTGATCCATCTTCAGTTGGTCTGCCTTCCATAGAAGAAGCAGAGTCAGACCGAAGAGTGCGTCGCCGACTGTTGTCATCAGACTGTGCGCTTGATATGGGCATTGGTGATCCATCTTCAGTTGGACTACTAAGATTAGTATTGCCTTCATTAGAAGAATCATAGTCAGAATCAGCGTCCATGCCGACGACAAGAGTTCCAGCACCAGTTGCGAAGAGGCTGGAGGTTCAAAATAAGTTTGGAGAGGTAACACGGGAATGGTATTTCTTCCAGCTACACTTTTGTAATGTTCTGTAGTTCTGTAGTTCCTCCTTCCTTTTGAAGCAGTTTCGGGATTTCAATTCCTCCAAACTGGCCGTATACGCAACATCAGAATGAGTAGTAGAGAAACTGCATTAAAAATAAATCGGCGAAATGTTTATTAGGATTCATACATGGGGAAATGTGATGGATGGCAAGCTTATCCATATGAATATAATGAAGACCTATTAGCTACATGTATAGAGCCTTTTCAGTGAGTGCCCCAAAACTTTGGAATGAACTGCCGTTTGACGTTAAATGTAGTCCATCTATTGACTCTTTTAAACGTAATCCCCTGAGACATATTTTAATGGTATTATATTTACTAGATTTATTATAACCTTTATTTATATAAATATTTATCAATTATCATACTCTATTTTCTTATAATCTTAAAATATTTATTTATTTAGTATTTTTATTTTTATATACACCTAATTGCAAGAACATTGTCATATAAAAAAAAAATAATATTTATTACAAAATAGGAATAATATTCCAAGACAAAAGCAGAGCACTCAAGCTGAACTTCTCCTTTTGTCTTTTAATTAATTCCTATTTGGTAATTTTCTTTTTTTATATTGACAATGTTATTGCAATTAGGTGTATATATTCTTAATTAGTATTTTTATATATTTTTGAATTTTAATATTTTAGAATTGATATTAATTTAATTGCTGTAATGCAGGGCGCTTTTTGATAACAGTACTTTTGTGCTGATTAGGTCACCCTGGGTAAATGTTATTATATTATTATTATTATTGTTGATTGTTAATAGCACTTTTGGGCTTCTCATGAGGAGAAAGCGCTATATAAAAATCATCCGAGTTTATTTATCGTGACATTTTTCCAGTGTCAAACTGAAATTTCGCCTTTTTCCTAATATAGAGGTGCTCTTTTCATTTCTGAAGATCATTTTGACACTGCTGCCTGGGGGATATTTATTTATAAGATATTTATCATATAGCTTTTCCTTAAGTTTCTGTTTTCAGCGGGCCGTACGGGAAGTTACGGCCCGCTAATTGACCAATATCAGTCGAGCGCGCGTAGTATCTGTGCTTTATAATAAATGGTACAATATATTGTATAGTTTACCATTATAGTGGTAGGAAGATTCTAGCACTAATATGGTAATTAATGTAATCCCTCGCTCATGTATTATCATGTAAATGAAAAATGTATAGTTGATCACCCTAGTAATCCTAGCACTATATAATTAATTTAATCCCTAGTCATAGGAAGGTCGACACACTATAGGGTTAATTATCCTCTCTCATGTAAGCAGGGTCTTGCTCGAACTGCAAATTGAACATTAAAATAATTTGTAGATGCTAATAATGCATGTTTTCTAAACACCATCTTTGTTTTCTAGTGCAGTCGAACCTCTTAAAGGGGCACTGTCACGACGCGCGCATGCGTCAATTTTAATGATATTCAGAGATTTTAATGATATGCAGAGGTCAACGAACTCGTCTGTGTTTACGAAGAGAATTCAATGTGTTTTGAAAGTGTTTTACGATCAAGTTTTCGCAGAGTGCTTCCAAGTTATTCAGAATATACAACCTTTACAGCGTGTGACCTAAATATTTCATGAAATAAGTACTTATTATAGCGACTTCTGGTGAAGGAACGGCATTAAATAGCAGACAATCCGAGGTGACAACTCAGGTCTCAGATGAAGTTATTCACATTTCACATCGCTAAAAACCAAGTCCACATTACTTCTTTGCTTCAAAAAAGACTAACGAAGATGTACATGTCACTACTGTATAAGGTACTCGTGTTTTCTTAAATTGTAAGAGTACAAAAGAGTGCAAAAAGAATTGCACAAAATAATTCCCGTGTGAAAAGTATAATCACTGAGTTCTCTTTGCCGTTGTGTCACTACTTCCAAACCTCGCAGAAATAAAAACTCATACAATGTGACAGTTGTTTGCAATAGCTTCAGTACATGCATATGAACTCGAAGGAATACATTGATATGATGTATGCAACTGAGTTCTTTTTGAGAACATAATAATTCGAGTGAATAAGTCAATGAACGCGTTGTCAAACATTGTTGTTGTCGTTCGGAATACTTTCCTACCTCCTTTGGTACTCCAGAGCTGTTAAAGAGAAGTATAGCGAACTCAGAATATGTAGTATAACCGTATTCTATCTTCCCAGTAAACCAAAACTTATAAACCTGTCGCCTGAATACATTCGTTGTCAACCACTACATCCCGGCGGCCGCCATGAGAAGCCATCGCCATCGCTCGCCGATTAAATAAAAAGCGTATAAAATTGGACTTCAAACCAAAAATAACTACCTACAAATACGAAACAACAATCAATCTAAGTACTGAATAAGTATCATCTTCTAGAGTGCAAGGATTACAATGATATAACTCGATATATTAACACACTGAATTTGAATTTTCCTCGGGTCTCTTGAAAGCGTTGGCGAACGATTTCAAGATTGAAGCCAAGATTCGCGCATGCGCGTGTCGTGACAGTGCCCCTTTAAGCTATTATATTACAGTAAGGGGATACCATAGAGACAAGAACTCCCGAGAAGTGCTTATATCTAGATTTTGGACTTGAGGTATGTTAACAATAACTATGCATGTGTGTTATGTGTACATAATATAATGCTTATCTGTGCAGACTTTAATTTAAAACTAAATGCAATATGATGCAAGACTATTACACACCCAAGCTAAAAGCACTGGATATATTGATGTTTTCTTAATACATTTTAGATGTCAAAAAGCACATGATAGTCTGCTAATTTAGCAATTTGAAAAATAATGCAATTATTTCAAGGAAATGTTTATCTTTAACTTGAACAACAACTGAATAATAAAAATAATGAAATGTTGTGATAATATTCTGGGAGGCAACGTAAGTATCAGAGATACATTTATACCTGTCCCCTTTAACGGAGGTTGAAATACTGACTTCTGTGAGGTTACTTCAAAATTGTCCCTTGAGACAAAAAATAGATGTCTCCTCAATAAGTGTCCCAAAGTAGAGGTGTCCCCTTAATTAATAGGTGTCCCCTTAATAGAGGTGTCCCCTTAGTAGAGATATTCCCTTAATAGAGTTGCCCCCTGAATAGACGTGTCCCCTTAATAGAGGTGTCCCCTTAGTAGAGGTATCCCCTTAATATAGAGGTGTTCCCTTAATAGAGGTGTTAATAGAGGTGTTCCCTTAGTAGAGGTGTCCCCTTAGTAGAGGTGTCCCCTTAATAGAGGTGTCCCCTTAATAGAGGTGTCCCCTTAATAGAGGTGTCCCCTTAATAGAGGTGTCCCCTTAATAGAGGTGTCCCCTTAATAGAGGTGTCCCCTTAATAGAGGTGTCCCCTTAATAGAGGTGTCCCCTTAATAGAGGTGTCCCCTTAATAGAGGCCGTGTCCCCTTAATAGAGGTGTCCCCTTAATAGGTGTCCCCTTAGTAGAGGTATCCCCTTAATAGACGTGTTCCCTTAATAGACGTGTTTTCTTAATAGAGGTATTAATAGGTGTTAATAGAGGTGTCCCCTTAATAGAGGTGTCCCCTAGCTTAATAGAGGTGTCCCAATTAATAGAGGTGTCCCCTTAATAGCGGTGTCCCCTTAATAGAGGTGTCCCCTTAATAGAGGTGTCCCCTTAATAGAGGTGTCCCCTTAATAGAGGTGTCCCCTTAATAGAGGTGTCCCCTTAATAGAGGTGTTCCCTTAATAGAGGTGTCACCTTAATAGAGGTGTCACCTTAATAGAGGTGTCCCCTAGCTTAATAGAGGTGTCCCAATTAATAGAGGTGTCCCCTTAATAGAGGTGTCCCCTTAATAGAGGTGTCCCCTTAATAGAGGTGTCCCCTTAATAGAGGTGTCCCCTTAATAGAGGTGTCCCCTTAATAGAGGTGTTCCCTTAATAGAGGTGTCACCTTAATAGAGGTGTTCCCTTAATAGAGCTGTCCCCTTAATAGAGCTGTCCCCTTAATAGAGGTGTCCCCTTAATAGAGGTCCCCTTAAAGTGCCTATGCAGCGAAAATTAGTGTCGATTTTTTATTATATATACTAAAAATATAGCTTATGGGTGTTCCTTTGGAATAAAAATTATTTGTCAATTCGCAAAAAAACGTATATCTTTTAGCGCTCAAAGTTCGAAATTTTACGATAAAATTTAAGACAGGAGCCTGGTGTCTAGTGATGTCATCAGTTGTGTATGATTGCTCGAGTGAACCGAAGTGTACTTGTTTTGACCGGAGTTTTGACGTTAATATCTCTTGTTTTATAACCTTTTTGTTTAAAAAAAAGCAACAGTGTCTGAAAGTGATTAAGAGATTCATCAGAGGAAGATAGAGAGTCTGGATTTTCCGAAGAAAATCAGGTAGAAAGCGGTTTTCTACCGTAAGTTATAAGCTTATAGATGACCCACTCGCAGACGACGAGTAGTGGAGTG
Organism: Actinostola sp. cb2023; assembly: GCA_033675265.1. Lineage (NCBI taxonomy): Eukaryota > Metazoa > Cnidaria > Anthozoa > Actiniaria > Actinostolidae > Actinostola > Actinostola sp. cb2023. The sequence continues at coordinate 82,252 of JAUJYZ010000737.1, forward strand.
ATGAAAAGTAAGGATGAAGATGGCCTGTCGCCTTTGAAAAGGAGATACAATGGAACAGATCCTAGTTCAGATATGGTAAGTATGATATTTATCGTTATCCGTGCTTTTTATTTATAGAGCATGCATAGTGGAGTAAGATTTGCTGTTTAGAAGTAGTTTCGTAGTCCTCCTTCGTGAATCTGAATGCCATGCAGCACTTGACAAAGTCTAATAATATTCAAAACCAGTATAAATGGCTATATAATATCTAACATAACATCTAGTATAACATTTATATTACCTCTAAAATATAATAAATATGGCATCTGATACAATTTATGTATCACAAAACACCCAGACTTTGCAGCTAGCCATGACAAACACCACTGTATATATAGTACTCTTGAAAGCACATTATCCCGAATTTCCCCCACTCTTGTGACAAACAAGGGAGACATTAATATCGCCATACACATGGTACACCAGGTCGATCAGAAAATCAGTAAGTTTATTTTATTGTTCTCCCATACTCGCCACAGTGGAACATTCAACTGATATAATTATTACATTGATTACAGACTACTATTAGAGTGCAAACCATATGTCCGTGAAATAGTACTATTACTAAATAGTACTAAATAGTGTTATCTCCATTGTTTTCTATTGTTTCATTAGTGCTATTTAGTACTAATTAATTAGTACTGTTTCACGGACATATGGTTTGCACTCTATATATTACAGACTACTATATTATATATTGTATAGTATAGTATATATTTTATTGGGGTGTAACTTTGATATGGGGATTAGGTTCCTCTTTGTTGTAACCCTTTTGAAAAATATTACGTATTGTATTATTTATTCAATAAAGTTGTTATATATATTATATATACTCAGAGCAACTGCAAAGAGGTGGCTAATCAGGTGGATATGTGGCCATTTGGGATGGGGCAATGCAAGACCAGGTAGCTTGTCCAGCCTGTATATTAGGACAACAATAACACACCCACCACAGAAAGAGATAACTAGGGATATATATTTATTTTATTTCTGAAGCTAATTATTTTGCAATGATTGGCAAGATGATTTAGAATGGCCCTTCATTGACTTCTGACAGACTTCTGACAGACTTCTGACAGGTTTTACGGCAAGGTGCCTTTTTCTTTGCAACAGGAGGAGTTTCCTTCTCTTATCTTGCATATAAACTGAAATGATAATTAAATTATTGTTATACATGGTACATGTATCATTTAGAGTATTTTTGTAACATGTCATTGAATAACAATGTTATGTACACGTATGACATCAGAATTTTGTAAACTATGCTAGTTATAATTGTGTAATTATAGCCCAAACATATTGACATGTATTCACCTTATTTTAATAAAAAAAACATTTAAAAATGTACATAATTCAATTTTAAATGTTGTAATAACCTATTTCAATCAATCAATCATTTATTAAACACAATACGTCAAAGAGAAGGAGCTTGTTACTTATTATTATTAAAGGTATTTTGGTTCTTAATAAATGTAGTATTATCAATTATTACTTTATAATGTTTTGATAAAATGGGTGGGATTCATATATTTTAAAATAGTGATTATTACTAGTGGGCATTACTAACTAGAGTGATTGCAATAAACCTGTGAAATAGTAAAGTAGACTAATTAATAGACACTAGTAGACTTTATTTCCATTGTTTTCTTTTATGACTATTTGACACACTAATATCAAATTTTTATTTCACAGGTTTATTACAATCACTCTACACCAATATACACTATTCGACACTCACTATTTTGTTTTCTTTTGTTTCTTTGCATCTAATAAACACTGACTGCTATTAAATTAGTAGTGCCTGTTTATTGGAATCACTAATTATAAATATAATAATAATAATAAATAACATTCTTAATTAAACTGCTAATTAAAGTTAGCACTGTTTCACGGTTTTAGTGTTTGCTCTCTAGATACTGTGTAGTATTAGCATGTTATATTAGTGGTATATTAATTCTTGTTTCATGTACCTTGTGGAAATAAATGTGCGCTTGATTGATTTTGTTGTTGTTTGCGGCTCAGCATGTTCAATGGCTTGGGTACCATGGCAACATACTTATTTTAAAAGTTTTCATTGCGAGCATCTACAGATAAGCTGAACTGTATCAGTTCCTGATGTCACCAAGTACATAATCTAGAGAAAAGATGCCTCAATGTCATTCGTAGCAAAAACTAATTGGAGTACATACAATAAACCCATGAAAGTATCAGACATAGCAACTAATTAGTGCTTAGAAATAGTCTATCACTGAAGATAGAATATATATATACCTGGTATGTCATTACCCATTTAGTGCTAGTCGAATATTCCATGGTTCTACTATTGTCTCAACTCTATCATTGTTAGTTAATAACTTAGTTCAACAATATATCATAAATATCATTAACACATGAAGGCCAGTCTAATGCATGTTGAAGTTACAGAACACGAATTATTCTTGTACATGTAAGCTTATATGTGCATGGTTCATATCAATATTTTAATATTGATTGAAAATTCACTGGATACCTTGGATTGTCGTGGTGTTCGCAGTCTATGCCATCGATAAAGTATAGTACTAATAGCTTACAAAAGTCAGTGAGTAGGGACTGCAGTGCAGTAAAGGTCCGTTCCAGCTGTAGAACAACATTGATGGATTGATATTAAACATGTGAAAACTTGTTAATTCGTTTATACTTACATTATTTCACCTCTTTAAGTTGGCGTACTTTTCTTCTCAAATAGCTGTTGTTATTTTGGAGTCTTCGCATGATTTTAGTTTTCTTTACACAATGCATGCAATCAGTCGACTGGTGTGATGAGTAAGTTATTCACTTTTCTCTTGTCTGACGACGAGAGAAGTCAGGTCAGTAGCCGATAACTGCAGTGTCGATTGTTGGAATGTTCTGATTTGAAGCTTATATTTGGCGGCCTTAAAATGTTTCAATGAACTTGATTTTACATGAACATATCAGCTACAACCTAAATTTGAGCATAATCAATTTTGAACAAAATTTAAGAAACCGCTTTTTTAATTATTACTTTTTTAGTAAAAATAGAACGAATGGTGGACAGCAAGAGCAAAGTAAACACCTCATCGTGTATGACTTGAGCTCACATTTTCCGATATCATTGCAAGCGATTTCTCTCAACTTTTCCAGAAAAGTAGTTCAATATCATTGCAACAATTCAAGTGTAAAATTGAGTGTTAATACGCCAGATTTACTTGGATTTCAGTTGATTGATTTAATTGCTTTATTTACGCTTTAATTATTTACTCAAGAACTTTAATCGAAGATATCTCAAAAACGCTCTCACAGAATTTGCTTGTATTCACTAGAACTAGAGACAATTATGCCCACTATAAGATCACAAGAGCATTTCCCCAAAATAACCCTAGAATCTATAGAAATTGAGAATATGTAAAAACAGGAATTCTCTCTCAGCGTTGCCATAGTAACGCCGATCTCCATAAAACATACTTCATTAGAAACTTTGATCTTTCTATAAGCCCTACTCTTTCTCATGAGACAATTGACGAACCTTGATATAATTAGTGAGCATTCTGTTATGTATTTTTTCGAAATTTTCGTTCCACACGACCCCACATTGCACAAGCTTCTAGCTGTCACAGAAACACCATCGTTTTTAAAAATAGAAGTTATTACTCGTGCCCAGGCCGTAGGCCGCACGAGTTATAAAACCCAACGCGTATTTTATTTTTTTTGGTCAATGTCAGAAAATCGCAAAGTTGTGCAATATCCGGTCACATGCTATCGAGACGCCATCTTGTATCTTAGACAAAGCGAGGAAGGCTTCGGCGATTCATGGAGTTTCACGAGCGAAATATTGCACTTTTTACTCGTCGGAGTGTTAAGTTGAGTTTTATAGAAGAGAAGACCTACAAATTTGAGACGCCACCCCTTCGATCGTGTCTTACGAAGTCGGAGAAGATGGCTATTTTGGACCGTCGCCACACGAACTGAGACCAGGAATGCCATGAGCTTCGCTTCGCAAACTGAAACAGAGACACATGGAAGCCTTGAAAGCCTTTGTATCAGTTATACGAACTTGAAGTTAAACTGAAGGATTACAAACCTAGCATGGTGGCTGGATAGCTGATCCGATCCAGAACGGCAAAAGTTTAATACAATGTAGTTGAAAGCAATTCATGAGTCTTCCGGGAGAGGCTGACGAACTGACAATCGGTCAAGATTTATATGGTGAATATACAGTATGAGCAAGTATGCTATTTAAGTATATCTATAAACTTGAAGATGAATTGGACTTGAATTCATTTGTGTATCGATTGCCATTTTCATTAGAGTGGTTTTCATAAACCCGTGAAATATAATACGCTTTATTACTCAGTAATTCGTGCCCGACACCCACTATTAAAATACGCATCAAACCATCAATCTTTATTTCTAGCAAGTATTTGAAGAACAAGGTAGAAAAGGGGAGCTTTCAAGCAGGGCACGAGTGTACATTGCCCATAGCAATGTCTAGTTGTATTGTATATATGGTTGTTTTAAATATTCGATCTGTTCGACCATCGATCACTGAATCAGCAGCAGATTTTATAAGGAGCCGTAGTGTTTGTACGATCAATATTACAATCAAGAGGTACAATAAGGCTTTATATGTATTTGTAGGTATTCAACAAAGTTTAGATTACTCACCTTTAGTGCTTAAACGTGTTGAAAGTTCGCAAACCAACAAACCGAAAGCTAGCCGCAGCCAAGAAAAGTTCCCCAAACAGCAGGGTTTCCGGTTGCTATGCCTGACGTCATAATCTCATTTCGATAAGTGGGGATATGTCAACAGTAGCTTGGAAATTAACGATTGTATGTCAGTATGTGCGTTTCTTATATGGACATTTCAAGGTGGAGCACACGTCAAAGCATTTATTTTGGCGCGAAATTATAAATACGATTCCTTCAATCTAAACCTCAAGCCTCTTTTGATGTCGCTTCGTCAACGAAGACTGCAGTAGACTGGCTCTAAATTATGGACAAACAACTAAACAGACTACTGTGACTCAGATAAGCATTTTTTGCAATTAATTTCTCTAGTTGGTACATCCAGCGAGAAGTCCTGGCGCTTTATTTGCCTGACGTTACCAGAAATATAAGACATGTTACTCCCGCGATATTAGATCAGCGAGTAGTAAGAGGGACAGTACAGGCCGTCCCTTTCAAACACTTTTAGTCCCTTTCGCGGGAATGTGTCCCTTTCGCGCAGAAATAAATTCCTCGCGCAGTTTGGCGTAAGTGGTGGAAGCGGAAGTCAGATTGGAAAAGAAGCGGAAGTCAGACTTGAAAATAAATTCCTCAAATAAAAATGCAAACTCCTCGGCAGGGAATCGAACCCCGGTCTCTCGCACGACAAGCGAAGATACTACCACTGTACTACCGAGAAACGAATTGAAAGAGGTCGTCGATTTAGCAATGATATATCAGTCTCTGGTTTTGTAAAACAAATTTATTTGAAAAGTTTACATTACCACATAGGTGTTTTTCGCGCTTCGCTCGTTTGTAGTGCCCATAATCAGTTGAGCGAGTCCATTTCAAACACTTGTAGTCCCTTTCGCGGGGGATGTGTCCCTTTCGCGCAGAAATAAATAAATAAATTCCTCGCGCAGTTTGGCGTCTGAGGTGAAAGCGGAAGTTGTGAAGTAAAACCCGCCGTCACGAACCTGCGGTCACGCGTCACAGCATCCAACCACGTAATGCCTCATATAATGAGATTCAACAGGGATACATTTATAGAAGAAAAAGGACGTTCGTCTAGACGTGTGGGACCTTGTTTTTGGGCGAAGAAAGGACATACCAGAAGAGGTTTGGCGCGAAAGGGGACTACATTCTGAAATCACCCCGAAGTCCAATGTCACAAACGAGGAAGAGAGAGCATGGCATCTCCACGTCTGAACGAGCCAAGAAGGAAAAGAAATCGCAACCGTCCCTTTCAAACACTTGTAGTCCCTTTCGCGGGGGATGTGTCCCTTTCGCGCAGAAATAAATTCCTCGCGCAGTTTGGCGTCTGAGGTGAAAGCGGAAGTTCAATAAAAGGAAGAGAGCACAGAAAATAAATCAAAAAATACAATCATGGAAGAGTCAAAACACTAAAGGATAAAAATGGAAAGATATTCAGGAGTCGGAAGAATTCGTTTGTGGCAATTCAGTTTTATTAGAACTGTTGTTGGAGGGCAGTGAATGTGTGGAGTGGACAAAGAAAGATGAATTGGAGTTCAAGATGACACAACCCAGGGCAGTGGTGGCTGAAATGTGGGGAGAGACAAAAAGTAAAGGGAAAAGAAGTTGGAGTTCGTTCGATTGGGCATTGAGAGCCCATACTAAAAGAAAGTTCTTAACCAAAGTAGAAGGAGAGGAAAAGACTTTCCGCTTCGGATGTTACGTCAAATCGATGATAGCAGAACCTGGTGATGAAAAAGCACAATTGGAGAGGTATCAGATTGTGGAAATGGAATCATTCAACTATGGCAGTTTGTGTTAGAGCTTCTACTGAAGAGGAGCGAAGTGGTTCAGTGGACGGGGGGAGAGAATATTGAATATTTACATTATGTTAGATTTAAGTCTCCCCGATTAGTAGGGCACTTGTGCCCAGCTAGAAGATTTTGAGACGTTAATAAAGTTATTATTATTATTATTATAGAGAACTTTGAGTTCGAGGTGACTCAACCAACGTCGTTAATGGAACTGTGGAAAGAGAGAAAAAATCCAAACACCATGACGGGACACAAACTCCTCTGTTCATTTGACTACCTTAACAAATTTCATTTCCTCGAGAGAATAAAAAATGAAAAGATGACCTACCGCTTCCTTTGTGACATTGAAGATTTGAAACTTCGCTTTGACAGAAGGAGTACTGTCCAACTGTGCCAATTCATATATGAGTTGCTGGAAGATAAAAGCGAAGTAATAGAGTGGACCAAAAAAGAGAAGTTTGAATTCAGAGTGACCCAACTTGAGGCAATGGCATGGAAATGGGGAGAGAACAGAAGGATATTGAAAAACAATTACCTGACTGTAGACTCCGTCCGTTGTGCAATCGCTTCAAAAAAAACACAACAGAAACGGCAACCCGATCTCAAAAGTGAAAGGAGATAAAATGGTGTACCGCTTCAGTTGTGACATTGAGACGGTGGTGGGGTTCAATCCCTGCCTATCTGTGTTAGAAGAAAATTGTTTTGATGTGGAGAAAATGTTTGGATTTGAATTGGAGTTAAATTCACCGTGTGACTTGTTGACCGAAGGTCGGGTTGTAAATTGGGGGTATTTTTAATAAATTAAACATCATGTTGACCGAAGGTTCGGTTTGTAAAATATAACGCGTTCGAATACATTAACATCTTGTTTGTGGAAGGTTCATTTGACAATGATAGAGAAGGCAAAGAGACGCAGAAGAAAAAGGGGGCCACTTCGTTTAGAAAGATACAATGGTGTGGGCCCTATTCAATTATGGCAATTCATTTTGGAACTGCTGTTGAAGAAAGACGAAGTGATTGAATGGACAAGGAAAAAAAATGAATTCAAGGTGCTAAATTCACGATTAATTGCAGCAAAGTGGGGGGAAGCAAAAACAGGGGATAAATCAAATGACATGACTTACGAGAAGTTTTCACGTGGGATTCGATATTACAATACTGGATCAAAGGTAATATCGAAAGTGGAAGAAGTTCACGTCTTCCGCTTCAATTGTGACATTGAAAAGATTTTAGGATTTGATCCAACTTCTGATGACGGTAGAACTTCGGTAGACGAAGATTGGGAAGATCTTAAGAGATACTTTGGTCTGTGCGAACATAACGACTGCAGTTTGGCGTCTGTGATGGGAGTCACGTGTCTGCACTGAATACACAGTGATGAGACTGAGACCTGAAAACACAATGTTCAAGCCGTAAGTCCAGATGCGCGACCCAACGAGTTTCAGTTGTGAAACGATGGAAGAGAGCGAACCAGATAAAAACCGCCTCATCCCTTCTATATATCCAACCAGGGAATGGTCTCCGGCTCAAATTAAAGAATTTTTGCATTCTCATCTGAACGACAAACACAGAAAGTTTTTTCTGAGCGATGGAAGACCAGTACCGATGACGTGGCCCCTCTCTTTCACGCGAGACGAGATTGCAGAGGCTGAAAACACTGTCATCCGTTTCATCCATGGTGTGGTGGACAAGTTCTCGTGTCTGCTGAGTTCTCCTTGCGATCGGGAAACATGTTGGTGCAACGCGTGTGTGTACGTGACGGGAAGAGGTGGACTGTTTGAAAGAGTGTTGGAATGTCAGGACATCTTGGCAGTGCACGGAGTGGAATATCCAAAGCTGTGGGACCACCCTCGCCCAGCTAAAAATGTTTGCTTCATGTCGTCGAAAGGGAACACTAATCAATGTAAATAATCAATGTAACGCAATGTGTTGTAAATAAAAATGATTTGACTTGACTGTGTTGTGTTAGTTGGTATTAAAAAATGGCGGAGTGCACACCTCTCTCTTGCGCTTTTTTCACCGGAGAAATAGAAACGAAGAATGATTTTGGGGAAGGGGTATTTGACGATCCCATGTTCGACAGCGCACAAGTGATGGTGGAAAAGTGGAAGGTGTTGTTGAGCATCGTGGCGGGGAAACCCAGGACGATGAAAGCAGTGGAGGAATACGCCATGTTTCTTAAACGCTTCCCGTCGCGCGAGGAATGTGAATTTTTGGTGGAGGTGTGTCAACATGTGCTAGCCAAAACTGTCAAGTCGATGGAGCGAATTGAAAGCCAGCTGCGCGAAACGGGGGGGCTGGATTTCAAGGTGGTGGGAGTGTGTCCTTATGCCTCGTGGGAGATCGAATGGTTGAGACGAGCGTATGGAAAAGATTGTTACACCGTAGAGGGAGAATTTTTACCGCCTGCCGATCTGGCGAGGCATCGGGCCAACGAAGCCGTACAAGACATTTCGGGAAAGCAGCTGGTTCTATACAATGGGGAAGAATTTATGAATGGGTCGATGGTGTATACCCGCGGGCAGAAAAAAATGGAGTCTCAACTGAGGCGATGGTGCATCACTCCTGACATTATTCAGAGCTGTGGATGTTTGTCAGCTCACCCGATGAGGCAGACTTTGGTGTCGACTCTTGCCACGTTGGAAGAGTTGAAAGCCTATGAAAACCCCCTGCACGAAGACATCTGGCGTTTGTTCTTCAGCTTTCTTCTCGAAGTGTTCATGTTCCCCCAGGCGTTACACAAACAAGTGATGATGGAATGGAGAAGAGAGCTGGAATGCATTTCCGAGGACGCGTTTTGTGACAGATATTATAACAGTGCTTATTGTATGTGACGGGGTCAGTGCGTCACCAGTATTGAATGATGGACGACCTTGGGTTTAGCGAAGAGACAGAGACGAAATACTTTTATGTGTGGAAAAGAAGGTGTTGTGGAAAACCGTATTACGTTTCTAAGTTCCACCAACGATGCGGTCGACCCTTTTCAAAGTGCCACCACACCATCGAAGGCGCTGGTCCGTGTGAAGACGTGAAAGCCTGCCAAGAACGGAAGATGATAGTGAACCCTGCCTTGAGATGCCCTCACTGTCAAGGTTATTTTTGGACCTGTCCGTGCACGTACACAAGGAAGTAAAAAAGAGATGCCGGAAAACGCTGCGGTTTCAGACGTGGGATGTTTGGAGAAAGACAAACAATAGACTGTTTCGCGTTGGGAGGGATGTGTTTCTAGGGAGAATAAATTAAAAAGTGTATATAAATCAGACGCGTGTGTGTTTAATTTTTATTCAATCATGTCTGAAGACGACGAGAAAAGTGCAGGGAGCAGGGAAGACGAAGACATAGCCAAAGTCATCGACGCTTGCAGTGCGTTGTCTGAGGTTCTCTCAGAACGATTAGAATGGAAGAAGAGAATGCTCGACGATGAAAAGAAGATACCCAAGAAACGTAAACCCTGTCAGAAAAAGACGTGGCTGGGTGAAGGCAAGCGAGCGGTGGGGATGCTTAAAGCCTTTCGGGTCCGTATGGGCGAATGGATCAAGATCGCTGAGAACAGTCCTGAGCGCTTTGAAACGGACGTGGCCTGTGCCGCTCTGGCCACCTTGTGTGGTGGAACCGACGAGAAGTTTGCTGGACTGATGGAAGCGCCTTCAGGCGAAGTGGCCAATTCGTTGGACAATGTATGCAGTGCATTTTATCTTTGCGATGCCCAAGGCGTGGACAGTCATATCGAAATCTTCTGGCCTTGGTTGGGCGCTAAACTGCATGCCGCTTCGCCTGCCGAGACAATCCACCCCACCCTGGAACAGTGCCGTCGCACTCTCCAAACCTTGCACGAGCATCAAGACGCCGCGAATCTTGACGCCACTTCACCCTCGTCCGTGCTTTCTTCCATCCCTTCTCCTCCTTCTCCTCCTCCTCCAGCTTCTGTGGTAGAGCCTGAGTCGTCCATGGAGGAAGAACCTGAAATCAAGAAAAAAAAAAAAATTAAAAGAAAAAAGAAAGTGGATGAAGAGGAGAGCCTGGAAAAGAAGAAGAAAGAAGAGCTGTCTCTCGTTGGAGCGGCTGCCACTGCTGGATGGACCGTGGCAGAAATGGAGGCACTCTGCAAACCTGTCTTGGATGTTCGTCCCCTCAAGATCAGAGGGAAAAGCAGAAAAGGAAAAGCGGAACTGTTTTTTCCTGACGCTATCCAGTTTGATCCACCGTCTGAGCTGAACACAGACACCGGGGTAAATAATAATAATAACCCCTTCAAGTGATAGTGGAGTTCCCCAACGAAGACAACTGTTCTAAAGTTCGACGAGGATGTCTCTTTCGCAGACCAGGTTGGGACGATTCAGTACGAGTTGGTATCGGTGGAAAGACAAGTCGACGAGCAAGAAGATAGATTTGACGACGTGTAAATAATTAGAAACACAAATGTACAAACGGTCGGTCGTTAAAAAAAAGGAGAGGGATTAATAAAAAGTGTTTGATGAATTAAAGTGAGTCATTGATCAGGATGCCCTCGGGTGGGAGTGAACGTAGCAAACGTTACGACCGAATTCTGAGTGTGATTTCCTCTATACTGTCTTGTCTGAGATTGACCGGGACGGTGGTGGAGGTGGTGTTGGACAACATTGAAGGACCAGATGCGGCCGAAGAAAAAGGCACCGAAGAGGGAGGAGGTGGTGGACCAGATCCTGAACAAGGCGTTTTACGACCCTGAAAGCGGGGTGGGGTTTGTGGGATTGTCCACGTTACAGAAATACGGACGGCGTCAAGGCATTCGTCCTGCCGAGGTGAAGAAATGGTTCGGACGCCAAGCCCACGCGCAGAAGTTTTTGACCACGCGGCGTCGAATTCGTCGCCGTCAGACCAAAGTGAACGGGTTGGACGAACAGTGGCAGGCAGATTTGGTGGACATGCAGAGGTACGCCAAAGAGAACAAGGGGTTCCGGTACATGCTGACGGCCATCGACATTCTTTCCCGCCATGCGTTTGCCATTCCTCTGAAGAGCAAGCATTTCATGGACGTGTTGGAAGGCTTCAAGAAACTGATCACCAAGGCGGGGCGTCAACCCATGGTTCTGCAAACCGACCAGGGCACCGAGTTTATCGGGGCCAACTTCCAGGCCTATTTGCAGCACTTGGGGATTCGTCATTTTTACACCAGTCAAGACACCAAAGCGGCCATCATAGAACGGTTTCACCGCACGTTGATGCAAAGGATGTGGCGGAGTCTTCATCACAAGAGCTCGTGGAATTGGGTGGAGGCGTTGCCTAAAATTTTGAAGGGGTACAATGCGGGCGAGCACAGGACGTTGGGCATGGCGCCCAAGGAAGTCACGTTGGAGAACTCTCAGGAAGTGTGGCGCCATTTGTTCGGACCTCGCACGGCTCCCCCACCCAAGCCCTCTTCCACCCCTCCTCTTCCTCTGGCAGAGAAACGTGAGTTGACCGAGTCGTCAGAGCTGATGAAAAAGGAAACCAAGAAGAGAAAAAAGACGGGACCCACTCCCAGATTTCGTGAAGGAGACCGTGTCTGGATCCGAGACAAGAAGCGTGGAACGTTTGAAAAGGGATATAAAGCGGGTTTTGCCAGCGCAACGTTTATTGGATCAGGCATGTGCCCTCGCACACACCGCCGTTTTACTACTATCTAAAGGACGAGAGGGGAAAGAACGTACGGGGCACGTTTTATCAGGAACAGTTGCAAAAAGCGTTGGTAGCATGACGGACCTGACGCACTTCTTCGTCAGCGTCCCTTCCAACAACCTGACCAGTTCGCACAACGTCACGTCAGACTTTGAGCTGGTGTTTCCTGGAGCCTGCATCGCTTTCTCCCGTTCGGAAGAATGGGGGGTAGGGATGACGTCCATCCTCGTCCCTCCCATCGACCCCGCGTACATGGGGAATCACGTCTGTCTGGTGTACTGTTCTGTGGCCGAGCGCAGCTTTGTGGGAGACGTTCGGTCGCAGCTGTTGGGAGCGGTGGATGTCAGTGAAAAGAGCAAGAAGACCAACCTGTTGTGTCAACCGGAACACGTGATCTACCGCCGGATCAGCTTCAACAACGTTCAGCGCGTGGGAATCATGCTCCGCGACGAGCAAGGTCGTGTCATCCCGTTCTTAAAGGGAGCGGTGGTGGTCAATCTTCACTTTCGTAGAATGGAGGGGAGTGAAGAAGAGGTACGCCTGATGGTGGTCAGCAATGCCTTTCCCAAAGCGCATCCAGACAACACCATGAACCATTTCAGAGCCACCCTGGACCCTACGATGACGTTGGATACAGACGAATGGGAGGTGGGCATGACCCAAATCCTCATGCCGGGTCAAGTCAAGCAGCACAGGTTTCCTCAAGAGCAGGCCCTCTTGTTTGGAGAACGTGCGGGATGGAGCGGTCCCATGACAAAGTTTACACGCGTCTCCGTTCCACAAATTGCTCATCCAGATGCGGATAAAGTGGTCCAATCCGTGGCCGTTGCCACTCGGAACAGACCTATTGTGTTCAATGTAAAAAAGAGCGACCACCGCACCGTCCGATGGCGGTATCAGGTGTATCCTTCTTCTTCTACAGTCAGGAATTATTCCAAAGACCTGCCCGTGGGAAATTACACAACGAAGGAGTTGGTGATATGGTTGAACACCGCCATGTCTCTCCCCTTGCAGGGTGCACCATTGGGTCGCCCAGCGGATCTAAACAGGACAACGTATGCGACGTTGTGACCACTTCCGGAATAGAAGTGTACCTGAACAAAGACTCTCCCTTGTGGTGGTTGCTAGGATTTCAAGCGAGCGTCGAGAACGTGTGGTACGGTACTGAGAACGGACTGGCGAATGGACGAATTATCAGAGTCGCCCCCACTGCAGACAAGTTTCCAGGACGTGCCACCACCACTAGCGCTGGCGGATTTGAAGTGTGTGGAAAGTTTGGGCTTGGGGTCACCAAAGAAGTGGCCATCCTTTTCGGGTGGCACGTGGAGGGGGGCGTGGACAAAGTCCCCAAGATGACCCACAACGGGGAGGAGTTCTGGTTTTTGAAACCTCCTGATTTCGACGCAAACGTAGTGGGTCGCTTTCAACAGCCCTCGCTTGCTACAGTGCAAAAGAGATGGTCGCACTTTTGGGAAGGGAGCACCTACCGAGACCAACCCATCGCCAAGAAGCCCAAGTTTCACGACGGGTTGATCGCCAAGGCCAGCGACGGGTACGTCTACGCCAATTTTGCCGGCCAGTCGTGGGTAGGAGGTGCACGTGTGGGACTGTTGGACATCTTCCCCGTCGGAGAGGTACGGGCGTTGGAGTTCAAGCATCCACGCTTCACCAAGCCTCAGTTCCAGCGTTTGGAAGAGATCGAGATCGATATAAGGGACGAACAGGGACAACCCTTTCCATTCCAGCCAGGTGTCGTGGCGGTCAACTTACAGTTCCGAAAGAACGCCAAGCGAAAAAGATGAGCATGACAGTATTTCACGGTGGGCGACCACGGTCGCACCGTCCTGCTCACATGACGCTGCAGACGGGCAAGGGACTGGGAAGTTTTCTCAAAGGAGGTTTGAAAAAGGTGGCCCTTTCGGCAGGGTCTGCCGTCGCCCAAGAAGCCAAAGCCCAAGCTCTCCAACTGACCAAAGACGTGTTGGCGGGGAAGAGTTTGAAAGAAGCGGCTCAAGATGGAAGTCTTCGAGCGGTGAACAGTTTAAAACGTCAAGCGGCTTCCGAAGTCCTGGCCCGAATTCCCGCCCGCGCGGCAGCACGAATCACCCCTCACAGTCGTGGACGCAAAACGCCACGCACCCAAGCCTTGGCCAAGACGTCGGAAAGACCCCTCAAGAAAGCTCGTCGTCGTGCCAAGGGAGGGAGGAAACGTGGTGGAAAGAAGAAACGGGGTCAGCGTGGTGGGAAGTGGGACGGAAGTTTCGTGTCTCCAATGCATTATCGCTCCCCTCGCGCAACAGATCTATTTGGAGAGTACCGGACCTAGAATATAATACAACGAGCCCCGGCAAAGTCACTTCATTCTTCCTCGCCACCATGTCGGGGACGGTACGCAGCAGAAAGAGGGAAGCTCCTCAAGCTCAGGACCCTATCCCTGAGGACAAGAAAGTCAAAGTGGAAACGGTGTTGGACCAGCAACCCCTTCTCCAACACAGCGATCGTTTCAATGTGTTCAAGCAACTTCCCATCAACGCCGACGTCCGCAACAAAAACCCGGTGATCATCGGCCCCACCGAAACAGGCAACCCTGTGGTCTTTGTGGTGGACCAGACCCCTGACTTCATCGACCTGTCGACCGCCAAAGTCACCTTCCGTGTGAAAGTGCTCCATGGCGACAATTCAGTCATCGCGCACGGTGAGCATTGGTACCCCGTCAACAACATCGGGTGCAGCGTGTTCTCTCAAGTGAAGTGCATCATGAACAACGAGACCCTCTCTCTGTCGGCTGAGCAGACCGGTCACCTGGCGTACATGCAGAGAATGGTGTTTGAAGACAAGAACAACGCCGACAACCTAACCGTGGAAGGTTTTGTCAAGGACACTCCGTTCCGTCTGAACGATGTGGCCGTGTTGAACAAAGGGGCCGTCGAGAGAAGAAAGTGGTTCATGGCCGGCAATGAACCTTGGCCCCGTCCCGAGGCCCCCGCCGAAAATTACACTGGAACTCCTCATTTTGAAGTGCCTCTCTACAACCTGAGTGACTTTTTCGCCTGCCCCAGATACCTGGTGCCTGGTGAAAGCCTTCAACTGACCTTCCACAAAGCGCCCGACGCGCACTTCTTCACCGGAGACGCCACGTTCAATGCGCTCAACCCCAAGTTTGAAATTGTGGACATGAGATTGCACTTCACCTACCTGGATGTGGCACCCAGCATCTTGGAAGGCATCTCCAGTCAGTTGTGGGACAACAACAAAGTGGCCATCTACCCCATCAAGACCCACCTCATCCAAACCTACCTCATCCCTGCAGGGACTCAGAGCTGGGAAAAATGGAACCTGTTTCAGAACAACACCCCCAACGTGGTGCTCTTTGCCATGGTGACCAGTGCCAATTTCAATGGATTGTTGACACGAAATGCCTACGATTACCAGTTGTTCGGTCTGCGAAACGTCAAACTGACCCAAGGGGCTCGAGAAATAGTGGGACCCCGTCTGGAATGGGACCACCTGGATGACTGTGTGGCTCTCTACAACACCCTCTTTGACGTGTTGGGCCAAAGCCATTCCGCTCACAACAAGTTGATACAAAGGAAAGAGTTCCGTGGAGGGTTTGGCATATTTGGTTGGAACCTCAACCCCGATGGGACGTTTCTCCCGTGGCAAGAAGTGACCGCCATCAACACAGGGCGAAGCGGCATCAACCTCAGTTTGAACTTCGCTGCTCCTCTGACTGCCAACATTCAACTGTTGTGTCTGGGCCAGTTTGAAAACGACGTCAACATAGACGGTGGACGTAACGTGACTCAGAAACAGCTGTTCTAAGATGGGAAAAAGAAAACTTGAAGAAGAAGAAGAAGGTTTTGGAGGATTGTCCACGGTCCAGATTGACAGCATCGTGGACAAAGATGACACGTTGCGCGCACACTACCTGCGCACCCGGGCCGAAAATCAAATGCCAGGCGAGGTGGTCCGTTACCCTCAATTCATGATTGCCAACATCGAACCTCTGCCCAAAGCCGGTTCCCACTGGGTGGGCTTTCACTTTGTCAACGAGCACGAAGCTGAGTTCTTTGACAGTTACGGGAACCCTCCACAGATGTACTCGTCGCGCTTTGTGAAAGTCTTGCGGGGCACCCGTCGCAACCGCGTCGGGTAAGACACAACCCCCATGAGTTGCAGAGCGAGGACACTGAAGTGTGCGGTCACTGGTGTCTGTACTGGTGTTACCACCGCGCCCGCGGGATGACCACCTCGACCATGACTAAGGGGATGGTGGGGAACGATCTGCTGCAAAACGACGACCACGTGTGTCAGTTTGTGTGTCAGACCATGGTGCGTCCTTACACCTTTGCGCAAGCGCCACTAGGGCAAGTGTGTCAGAACAACACGTGTATGAGAAAATGTGAAGTGAATAGAAAAAGGAGAAAAGCAATAAAACTATGATACCACTCTGTGTTCGACTCATTTCACGCCATGTCCACGCACGGTGAATTACAGACCCTTCCTTCCCAACTGACCCTCCCCGCCTCGATGAGAGTGGTGGGGCCTACCATGAGCGGGAAGACGCACTGGGTAAGGGCCATGCTCAAACAGCGCCACACGCTCTTCCACCCATCCCCCAAGAAAGTCGTCTACTGCTATGGGAAATGGCAGCCCCTGTTTGACAAAATGAAGCGGGAAGATCCCCACATCGAGTTTCACGAAGGACTGCCCGACCACCCTAAAGAGTTACTCCCTCAAGGCGGGATGATCATTTTCGACGATTTGATGAGCAGTGCCAGCAACCACCCGGCCGTCACTGACTTGTTCACCAAAGGAGCCCACCACGATGGCATTTCCCCCGTTTCCATCGAGCAGAATCTCTTTCCCCACAGCCGTGCAGGCCACTCCAGAACCCAAAGGATCAACACTCAGTACGTGGTCATGTTCAAAAACCCGGCTGACACCGCCGGTCCGTCCACATTGGGACGCCAAGCTTTTGCGGGGAAAGCCAATTACGCCCGGTTTCTAGAAGCCTTCCACGACGCGACCTCTACCCCTCACGGGTACCTGTTTGTGGACTTCCGACCGGGTATAAACGACCGGCACCGACTGCGATCAAACATTCTCGCTGAGGAGACCACCCCTTCCACAGTGTACACCCCCAAACGGAGTGGAACGCGATGACGTCGCAGCAGACGTAGACAGCGTGGACGGGGAAAGTGGAGTTCCATGGTGTCTTCGTTGAGACGTTTGGCCAACGCTAGAGCCTTGGAGCAGCATCGAATGCGTCGACTTCGGCGAGGAGGGGTGTTCGGGCCCGTAAACTAGTACAAACGACCAGGCAAGTGCATACAGAACCCCATTCACGGACCAGTCATGGTGCGACGAACCCGACGCAGACAGCGTGGGGGAAGGAGTATGAAGGAAATGAAAAAATGGAGGATCCCCAAACAATCAGGTGGAGGTCGGTTGACTGATGGAGACAAGACACGAATGAAACGTATGGCCCGGACCAAAGCCTTGGAAAATGTTCGCGTTGCGGAACCCCCTTCCCGGAAACATCGTAACCATTTAAACGGTCGGACGCAGACCCTCCCCTCACACCCGTCATGGCACGACTACGACGAGCACAGCGCGGAGGAAAGAAAAGAAAAGAGACTAAGAAGGAGGCGCTCCGAGCGCTGGTTCGCAAAGGGGTCGTTCCTAAATGGATGGTACCGAAGCAATTTGGTGGAAGACGCCGTCAGCGAGGGGGAAACTACTACCCGCCCATGTCTCGCCAACAATTGTCTATGTACGTTACCCCCATTGCCACCTGGACGATGAAGACGCACATGCCTGGCACGTACGTGCCAGGATTGGGACAGGCACTCGGTTTAAGATAAAGGAGTGGTTTGGTGCGTGCCAGGGATCATATCGCCATGGTGGTTCGCCGAGGAGGAACAGTTCAGAGCGGAGGAAGACGTCGACGCCGACGTCGCGTCAGACAAATAGGTATTGGACGGCGTCGACGGCGTTCCCAACGCGGAGGCAAGTTTTTCCTCGTCGACAAAGACTGGTGGGAACGCTTGGGAAAGAACGCTGTCAACACAGCCACCACCGTGGGTACCTTTGGACTGGCCCCTCCTCCATTTAAGACTTGAACTCGCCTCCATTCCTATCATTGGACCCATGGAGGGAACACGTCTACAACTCTCTTTGAAAGCCCGACGCGCGCGCACGTTGGGTCGAACACTCCCCCGTCTCGTTTTGCCACAAGAAATTCGCGACCGCTTGCTTCATGCCGCACACCAGAAGGAGGAGGAAGAGAAGGCGCCGTCAGAGGGGTGGGGGACTGTGGGGTCGTGTCCTACGCTTCGGTCTCAAGTCGAGCCGAAGGGCCGGGAAACATCTTCGTGACAACAAAGGACGTTACGCTAAAAAAGCGGCAAAAGCCGCGGTCAGCGGAGCCATCACGGGAGCTGTGGGGGCTGGCACCAGTCTGCTCATGGACAGTTTGTTGAACAGTGGATAACAGATAAAAGCCTTGTCAAGGTGGAGGGCAAGAATCATTGCACTCCTGTCATCGCCCTGGCAGGATCACGAAGAAGGAAACGACGAAAGACTAAACGCTTGCGGAGAAGATCTGCAGGGGTATAAATGAAGAAGAGCGCTGAGCCGACACGACAGCTGTTGAGTCGACGATTTAAGTTTGGATTGGCCAAACCCTTGTACGGGAACATCTTTCACCCTTTTCCCTTGTACAACCTTGAGCGTGGTAGTGCTGGTGTGAACCGGTCCGTGACAGTAGCTGGAAAAGAATTTTCGTTGGCCCCCTCTCAGCGGTTCAAGCGTACCTCTTTTCCCCGAAGACGTCGCCGAAAGAAATGAGTTTTTCACGACCCCAACGTCACCATCAATTTCTGAGGGCTCTCCAAAACGGAACGCCCGACCAAGCCCGATTGTTGACTCTCCATGCCACCCAGCCCCAACAAGAAACCATGGCCGAAGTGGCGCACAACGCGCTGCAAAAAGTCATCCCCATCCCTCCCGTCATGGTTCGTGCACTTCAACCCGACGCTCGGCACATTCGCAAGTACGCCAACCCCAATCTCACACCGGGATCGCGTGGAAAAATGACCCGTTCTCAACGTGGCGGGTGGCTCAGCGGGATCATGCGCAAAATCATGAAGAAAGGCCTGAGCAAGGCAGCCCGACGGGGACTGAAAAGGTCCGCGGTGAAAGCAGTCAAACGCTCGGCTCCCAAACTCCAACGTCAATTGAAGAACACCGTTCGCGAGATTCGGCAACGTGCCGACGGTATAAAGGAAGAGGAAGCGACTTCTCCCTCCACCACTCCGCATCACACGGCGTCCGAGGTAGAGGCCAAGACACGAGAACTGCACAAACTTCAGCGCCGGTTGAAAAAGTTGGGGGGTGACCAGAGCGGAGGAAGTTTGGACGGATTTATGAGGTGGTTGAAGACAGGACACCTCTTTTCGGCCGACACGGAAAAGAAAACGGGCGTTCACCTCACACTGTAGAAAATGACGCACTTGACGTACAACCATAAAATGGCCTTGGTTCCGATGGAGCAAGCGATGCAGTGGAAAGAAGGTCAGATGGGGGGAGGAGGAGGTCACATTGAAGAGATGCTCCAACGTCTGTTGGACGTGGAAGAGCTCAACCAACCCATGGGGACCATGGACCGCATTCGTCGGATCGAGAAGCAACACAAAAAAATTGAAGAGAGCAACATTGATGCGGAGATCAAAGCACGCATTCTTCAAGGCTTGGAGAATCAGAAGAACAAACTTCTTCAGCGCATCCGCGACAGTGAGGAGGTGGGGAAACCCGCGGCCGATGTTCAACCCCCTCCACCCCATCGCCCCGAACCTGTTGTTGCTCCACCTTCTCTCCCCCAACCCGCTACACCACCAGCACCATCTGCACCTGTTGCCACGGAAACACCCCTCTCAGCACCTGTGACCACACCTGCTGCAAAAAAAGAAGACTGGGTTCCACCCACCCCTCCCTCTTCTACACCCAGTCTGGACCAACGTTACGCAGCTATTCAATCCAAGATTCGAGAGAGCGAGGAGAAACTAGAAGAACTACAAAAAAAACGTAAAATCAAGAAAGCCCGGAAATTATCGTACAATGAAAACTTTGATCAGGAGCAGACGGGGAGTGGGATTCCATGGAAAAAACTTCGATTCAAGAGACTGAAGAAATAAACTGTCCAACTTATTTTATTTCACATGTTTGTCAATAAAAGGTTCCACCCATCCAATTTCAATTTACTCCGTGGCTCCAAAAGGAAGACTGTCGTATTGCCGGCGCATGCGCTTGTCGAAATGAAGAACAAATGTTTTTTCTCGCGCCTCGTCTGTTCTCAGGTTGTACGTTCTCACATCTCGAACAATCTGAGGGTCCGGGACGGTAATAGCCAACGCGCCTTCCTTCTCTCCGTCTTCATCCTGCACCAATTCCAGCATGGCTTCCAAGTGCACCCTTTTAATGCCCTTCACTTTGCACTCCACCGTCCCACCTTGAGTACGGTACGCGTACGCTTTGGGTCCAGCACAGACGAATTCCACGATGTGGTCTCCTTCTTCAATTTCAGAGGCCAGTTGACCCAGCGCTTCTCCCGTTTCAAGAGAAGGCCACCCCGGTCGGTCCACATACAACACCGAGTCGGTATCTGTATAAAGGCGTTGCTCGGGGAGAAGTTTGTCCAGTTCTTTGTACAATTTGACACGAGCCAACGAAGTGGTCCACGCCGCCACCACGATGCTTTGACGTGGACCTTCTAGAATGAAGTCGTCCACTTTGACGTAACTGACACACACCAGGTCGTCGTGCACCATGTTGAAGCGAGTCACTTCAATACCATTGTCGGTGATTAAGTTCCAAAATTTGGCGGGGTCGTCGAGGAACACCGTCGTCGTTCGCTTGGTCTTCTCCCCGAACTTTCCCCACAGCGTGTTTAACATCAGCTTGGCCTGACCACGCCGAGCCTCGTTGCGTTCAATCTTGCTTTGGTCCAGCAAGATCCCCGTCCGTTGGTAGTAAGCGTCAATGTATCCCGTCTTTTCATCGTCTGTCACGACGCCCGGAGGCCAGCCAGAGGCTTCCTGTTTGTCTTTCATTTTGGCTAGAATGTAGGACGAGAACAGGAGGGTAGAGCTTTCAGAATAATGCCACACTTCGTACACCTGGAGGATAGTGTATCCCTTTTCCACCGCCAGCTTCAGCTCCAACGTAGTCCACGTCCCCACCATCGCCCTTTGTTTCTCGCTGTGACTACACGCCACCGACGACTGTTCCTCAGCATACGTTTTGCAAAGCGGAAACATCAACTTTCCACGAACGCGCACAGGGAGTACTCCAGCGTGCAACTTTCCATTGCCCAACACTTTCGCTTTCATCAGTCCAAAATACACCTTCTCTGGTTCGTCAGCGAAGTCGGCGGTCAACACGGTAGGGTGACCGATAGGGTATCTTTCCAGCTGACAAGAAGGGTAGAGAGAGTTGAAGTCCACATAGCGTATTTTCTCTTCTCCTTCCGTCTTTCTCCAGAGAGAAAAAGGACCACACCGTCCTCCGCGCATGGCATCTCGTGCGTTCAGGGGGGCTCGGTTGAGGATCCACTCGGGACATTCTGGACACTTAGAGGTCTGGAGAAGAGATTTGAAGGCGTGTTCCCACATCTCCACCACGTGGTACCCGGCGTCTCGCAGATGTAAGGTTTTGGAGCAGGTAGAAGAGAACAACTGTTCCATGGTCTGGTGAGAGATGGGGTTCCTCGTTCGCCTTCGGGGGAAGCAAGTAGGGCAGCCATGAAAGATACAGCCATGAAACTCGTACACCGTGTTAGAAACAGGGTCAAACCCATCCACGCGAAACTTTCCAAGCAACGTGACTTCACCTTCGGGATGGAGGACCGAGCGGAAATCCGACCAATTCGTTATCACCCCCGTCTCCTTCATCATCCACAACCATTGACAAGCCAACGTCGATTGGTTTTGAACCGGGCGGTACCCCCCTTCAGGCAAAACACCAATGGAATCCAGGGGCATATGGTTCATGCGATAGCTCTTCAGGCAGAAGGAGGGGAGCGTGAGCACTTCCACGATCGGGTCGATGCGGTCTTCTCGGATGCAGATTTCGCGAAACTTCATCATGACTTTGGCCAACACCATGACATCCATTTCACAGTAATCATTCTTCTCTTTTTCTAAGTCAAACCACGTCTCTATCTTC
Organism: Actinostola sp. cb2023; assembly: GCA_033675265.1. Lineage (NCBI taxonomy): Eukaryota > Metazoa > Cnidaria > Anthozoa > Actiniaria > Actinostolidae > Actinostola > Actinostola sp. cb2023. The sequence continues at coordinate 104,643 of JAUJYZ010000737.1, forward strand.
AGAGGGTCGAACGAATTGACTTTGTCAGTATGCCATTCGAGAAAGGCAGCTCGTTCGCTAGCGGGCATGAAGTCGGCACCGTAAAATTCAGCGTTGGGATAATGTCCTACATAGTTGACGTGGGCAATCGTGTTGAACCGATGCGGAAAGTATCCTTTGGTCTCTTCCAGATCAAACATTTTGGGCAGATGTCGCAACGCTCGAGGGATGAAATTCAACGAGTCCTTCACTTGAATCTTCAATCTGGAAAAACGCAGACTCATCAGTTTGCCTCCATTCATGATCACCTTAGGAACATGACCGTTTTCTATGGCCCAGCGCAGCATGAACAGTCCATCGTAATGGCGGGCGTTGTGGGCCATGGCAATGCATCCCACGTTGTCAGGCGCGATCAGATAGTTCATGAAATCTTTCAGGCTGTAAAAGGTTAACATTCGTTGGCCATACTTTTCGCACCGAGTCGTCCACGCATGCGTCTGACACACGTTGCACACGTGCATCGCCTTGACCAGGTCGACCACATGACCACGCACATCCACAGGTTTGGCCTCGAAGTCGAAGAACAGGAAGAGAAAGGGTTTCGTGAGGGGGTCTTTCTGGGGCAATGAAATGCGTTGGATGAAACAGCGGTGACCTTCACCCACCAGAGTGGCACAGCAGCGACAGAAAAATTCTCCACAGACATGTTCTCTCATCTCTCTCCATATTCTATTTCGCCGAGACTTCTTGATTTTCAAATCAACAATCTTCAAGCATTTGGGGCAACGCTTAAATCTACGACAGACGGAATAGCTTCTCCCTTGAGTTTCTTCGTCTTTCTCTTCCTCTTCTTCCTCTTTCTCTTCTTCCTCTTCATCCTCCTCTTCATCCTCCTCCTCTTCTTCGTCTTCTACTTTTCTTCTTCTTCTCTTCGCTACATTCAGTCTCTTTTCCACATGGTTGGCAAAACAACTCTCATTCTTAAATAACACCAGACAGGCTTCACATTCGATCCACTCGTCATCAGCGAGAATTTTGGGAGGGCACTTGTTCAGAGGTACTTTGCAATGAGGGCATTCGGCCGTACACTTGTGTCCAGTGAAGTGACTGTAAGCTATGTCACAGTCACAACAGTAATAGTGTCTGCACGTGAACCCTGTCATCGACGTGATCAGATCGTAGTGTGCATTACGATAGTACAGATAGACATGTTGAGGGCTGTACCCGGTGAACAGCTTTCTATCCCCACGAAACCCAATCATATTCCCCATCTCATAATACACCACGTGCAGTTGAACATTGAGAAGCGCCAGGGTCTTCTGGAATTTGTCAAGTTCCACTTTTCCACAGTGTCCTTCAGGAACTTGAGCTTCAAGGTGCAACGCTTTAGCGCGCTGTAGAACCTCTCTACGGTTTCTCCAGGGTTTGAAGAGCGGGTCCTCCAATCTTTTCAATCCCACAGCGATGGCTTTGGCACAGCACAACCCGTCTGACCCATCAATGGTGATGATGGAACGTTTGTTTTGGGGGAAAAGAGAGGGGTCCCGCGAAACAATCGATAATTTAGCCTGCATCGTTTGAAGTGGACGCCTACGCGAGACATCGGTCAAAGATTGAAACAGGTCACAATTGTGTGCGTTCGCCATCCCTTTCAGTTTAAAAAGGCTTTCAGGTCGAGTAAAAAACACATGACACGAAAAACAAAAGCATGGCGAGTGAGACCTGAAATGCAGCGCTTGAACGTCTTTCAAAAATCCATACGCGTGAATTTCATCGTGAAAGATGTGATAAATATAGTACTGGACAGTACCTTGAGAGGAGATGTATTCCACTTTATCCTGCATGGCCCACGACAAGACAATCAACTTCACGTCAAAGTGAATCGCCATGTAGCGCCCCCATCTTTCGAAGGCGGTTTCTTCTATGCTGACTTGTTCGTTCACCGCTTTATTGGCATGAAACTTTACCATGTTGCGAAACAAACCGTCGTATCTTGGTTTGATGCCTTGCCTTCCGCTATCCCCCAATATTCTCACTATCATATATCCGACCGCTCCTTCTAAATCCATGTCGGGAGAGCAAAATATCTTTCGTCTCCGTCGCATCCATTCTACAGGTTGGTTCTGTTTCTCTTGGTAAAATGATTTGTAGAAGTCACCACCGCCAGATTGGTTTTCGGCAATCGTCACATTGACTTCGAACTGACCGGACAAGACAAACTCTTTTTTGGATTGAGCGATTTCACCGATTCGAGAAACGATACGCTCCGCAGTCAAATCCTCGACACGCCATCAGCGGAAAATTTAAAGGAAAGTCCAGTTCCACATTCGAAATTACAAAATGAATTTGATCGTCAGGATTTGACTGTCCCGTCACAGTGTCTAACAAAGTGTTCAATGTCTTGGTCACAGAGGACGTGGCTTCCCGTAGATCCGAGTACTCGCGGTCTAAAATGTCCACAGAATAATTCGTTTCTCGAATTCCCCATTTTCTTGAGTACTTGTGGGCCACGTTTCGCACGTGCAACACTTCGTCAGAGGAGGGCACGTGGGCAGGAAGATCGGGCGGGGGAGAGAGGCGAATTTCGTCGTCGTCGAGCCTTGCACGTGCTTTTTCTTCTTCTTCCCTTTCTAGTCTTGCCGCTTTTCGGGTCTGGACTGCTCCACCCCACTGAATCGTTCCGTCTTCGGCCAGATAGACACTCATATCCAAGCTATCTAACTGCTAGTGGAGGAAACAGACAGACAGACAAATAAAAATAAAAATAAAAATAAAAAAATAAAAAAAAAATAAAAAATTAAAAAAATAAAAAAATAAAAAAATATAAATAAAAAAAATAATAATAATTAACAAATTTAAAAAAATTTAAAAAATTATAATTAAACATAAATAAAAATGGGTTGGGTTCCCTGTGTCGAGCCACGTAGGATGTTGGTCACCCTGTGTCTATCACGTGCGTCCCGCATTAAATACACATCCGCTGCGGGTGTGACCCGCATGAAATATACAGGAAGCCCAACATTAACATTTCAGTATACAAAAGACATTTGTCTCACCTCAGACGAACATGAATCAAACTTAACACTCTGAAAACATTTTCTCACCGAATCCGACCACGATTCCCTTTCAGGGTCAGACCAATGATCGGCATAATTTCGCTCAGAGGGTGGTTCAGACGATGGATTTATACTCTGAAACAGACACACAAATGAACGAATGTTCTTCACAAATCATAAAATACTCTGATGAACCTCTCTCTCTGTCTTGCACATCCGCCCACGATTCACAATCAGGGTCCGACCAATGATCGCCACGATGGCGTTTGGGATTATAGGGTTGATCAGACGATGTAGTTTTCTTCTCCACGGGGTATAAGAAGCCTCTTCAACCTCATACACCCACGGCGATGGCACAGCGTTTTCTTCCTCCATTAAAACCTGTCTCTTTCGCACAGTTTGAAAAAAACCTCTCTCTCTCTTATATAAGAATCTGAGTACAGGGGGTACACTGCCTTTATTAAATGGATCCCAGCGCAGGAGAACTCCCCCCTAACTCCACTAGCTTTTCATCAGGTTAGCACTAGGTTTTCACTGTGGGAAGAGGGGGGGACCCCCTCTACCCCCTCCCCCCTTTTGACCTACCGTGACATCTTCCTTTCGTGACTCGTGTCAGCCTGCCATCATTGTCAGGCCCTAGCTCGAACCATGAGGAGTCAACAAACAAAGATTTCAAATCAAGGAATTAAGGGAATTTCAAGAACACTAATGGATAAAACGCGAAAAAGAAAATACATCCCTCCATGAGTACAATCCTTTTCTTTTTCTAGAATTAAAAAATCCAGTCTGTCGAATGTTCGATGCACTTCCTGTTCGTTTAAGCATTCAATTATACATTCAGTTGCAGCTGAATACACAAACCAAAGGAACTTAAATCAACAAACAAAGGAGCGTTTCCCGGGAAAACTAGTTACTCCAATTAATCCCAGCTACTTCCCGTCACCTGACGGTCAGTCGCCAACCAGTCGTCTACCTTCAAAGACAACTCAATTTTTTCTTTGTCTCGCAACCAACTCATCGCACTTGGAGGTCTAGAAACACTAACCAAAGGTAAAGAAGTGACGCCGTGGTTTAGCTCTGTTTTCTTATGTACGAAGGAATGAACGAGGAAACATTTCGGTCGAGAGAACCTCGAAAATGTTATGTTGTGCCTCCAGAATGTAGCGAGTGTGTCTGTGAGCATGGTAGAGTATGTAAGTAACTTTTAAGTACTTGTATAGGATAGGTATCGGATACTTTTACAATCTGACAAACAGAACTCATCATACTGATTCAGTACTGACCCTTTTATTCTTATGTGTGTCGGTATGTCAGTATGTCAATATGATAAATCACATTGATCAGTTATACTGGTTTCCAATTCTTTTTTCTCGTCATACGCTGTTGATGTGAGTTTTTCTGATTAAAATATCTTACGTCTTTTGTTCATTGCCTTCTTATTTCTTTTATCTCTTCTGAAATGTGTTTCTTGTTTGGTAGATGATAATTCCTCGATTTATTTTTCTTGCACTCTGCTATCTTGTTCTCATCTCCTTATTTTTAGTTCTGCTTCTCTTTAAAATCGATAGCCTCTTCGTTGGCGTAAGTGTGGTTAACTTTGTGTGCTTGATAGAGTTATGAATGGATGGGTGACTGTCTAATTAATAGGAACTTTAATAGAATGGCTGACTGTCTAAGTAATAACTCTCATCATTTGTAAGTAATAATAATTTCTAATGTTCTTGCTTGCTATTGATAATAATATAATATAATAGTAATAATAATAATAATTTCTTATGTTCCTGCTTGCTATTGAGACTCGTTCAATGCAGTTCTGTTTCATATTCTGTCTCTACTTTCTCTACTTGATGTTTTGTTGGTCTTTTTACAATTTTTTTCCAATCATGTTGATCTTGTCGTCTTTCCTCTTAAATCTCCTTTTCTCTTTTAGTAATGTTTCCTTTCCTCTGCTAAAATCGTTGAACACACGCTTTAATTCCATTGCTTTGTATTGATCTTCCTTTCATTCTCACTGTGTTCTGTACTTCTCTTGGACGTTTATGGCTCAAGAGTTTCTGAGGTATCTTTGTTCTTTGTCCGTTTTAGTTGTTCATTTTGCTCAATTCTGAGGTGGGCATTTTTTCATTGCCTCTTTGACGGTCATCTCTCTGATTTTCACCGCTTTCTCGTGTTCTATTTCATTCCATTCTGTGGCATCTTTGTTCTTTGTTTGTGAATCTTTCCTCTGTTATGTTCTTGATAATATCATAATTGCTCTCCACGGATGTTAGCTAAGATCATCACCTCTTAGTTAGCTACTATCATCATTTTTCCATCTTTCTTCTTCTTATGCTTTCACTCTGGTTGTTTGTGTCTATCTTGTATAGGGGTTAGTATAGTGTTTGTTTTTTCCAACTCCGTTTTAATTTTAATCTTGATAATGTATGTTATATTCTTTGTATGTTTGATGGTTGATAACTTCGAGGTCTATCAGTTAGTTTCCTTCCATTCATCATCTGTTCTGAGGTGGTATGAGTGTCTGGAATTGTCTGTCAAACTTGTATTTGTATTTGCTTCTTTTTCCCCATCGTCTCATTTTGTCTATTAGCTTTTGTCTTATCTGTGAAGCAACGTCTACGATGTTTCTCTCTTGCTTCACCTATTATCTAATAGATTTCTTGTTAGTCTTAACCCGATTAATTATAACTTTGTTATTCTGTAGCGAGTATCATTCTCATTAATCTTTCTCTCTTCAAGCGTTTGTAATAACTTTGTTGGTCTGTAGAGTAGATGTAGAGTAGATCATTGTCATGAACAAAACTTCAAACGATGCATGCCAAATTATCGCTTGTTTCGCGGGACCCTTCTCTCTTCCCTCAAAACAATCTTTCTCTCTCACTCTATGTTTTTGCAGATTATTCTCTTTGCAATACAAATAATTCTTTGTTACTTTTCTCGGCTTTTTTTTGATTGCTTTCTTTTACTAACTTTGTTTCTACTTGGATTTGTTTTACTGGTTGTATTATTTCCCTTCTTGATTTCGCTAATAGGATAGAAATAGAATAGAAATAATCTATGTTTTCAGGTTGTATTTTCTGTACATTCCTCTACTTGGTTTCATTTCTGGTAGCTAGCTGCTTTAGGACTAATAATACTTCTTCTATACTTTGTTTTTCTTTGTTTTTGATAAATCCCATGTTGACAACTAATCCTAATCCTAATCCAATCTTATCCTTTCTTCCTATCTTATCTGTTCTCCTAAGTCACACAGTCGCTTCTTTACTCAGGTCCGTCAAGATCCTCAAGACAAGATTTTTTCTGACGCTAAGGCAGAGGAAATTATTCATTAATTTTGACTTCCTTATCGACTGAAGAAGATAAACCTCGATGACTTCTTGTACGGGTTCTTCGGTAGTATAGTGGTGAGTATCTCCGCTTGTCATGCGGAAGACCGGGGTTCGAGTCCCTGCCGAGGATATTTTTTTATTTTTATTTTTGAACTTCCGCTTTATTTTAATTTAGTTTTGACTTCCGCTTTCACCTCAGACGCCAAACTGCGCGAGGAATTTATTTATTTATTTCTGCGCGAAAGGGACACATCCCCCGCGAAAGGGACTACAAGTGTTTGAAATGGACTCGCTCAACTGATTATGGGCACTACAAACGAGCGAAGCGCGAAAAACACCTATGTGGTAATGTAAACTTTTCAAATAAATTTGTTTTACAAAACCAGAGACTGATATATCATTGCTAAATCGACGACCTCTTTCAATTCGTTTCTCGGTAGTACAGTGGTAGTATCTTCGCTTGTCGTGCGAGAGACCGGGGTTCGATTCCCTGCCGAGGAGTTTGCATTTTTATTTGAGGAATTTATTTTCAAGTCTGACTTCCGCTTCTTTTCCAATCTGACTTCCGCTTCCACCACTTACGCCAAACTGCGCGAGGAATTTATTTCTGCGCGAAAGGGACACATTCCCGCGAAAGGGACTAAAAGTGTTTGAAAGGGACGGCCTGTACTGTCCCTCTTACTACTCAGCGGTCTACCTTCAGTCCGAAATACTCTTCGAAATTTCAACCAAAATAAATACATTTATTAAAATTAAACTACTCTAAGTTTGTTTAGAAATATCAAGCGCTTCTTTTGAGGCGGATAGATTTAAAAATAAAGTGTTCGCTTACGCTCGGCACAGAGTACGAACGAGTCACGGAAGGCACTTTGATATTTTCTATATGCCACAGGAAACCCAATCTGTATACTATGAGTTCAAAATTCGCGCTATTTAGGAGCCCCAAGCTTCATAGAACAGCGGTATAACACGTAAAATTCCCAGACTGCAAAGCTCTATTCAAAATGGCAGCCAAACATAACAGGAGGCAGCGTAATTTTGCTCTTTCCGTGCTCATAGACGCTTGAAAATGGCGAACAGTTCTTGTTGATCAACTCCAAAAGTGAGCTGTGTTTATCGACAAGTGGAACCACTTTATACTCGTTATTTAGAGCAGTTATTAGGTGCAAATGTTTCACGAATGGACACTACACACGAAACGAGCTACCCGAAAATTGCACTCTTCACAGTTTAGAAGGTAGGAATTTACAAAGTTTGGCAATTATGGCCCGATTCTAGATTCCATGGTGACCATGTATAGACGCTTAGGTGACTTATGAAACTACGTAAAGGAACCACTTTTTCGAAGCGGAATTCAATTGATTTTATTGTGAGAACGTCACCTAAGAACTATTAATTGTATTTCAAGCTACCCGAAGTTTGTAAAATAGCGACGTGGAAATAAAATCCAATATTTATCCAAAGTCCTCATACATTTACTGTAAATTGTATTAGCCATTTTGTGATCGTATTCGTGCAAAGTGAGCATGCGCGGCGGCCATCTTGTCTCATATTTCTGGTAACGGCGCTTCGGAGAAATAGTCGAGTGATGTATGTGGTAATATATTTCTCTAGTTGGTACATCCAGCGAGAAGTCCTGGTGCTTTATGTGCCTGAGCGCTTCGGAGAAATAGTCGAGTGATGTATGTGGTAATATATTTCTCTAGTTGGTACATCCAGCGAGAAGTCCTGGCGCTTTATTTGCCTGAGCGCATCGGAGGAATAGTTGAGTGTTGTCTGTGGTTACATATTTTTATATGTTGACTGCTGTAATTTAAGAGCCGGTTTCGTTGTAATGTATGGTGTTAGAAGTAACACCACTCGTTCTCGACAGACCTTTACAAGATAGTCCCGCAAGACCCCCAACAGATGCTGTAATAAACTATTACCGCATCTGTGGGGGGTTCTTTGGTAAATAGAAGTGTTCCCTTAATAGGTGTCCCCTTAATAGAGGTGTCCCCTTAATAGAGGTGTCCCCTTAATAGAGGTGTCCCCTTAATAGCACAGGAATCCCGACTTCTCTTGGATTTTTTTCTCTTTCTTTCCATATTTGTTCCTCTTTTTTCTTGTATTGTTTCTTCTTGTTTCTCCTTTTCTCTTCTTCTCTTTCCTGCCTCCCTAATTCCCGTCCTTCCTTTTAATTCTTATTTTCTTTCCTATCTACTTATTTATTTATTTCCATTTAAAATGTCCCTTTTCTAATCGAACTAATAGCCTAACGGTATCCTGTTGCTAATCAGTATATTTCTTCTAAACCTTTTGAACTGATTGTAAACCATGTCCGTCCTTGTAGAATATAGCTAATTCGTTGTCGGGTACGTTGAAAATCATAAATCATAGAACGAAGCTGAGACCGCAAGGATGGATGGGAAATCAGTTCATGAGCCACATTACATGCAGATATATTCAATGTTCTCGTAGTTTTGAAGGTATACAAGTCTGGATAAAAAGGTCGATGATTTGACGGTGTTATTTGAGAGTTTTAATTTCCCAGAATTCCTTTTGGTCATAGCTTTCATGATTTTCAACCCGACGGCGATTATGCAATTAGCTATATATAGAAATCAAGCGAAAGTTAAAGTGCTACAAAGGTAAACCCAAGGTCTTCTGAGCGTTAAACCGCATCTACACGAGCAAATTTTCCTTGACAAGGAAGACTTGCTCGTGTAGACGACATAAAGATCGCCAATTTTTCCTTGTCAAGGAAAACTTTTCAAGGAAAACTTGTTCTTGTAGATGCGGCTTTAGATTTTTACTCTTTCTCCTTTCTTCAGTCCTAGTCCTAACGCTCAGAAAAACCTACATGCATGGGCCATCTACGCGGTTTCCTTCCCTAGTATCTTGTAGATTATATATATGTTCGGTGATGATAAACAGTTGTCAAACTGCTCTGGAGCTGTCATCCAATTCAAACAAAGATAATAGCTTTCCCCAATGATGACCCTTCATACGTCAGATACGTAAGAACACTCGTCAGTGTTCTGGTGTTCTCAAGCAATCAGTAAAGTGAAAACAAAACAAACGAGTTATAGTCAAAATATCTTCAAAATGGGCAAATAGTGTAAATGCGCAGCTCACTGAGACACTTGTGTCGTTGAAGCTAACGTGTTTATTCAGTCATCTTGCTACGCTATAGGAACACTTCGGCACGTACTATACGGGACTGACGACAGTGGTAGCAAAATGAGTGCAAAATATTTGGGCTTTTAGTAGTAGGGAAATACCGATTCTGGCGCATTTTTATGGCACACATCAAAAAAGGGGAATTCCCGGAAATCTTTACCCAAGGTCAAATTCCCGGAAATCTTTAGCCAAGGTCAAATTCTCAGAAAAGGGGAACCCCCCAAAAAAATTCCCGGGAATCTTTAGCCAAGGTCAAATTCCAGGAAAAGGGGGAATCCCCACGTCAAATTCTCAGAAATCTTTATCCAAGGCCAAATTCCAGGAAAAAGGGCTTCTAGGAAAAATACCCCAGAAATCTGTAAATATATGGTTTTCCATAAAAATAAATATATGGTTTTCCATAAAAAATAAATATATAGTTTTCCATAAAAATAAAAACCTGAAATAGTTTCCACTTAAAATAATAACTAATTAGTAAAATATATGAAGAATTATCGCGCATGTGTAAATGTAAAGAGGAAAGATATGGATAATTTTTTTTTGGAATCTATCGATAAAAAAGAAAAAAGAATTGGAAGATTATATGATAAAAATAAAAGAATTGAGATAAGAAAATATCATGCTAATACTTTAAAGAAGGTTCATAAGGAAGACGAAGATGTTAACCGGAAATTTAGGGAGATTGATGCCAAAGCCAGGAAAGTAAAATGGGCGATTGTTCAGAAATGAGATAAACTTAGTTTTCTTTAAGAAGGGAAATTAAGGTACTTAAACAGATATTACTATATTATATTATTAAGATGGAAGAAAAAGTTATAGTTTTAAAAATGGGAATCATAAAGATAGAAGAACCAACCGATAGAATTATAAAGATAGAAGAACCTATCGTTGAACACGATAAAATTATTATATTGGGGAAATCATATAATATACACCCTATATATAATTTATATGCAGCAAATGAAGACGGTTTTATATCTAACATAAATTAAAAAAACACATTCAAAGGAGGTGTACACGCTTCCGGATATTTATACATTTCCGTTAGAACATCTTGTAGAAATATTCAAAAAAAGTTTAGTTCCCACAGATTTATATGGGAATGTTATAATGGTGTTATCGAAAACGAAAATGTTATTACCCATATTAATAATGATAAAAAAGATAACCGATTATGTAATCTACAGCTTATGACACAACAACAGAGGTGTAAAAAAGCAGCAAAAAATCGGGATTATTCATTTGTTGGTAATAATCATAAAAATAAGAAATGTATAAAAGTAACTATAATTGTGATACAAATGAAGAAACATTTTATAATAGTATGTACGCAATTCAGCAACATCTAAATATAAACGCAGGGGTTGTAAAAATTGCCTGTGAAGGTTTGAATCGTGTAAAACACGGTATATCGAAGAAAGATAATTGTAAATATAAGTTCAAATATATACAAAAGGAAGAATTACCAGATAATTATTTAAAATCTGCGCACAAACATCCAAAGAGGGGAAAAAAGATATTAGTATAATATATAATGAACTATTGTAATATAATTATACACATATATTTAATAAAATGGGGCGATGTTATCTCCCTTTTTGTTATGAACAGCTTATTCCATACCATATATTAAAACAAATAAGAACTGTGGAGAGAATAAGAGCAGATGAGAAGAAAAACGTAATTCTATCTAAACATATATCACTGTTATCTTCAGTATAATCTATCTCTGAAACATTGCAACACGTACAATCTACGTATTCTGCACGGTTTTCGCTCAATAAGCACATTACATTACTACCTTGCCTACATGTTTGATGCATTAGTCTACGGCGCGCGGGCCGTCTTGCTCGAGCTTTATTGCCATTGACAATATTTCATTGACAATGGATATATGGTCGAGAGCAAATCAGATTCAGTCGAGATTACCGATCGCAGCAACCACTGCTTGCTTTAAGAAGCCCGACTTAACGCTACAAGAGCGTCTAGTTGTATTGTATGGTTGTTAATATTAGATCTGTTCGACCATCGATCACTGAATCAGCAGCAGATTTTATGAGGAGCCGTAGTGTTTGTACGATCAATATTACAATCAAGAGGTACAACAAGGCTTTATATGCATTTGTAGGTATTCAACAAAGTTTAGATTACTCACCTTTAATGCTTTAAACGTGTTGAAATTTCGCAAACCAACAAACATAAAGCTAGCCGCAGCCAAGAAAAGTTCCCCAAACAGCAGGGTTTCCGGTTGCTATGCCTGACGTCATAATCTCATTTCGATAAGTGGGGATATGTCAACAGTAGCTTGGAAATTAACGATTGTATGTCAGTATGTGCGTTTCTTATATGGACATTTCAAGGAGGAGCACACGTCAAAGCATTTATTTTGGCGCGAAATTATAAATACGATTCCTTACAATCTAAACCTCAAGCCTCTTTTGATGTCGCTTCGTCAACGAAGACTGCAGTAGACTGGCTCTAAATTATGGACAAACAACTAAACAGACTACTGTGACTCAGATAAGCATTTTTTGCAATTAATTTCTCTAGTTGGTACATCCAGCGAGAAGTCCTGGCGCTTTATTTGCCTGAGCGCTTCGGAGAAATAGTCGAGTGATGTATGTGGTAATATATTTCTCTAGTTGGTACATCCAGCGAGAAGTCCTGGCGCTTTTATGTGCCTGAGCGCTTCGGAGAAATAGTCGAGTGATGTATGTGGTAATATATTTCTCTAGTTGGTACATCCAGCGAGAAGTCCTGGCGCTTTTATATTTGCCTGAGCGCATCGGAGGAATAGTTGAGTGTTGTCTGTGGTTACATATTTTTATATGTTGACTGCTGTAATTTAAGAGCCGGTTTCGTTGTAATGTATGGTGTTAGAAGTAACACCACTCGTTCTCGACAGACCTTTACAAGATAGTCCCGCAAGACCCCCAACAGATGCTGTAATAAACTATTACCGCATCTGTGGGGGGTTCTTTGGTAAATAGAAGTGTTCCCTTAATAGGTGTCCCCTTAATAGAGGTGTCCTGTCCCCTTAATAGAGGTGTCCTGTCCCCTTATAGAGGTGTCCCCTTAATAGCACAGGAATCCCGACTTCTCTTGGACTTTTTTCTCTTTCTTTCCATATTTGTTCCTCTTTTTTCTTGTATTGTTTCTTCTTGTTTCTCCTTTTCTCTTTTTCTCTTTCCTCCCTCCCTAATTCCCGTCCTTCCTTTTAATTCTTATTTTCTTTCCTATCTACTTTATTATTATTTCCATTTAAAATGTCCCTTTTCTAATCGAACTAATAGCCTAACGGTATCCTGTTGCTAATCAGTATATTTCTTCTAAACCTTTTGAACTGATTGTAAACCATGTCCGTCCTTGTAGAATATAGCTAATTCGTTGTCGGGTACGTTGAAAATCATAAATCATAGAACGAAGCTGAGACCGCAAGGATGGATGGGAAATCAGTTCATGAGCCACATTACATGCAGATATATTCAATGTTCTCGTAGTTTTGAAGGTATACAAGTCTGGATAAAAAGGTCGATGATTTGACGGTATTATTTGAGAGTTTTAATTTCCCAGAATTCCTTTTGGTCATAGCTTTCATGATTTTCAACCCGACAGCGATTATGCAATTAGCTATATATAGAAATCAAGCGAAAGTTAAAGTGCTACAAAGGTAAACCCAAGGTCTTCTGAGCGTTAAACCGCATCTACACGAGCAAATTTTCCTTGACAAGGAAGACTTGCTCGTGTAGACGACATAAAGATCGCCAATTTTTCCTTGTCAAGGAAAACTTTTCAAGGAAAACTTGTTCTTGTAGATGCGGCTTTAGATTTTTACTCTTTCTCCTTTCTTCAGTCCTAGTCCTAACGCTCAGAAAAACCTACATGCATGGGCCATCTACGCGGTTTCCTTCCCTAGTATCTTGTAGAATATATATATGTTCGGTGATGATAAACAGTTGTCAAACTGCTCTGGAGCTGTCATCCAATCCAAACAAAGATAATAGCTTTCCCCAATGATGACCCTTTATACGTCAGATACGTAAAGTGACAACGCCTTCCAAACTAATTTGCGCTTTTCCAAAATGTAAAAAAAACGTTTATTCTCCATTAAATGTCACTGAAAAAAATATCCTTCCGTTACACAGTACTATAACCTCAACGAAAAAATAAAAGATCCGTAAGATTTCATTGAGCACTGACTACAGAAATTTTGTTTCTGACGAAAAACACAAAATCGTTATGCCATTCCGAGTATTTCAGCCCATTCACTAGGTTTACTAGTATTAAGAACAGTAATTCTATTAACATTTTTAAGAAAGAACTGAAAACTAATTTTTATAATCAAGCATTTAATTTCTGATTAATTACTATTATTATTATTAATTGTAACAGCGCCATTGAACCTCGTAATTGGCGCTATATAAATCTATTATTATTATTATTATTATTACTAAAAGGGTCCGAATTTCGGACCCTTTTGGTCGCTCCGAGTATTTCCGCCCATTCACTAGGTTCGCAAAAAGGGTCCGAATAAAATACACTAAAGTAAGATACAAAGTTAGTTGTATGCTGTTAAGATGCAACCAGGATTTGCAGTTGTACATTGCGTTTATTTGCAGTTTATTTACACTTGATGAACACATTAGTTACTGAAAATGTTTTCAGAATTTTCTGAGAAGCCGGGATTTGCTCTAATATTAGCATATTGAGTAGAAACCAATTGGCTACATTTGCTCTTATTCTATAAGTAATTATAAAGTGTATTGAAATTAATTTAACTTCGACGAAAACGTCATATACATCTTTAAAAACTTGTTGTGTGTTTCCCTATTTAATTTAGAAGTATTTTTCTCTCATATTTTAGTGTGTCAGTTTTCTTTTCCAATGAACAGCCGCAACAAAACTGGTCGATTTGTAAACCGCGCGACAGCTATGTCTTAAGTTTAAGCAATGATAGAACCAGTTTCAATGAAATAAACTGAGTAACTTGCGAAATAGCTAGACAAATTATGTAGTATAAATTAAAAGTATTAGTAAACATGAACCGTCGTTTTTAAAACTGGCTTTGTATGTCCTTACGGCATTTCGGCGTTCTTTTTCTTTGCCTCTCTTACACTAGTGTCGTAAGCTTCTCCTCGATGTTGTTACTTCTGTATAAAGACATATCAATCTGGTCAGTTTAGTTCATAGATATAAACTGAGTGATTTGACCGGACATCAACGACCGGCGTATGCTGATGATAATGGAGTTTGATCGGCGATGGTATACATCGTTATGGAGTCACATACCTGGATATATGTTAGAGTAACGATGTTCACTAGAAGTATAGTCCTCCATGCTGGTACTAAAAACGGTAAATAGATCAACGTACCAGCAAATCGAATACACGAACATTACTCACGCACTGTGTGTATATTTTGTATGCCTATGGATTAACGTTGCATGTATTGATTGGCTGGTTTGAATTTAGCCGGATATACACATAAATTAGCTAGTGAAAAGCCGTTTGCATGCTCTTAGCTTCGTAATTTCGCCGCTTCTATAGATGTCTGGCTTACTGGCAGCATTGAGCACTACATGACTTCCAGTGAGTATCATTTATACGAAAATATACAGGATCATCAATATAACGATGTATACCCATGGTACCAGCGCCGATCAACTCCATGCTATATTGTCATGCATGCCGGTCGTTGAAATAAGCTAAAACTGAGTTTGATCCGTCTTTATACAGATGTAGCAACATCGAGAAGAAGCTTACGACACTAGTGTACTGAGAGAGGCAAACAAAGAGAACGTCTGGGTAGATGACTACCAAAATCGTGTCAGTTATCAAGTTGACAAAACTTTTTGTATCTTCAACCTATAAAGTTTTATTACAAAACTGCCAAGCTTTCGGGCTAAGCGCCCATCTTCAGGGCTAAATTAAATGCTGAAGATGGGCGCTTAGCCCGAAAGCTATAATACATGTTTTAATCTTGCTGATCAATGAGAGAAGAAGTCGATGAATACAACAGATCAGCAAATGAATTATGTTATTTATTTATTGTATTATCACATGCATGTGTTCCTGACATGTAAACCGCTTACAAGAAACATCAGTAAGAACCACTATGCTAATAAGTTAATTAAACCGTTATTATTATTATTATTATTATTATTATTATTATTATTATTATTATTATTATTATTACTTACTAACTTACGTCACCGTATGTATATGATGATGATATACTGCACAAGAGCCGAATGTATCAAGCAGTCAGTGCATGAATCTAGTGAAATGGGCTGAAGTACTCGGAGCAATCAAAAGGGTCCGAAATTCGGACCCTTTTAGTGAATGGGCTGAAATACTCGGAGCGATCAAAAGGGTCCGAAATTCGGACCCTTTTATTGAACCTAGTGAATGGGCTGAAATACTCGGAGCAATCAAAAGGTCCGGAATTCGGACCCTTTTACTGAACTTGATGAATAATTACAATACGTCTCGGAAGAAATTGGGTGTTCGGCGAAGGAGCGTATCTCTACTCGTATGATTTTTTTAACTCCTTCAGAACTTACTATTACTAACGTAGCTAGTTAGAGCATTTTTCTTATTACGAGTAATCCTCTATAACCGTAATGAAGAATTTAATAAAATAACATATTTCAGTGGAAATGTTGCTTGGTGTTGTGATTAAATATTTAAATTCCTTGCTAAAGATGAATATTTTTCAGAGAAATATAAATTTTCGTTGAAGTCCTATTATTTATAGCGGAAAAATAGCGTTTTTCATAGTGTTTTCTGTCTTATTCCACGAAATTTTGCATTTTTGGAAAAGCGCAAATTAGTTTGGAAGGCGTTAAGAACACTCGTCAGTGTTCTGGTGTTCTCAAGCAATCAGTAAAGTGAAAACAAAACAAACGAGTTATAGTCAAAATATCTTCAAAATGGGCAAATAGTGTAAATGCGCAGCTCACTGAGACACTTGTGTCGTTGAAGCTAACGTGTTTATTCAGTCATCTTGCTACGCTAGGAACACTTCGGCACGTACTATACGGGACTGACGACAGTGGTAGCAAAATGAGTGCAAAATATTTGGGCTTTTAGTAGTAGGGAAATACCGATTCTGGCGCATTTTTATGGCACACATCAAAAAAGGGGAATTCCCGGAAATCTTTACCCAAGGTCAAATTCCCGGAAATCTTTAGCCAAGGTCAAATTCTCAGAAAAGGGGAACCCCCCCAAAAAAATTCCCGGGAATCTTTAGCCAAGGTCAAATTCCAGGAAAAGGGGGAATCCCCACGTCAAATTCTCAGAAATCTTTATCCAAGGCCAAATTCCAGGAAAAAGGGCTTCTAGGAAAAATACCCCAGAAATCTGTAAATATATGGTTTTCCATAAAAATAAATATATGGTTTTCCATAAAAAATAAATATATAGTTTTCCATCAAAATAAAAACCTGAAATAGTTTCCACTTAAAATAATAACTAATTAGTAAAATATATGAAGAATTATCGCGCATGTGTAAATGTAAAGAGGAAAGATATGGAAATATTTTTTTTGGAATCTATCGATAAAAAAGAAAAAAGAATTGGAAGATTATATGATAAAAATAAAAGAATTGAGATAAGAAAATATCATGCTAATACTTTAAAGAAGGTTCATAAGGAAGACGAAGATGTTAACCGGAAATTTAGGGAGGTTGATGCCAAAGCCAGGAAAGTAAAATGGGCGATTGTTCAGAAATGAGATAAACTTAGTTTTCTTTAAGAAGGGAAATTAAGGTACTTAAACAGATATTACTATATTATATTATTAAGATGGAAGAAAAAGTTATAGTTTTAAAAATGGGAATCATAAAGATAGAAGAACCAACCGATAGAATTATAAAGATAGAAGAACCTATCGTTGAACACGATAAAATTATTATATTGGGGAAATCATATAATATACACCCTATATATAATTTATATGCAGCAAATGAAGACGGTTTTATATCTAACATAAATTAAAAAAACACATTCAAAGGAGGTATACACGCTTCCGGATATTTATACATTTCCGTTAGAACATCTTGTAGAAATATTCAAAAAAAGTTTAGTTCCCACAGATTTATATGGGAATGTTATAATGGTGTTATCGAAAACGAAAATGTTATTACCCATATTAATAATGATAAAAAAGATAACCGATTATGTAATCTACAGGTTATGACACAACAGGATAGATGTAAAAAAGCAGCAAAAAATCGGGATTATTCATTTGTTGGTAATAATCATAAAAATAAGAAATGTATAAAAGTAACTATAATTGTGATACAAATGAAGAAACATTTTATAATAGTTTGTACGCAATTCAACAGCATCTAAATATAAACGCAGGGGTTGTAAAAATGGCCTGTGAAGGTTTGAATCGTGTAAAACACGGTATATCGAAGAAAGATAATTGTAAATATAAGTTTAAATATATACAAAAGGAAGAATTACCAGATAATTATTTAAAATCTGCGCACAAACATACAAAGAGGGAACAAAGATATTAATATAATATATAATGAACTATTGTCATATAATTATACACATATATTTAATAAAATGGGGCGATGTTATTTGCCCTTTTTGTTATGAACAGCTTATTCCATACCATATATTAAAACAAATTAAATAAGAACTGTGGAGAGAATAAGAGCAGATGAGAAGAAAAACGTAATACTATCTAAACATATACCAAGCTAATCCAGCCGCACCAATCGTGATTACTGCTAAATTACAATCGTGACTTTTTGAGAATACTGTTGGTTTAATAATGCTGTCTGTTTCTGGTTTTTCTACCTTTCTATGAGGTAAGATAACCTTAGAATGACCCATATTATGTTTTATACCAACAGATCTAATTTTATTTACACCAACAGATTTAGTTTCATTATTTATATTATTAACACCAAACTTCATATCAGCAGTTGCTTTTTGAAGTTTATTATTATATCGAACAATTGATTGAGTATTAATAACTAAATGTGATGGAAGCAACCAACACCCGGGAGAAATCGCTAAATCAAGTTTTACTTTCGCCTCTTGAATTGCTAATTGATATCTCTGTATACTTTTAGAAATATCGCGCTCAATAACAGCAGATTCAAATAGTTGTAAAAATACACGATGTGTTTCTTGGGCAGATCCGGTATTACCAATAATACTACTTCTTGTACTTAACTTGCGATCCTAATAAACAATATATAAATGATCCAATACTCTGACTTAATCTGAAAACTCCAGCTTTTGTTAACCCAACACCTTTTGGAACCACAAACCAATCATATTGTCTTCGACTTTTATGTGTTGATTGATAATATCCTGTTAAACTACTGCTGTTAGGTGAAACGTAATGAAAACTGAAAACGTCAGATGTTTCAGATTGTCCCATAAATCGGAAATCAGGATTTGAAATACCAAATTCATTACAAATTCTTTGAAATGCGCCTTTGTCATATCTAGTATTTACCCAGTTAAAATTATTTTTCCATGGAAGTGGAACACCTAGCGCATTTAATATACACCGAATAGTATAAACCACATAATATACACGCTATTTGTGTTTTTCCCCCCAATAATATCATATGAAATACCACAACCTGATGTAGCACAGTAGGTGGCGAAATTTAATTGTTGTGACCAATCCCGCATGTCTGGTTCAGTCAGAAATTTATTATATCCAGAAACATTATCAAATGTTGGCGGTGTGAGTTGGAAAACATCATTTGGTATAATAGAAAAGCTTTCACTCGGTGTTACATATATTTTTAATGTGGATAATAAACTTTTAATATCAGGTGCGATATCATCAAATCCTACTCCAGGAATTGGATATTTGTGAGATGTTAACAATAATTATTTTGGGAAATTGCTGTGAACTGGTTTAATAGAATCATGAATTCGTTTACCTAACGCCTTCAACATAGCATTTTCCACAATGTTATCATCATAGTGATGTACAGGCCCGCCAATATCTTTTTTGAAAACATCATAAGCCATACCACCCCACTCGAAATTAATACCGCCTCTATACGCATGAAATTTATTATCTATAGAGTGCGGATAATATTTTTTAAATTCAATATCTTCTTTTGTACGTTACCATATAATTATATAATATACTTGGTTTTTTATGTGTTTATCATATCTTAGTTTATAAATAAATCCACCATAAGGGGTTCTATCATAAGAAAATGTTATTTCTCTTGTGGAGGTCTTGTGAGTTGTTTTAATATCTCCTCTCTTACTTCTTCTCTCAACTTTTGAACATCTGTAACATCCTTATTTTTAAAGCATTATTTCGTTTTCTTCGTATGCTATCTTTCAAAGTTTCATATTTCGATAATTCACCCATTATTAATCCAAATTCTGATTCATCAATAGCGTTATTATGAAGTGCTTTTGAAACTAAGTCACTAATACTATTAATTTTACTTTCTATCAGCTGAATAGTTTTGTCATGTTTTGATATCTTTTTCGTGAGTTTGTAGCTATTGTACAGGATGCAGAAAAGATACCCAGAACCCCACCAACAGCTGAAAGCGGAATTCCAACAATAATACCAGGCCCTGTTAGGCTTGTTCCAATTCCACTTGTTGTAAATATAACAGACAAACTTCCCGTTGTAACAGATGAACCATGAAAAAAGGATCTCATTCTAGCATATTTTTCCTAGCCTTTTCGTAATGTTTTAATTCATCTTCTAGTTGCGCCAAAACCTTATTTACTTTGTGTAATCTGAAGTTTTCTCCAGTTTGAGCCTGAGGTATCTCAGGATAAATCGAATCGTAGTCAACCATATATAATTAATTATATTGTTGTATTTTTTAAATGATTTCTACAAACAACCGCATTGGATATATTCCAGTATTAATGATTTTATTTTTAGAATCTGTCGCCCAAAACCTAATATTACTAATGTAATCCTCATCTTTTACAGGTGTATACAATGAATTATATATTAGGATTATAGGATATCTTTTCTCCAACCCTATCTAGTTCAACACATGCTAATATTTGTGAATATTTATTATTAAATATACCCTGTGTTGATTCAATCAGATCACAATGAATATACATAACATCAGGAGGTTGGGAAATATTTATGAGATTTCTTGAATTTAGTTTAAGTTTTGTTTGAATGTTTAATAATTTTGCTAAGCTCTGATTTAATATAATATATTTTACTGTTGGTTTCAGATAGGCTTTATTTTCTGAAATTTCTACGGAAACTTTCGTCTCACCAATAGAAAGTGTTTTATTAATAACATTTTTTTAAATATTTATGGTATAATTTCCTAGAGGGAAACGAAGTAAGACATTATCCTCCATGTCAGAAATTGTTCCTTCACTTGAAAGATTGTATAGATGATTATAAAAATTACAACTTATCAGTGCGATCTTTGTGCTCTTTTTAATAGGATTTTTTAACCATAAAGTATCTTCAGATTTGTTTTTTACAACATATAGTTTTACTATTATACTAAATAATCATCTTTTCTTTTTAAATGATTCAACAAAATATAGAACAACAGCAACTATAAGAAGCCAAGCATTTTTAGCTAGAAAGCCAACTACCTCTCCTGCTGTTTTGAAAATAAAAGAAGCGATTGCACCAATCATCCCAGGTAATATTTCACCTATTTTTTTACCTATAGCTTTCAAACCATTTCCAACTTTTGCAATGAAGAAATGGTTCACGCTTAGCGTGCGTCCATCGAGTTATGGATGCACGCGGGAGGTTGCTAAGCACGAGAGAAGCGTAAGAGTAGCACGAGGCGTAGCCGAGTGCTACTCTAGCTTCTTGAGTGCTTAAGCCATAATATTAAGCCAAGAAAATATATCAAAACGGTGTTTTTATTTGCTGATCTAATACAAGTTTCTCAATACGTTAAATGATTGTCTAATTATAAAACGCACGAAGAAAATTCGTTGATTCTGTGAATAAGTGCAGTGACAACAACAACCACGGGTTTTTTCATTGACAATTTTTACCATTTCTCTTATATAAATATTAACACAAGAAAATATGTTAAAACGGTGTTTATATTTTCTGATCAAATCCAAAATTCTCAATAGGTTAATGATTGGCGTAAACGCGCAAAAAAAGTCGTTGATTTTGTTAATGAGTGCAGTGACAACAGCTGCCACGGGTTCGTCCATTGACAATTATAACTCTTTAATTTGACAAGAAAACTTATCTAAAGTTCAAGAAAGAATGCGAAAAACGTGTTTGTTTTCAGTGAAATACTCAAAGCGACAAAATATCGGGAAAACAGTCATCTATTTGAACACTGAATGGCTCTCGTTGTTGTTGTAAACAATGTTGATATTTGCAATGGTGCTGTGGCTGAAAAACTAGTGGAATCGGCACTTGTGCTAGTTGAGAAAACGACGACGGCAATGGAATTGAAGCCAGTTGCTCTTGTCTTGAAGTTGTAGTACTGACTGATGGGCCATGCAACGCGTCTGAAAGGACTGTGCTACAGTTTGGGAGTTGGGATGACGACGGCCGAGAATTGTAATGATATGAGCAAGTGATTGCTCATTCCTGTGACCTGATATCGCCATGATATGCCTGTTGGCAACCCCAGCATCTGACCAAAGTGTTATTGCAGTGGCTCTGACTGAATGGTTTGTATAAACCTTTGATAAGCTGGCCTCTTCGCTTATGCTTCATCGTGTTGGCGAGAGTGTTAACTCCAACGGGCCTCTCTTCATACCACACATCTTCTTCGGGCTTCCAGTTTCTCTTTGGATACTGAAAGAAAGCAGTGCAATTAGGGTTGATCTTTGAAACATAAAGCTTTAATGCTTTAAAGCCGTCGTTAAGCTCTTCTGTTTCATACATCCTGGCTTCTTTTTCGGTCACTACTGACATCCTTCAAGCCACCTGGATGATTTTTAGATGCCTCGTCGTGCGCCATCGTAGCGTAACTACGGCCATTCGGCGCATCTACTTCAAACTTGAAGCTTTCGGTGGAAAGGCCCCTCTGTCCTTCTCGGCCTCTTCTACAGAAATAGAGGACAATGTTGAACCATACATTTCGGAGAAGTGATAGAGGAGTCATCAGAGAAAATACTCCACTGGTTTTCAGCCGTCTTAAATCTTCAACTTCTATGGCTGGTTTTTGTTTGGTGTTTTCTTTGCCACTTCGCTTAATTTTTACTAGCTGGGCGTCAAGCATCTGGTTGGATCTTGCAAATCTTGGATCACTGGCTAGTCGAAGAGTTCTGTTCAATGGTGGAGCATTCAGATGTCTTTCAATGGCATGGCGAAAACCAAGTAAGGTTGATTTACTGTATTGTTGTCCGTTTTTTGTTCGTGCTTCAGCATAAAAACGTCTCAAGTTTTGGTCGAGCTGGCCAATTACCATGTGTTCTAGCGGCGTTTTGATGTTTTTTTCAGCACACCAAACTATTTTAGGAAAGAAAAAATAACAATTGTAGCATTTACATTTTATGTCCTTGCAAAGTTTTTACAAAAGTAAAGTCGCGCGAAGATTTTATAATTTTGCGTTGTGTTTACACTGCAGTGGTTGTCCAACTACACAATTTTAACGTGTTTATTTCCAAAATTATTCACGATTGCTATTAGTTACCTTTAAATGTCGACACCGACCAATTAGTAGTTCTTTTTGTCTTCTCTGAATGTCTGTCGGAGACAATTTGGTCCAACTCTTTCTCCGACATTGTCGGAAACCGAGCAGTAGTTTGACTTTTATCGAGTTGCTTGGGAAGCCAGTTAATGTCAAAACATGATAGGTTTTCATCAATGTCGGGTGGATTCTCAGCCATTACTGTAATTTTTTTCTCAGTTTGTTTTATCTAGTTCAAGCACAGGGAGTTCTAACTTGATATTTGTGGTCATTTTAGAAGCTCGTACGATCGATCAGTAATCAAACTCGCCCTCGTGCTTGATATTTGTGGCCATTTAGAAGCTCTCAAAGTCTCGCTCGTACGATCGATCAGTTTGTATTCGCTGTGTAACCACGTCCTGTGGAATCGAACTCGCCCTCAGGCTTCCCGCGGTCCGGAGCGTTATCGGCCCAGACGCCACCGCAGGCGAGAGGAGAAGAAAAGCTAAAGGGAGGAAAGCAAAGTCACGTGATGGTGTGATGTTAACCGTAACTTACTGGGAACGGAAGTAACTTCACAGATAATCCAATTATGGAAACATTTCAGGTTTCAAAACAGTTCAAAGTTCAAATTTTCTTAATTCGGTAGCAAATACATTAAAATGTCCGTTTATTTGAGACTACCGTATGACTACCTATAGACGTACTGTTTGCAAAACAGCCCCTACTTATTCGCGAAACTCCGTCGAGAAGAGGTGAAGTTCGATCGAGTCATTGGGGCCGCGAGACAAAGATATGAGGAAGATAAGGAAGACTTATTGTCGATCCTCTACTGTACATCACTAGGGGGATAAACATTGGCCGAGCAGTAAAGTATATTATCCACTATGTTGTCCGCATGAATAAGCGAGTCAACGGGAAATCTGTTTGGATTTACAAGACCAACGATCCCAGGACGCTAGGACATCAACACTTATTGTTCTATATTGTCAATCATCTGTGCAAAATTACTTCCGTTCCCAGTAAGTGGCGGTTAACATCGAGCCATTTGACGATTAAGTTTAAGAGTTTGTTTAAGTATTTTGCAATACCTTTTCTTAGCCAAAAAATAGTGCATTATCCTCTTCTAGAGAAGAATAAGTTGTGAGTAGAATTTTTTTGACTTCGATGAAAGGAGACCTCAGTTATTTTGAATTTAAATTATCACGTGACTTTGCTTTCCTCCCTTTAGCTTTTCTTCTTAGCTGGGCCGATAACGCTCCGGGCCGCGCGAAGCCTGAGGGCGAGTTTGATGGGCCGCGCGAAGCCTGAGGGCGAGTTTGATTCCACAGGACGTGGTTACACAGCGAATACAAACTGATCGATCGTACGAGCGATTTGTATACAGACTTTGAGAGCTTCTAAATGGCCACAAATATCAAGCACGAGGGCGAGTTTGATTACTGATCGATCGTACGAGCTTCTAAAATGACCACAAATATCAAGTTAGAACTCCCTGTGGTTCAAGTGTATTTTTTCTCAGATAGTTTTTCAGGTTTTGGTGAGAAAAAGATTTCCGAGAGGATAATTCTGACGTGAGCGTGCTGTCCATTGTCAAATGGTCCACGGTAAATTAGCCAATCAGAGCGCGCGTTATATCGTAGCTATGTTATAACATTAATTAATCCACTTTTTAAACTGGAAACAATTACTCCAATAATAATACCAACTGCTGATACAACAGAAAAAAACAGTAAAACCATACTTTTTAAAAACAGCTTTCAAACGATCTCTCAGAGACATTCGCTCTTCTATTGCTTCATTCTCTTGTTCGAGTTGCACAATATCTTCTGCAGCTGTTTGAATCTCTTCACGAAGTGATTTATTCAATCTATCTCTAACATCTGTACTTTCAGCTTGAGAAATATTATCAATCTCTTCTTCTAACATACGTATTTTTTCTCGACGTGTAGACATATATTTTTCATTGTTTTCTATAATTTTCTCAGCAGGGTACTTTATCATTTAATCTACCGTCTGTATTAAACAGAGGATAGCTTTTACTACCTAGTCTATTAAATTTTACCATAACTCTATTATATCTATCGGTGGTAACAGTGAATGGTGCGTTTTTAGGGTTAAAATTAGGAAACTTAACTTTTATCCTATCCCAAGCATCATTATTTTTTTCTTCTTTCCTTATTAATGGGGTAGTATCATCAGCACCATCCCAAAACGATGTTTCGTCAAATCCATGGTTAGTAGAAGCACCGTGCACATTATAATTTATAGGTGTTAACCGGGTCATTTCATAACCATCATCACCATTGCCACCACGGGCGCCAGTATCAAAGGGATTTCTTTGTCCTTCAGGAATTTCTTCTGTTGGGTCTATATCCATCTTATATTATAATTTATAATATAAGATAACTTTTTATATGTTTTTTTAAATTTCAAAGCTTAGTAGCTACATATGTTAAAGCTAAAATACCACCACCAACATACGCCATCTCATTTGGTTTTTGTTTAATTACTTGGTTTATAATAATCAGAAAACTGTGGTTCTTCCAAATCTGGATGTGTTTGAGCATAAATTATAATCTGAAAGCATCGTCGGTATCTTTATAATTATGATCCGCACGAATTTTATTTTTATATTCTTCTGATAACCAGTCTTGATAATCTTGTCTCTTTTTCTGCCATTTACCCATGTCTTGTTGATATTTTTCAATTGCTTTATCATGCCTTAGTTTTTCTTCATCAGTATATTTTTTATCAGAAGATAGATATTTTGCTAGATAACTACCACCAACAAATGCCGTTAAGAATATCTCCTCCAAGCATTATCGCAATAGTTATAATAGATGTCTATATCTTTTAAAGTGATTTTGGTAGAATATTCTTAGTTTCAAGATACTCTTTCAAATACATACTACCGGCCAAAACCAAAACCCATTTACCATAATTTGTTAGGTTGCTAGATGGATCATTTATAAATGACTCTTTCATAACCTTTTTTCCGACATATCCAACGCCGGCAGCAATTCCCACCACAACCGAAGCGTTCATAACTATTTTAACTAATTTGTTTTCACTTGTCATATATTTTATTATAATATATTATCCTTTATATGAATTTTATTACATACCTAAAATTATCTTCACTAGTCGGAGGATTGGTTTTCCTCCACCTAAAATATAAATCTACAACAGTAAAACCTATTCCAACTAATGATAAAGCCGTTGCTATAGACATATCGGGCACCCATGTAGATGTTCCCTCATCCATTTCAACCACATCCTCTCTAGTTTTTTCGGATTCAAGAGCTTTCTTAGCCTTTTTATGGTATTCGGCTAGCTTTTTCCCTGCTGCAACCTTTTTAGGGTCTTTTTGTGTTTTCTTGTTTTCAGGTTCTTTTGTTATTTGTTGAATATTATCAGACATTTAATAATAACATATATTAATAGATGTTTAAATGAATACAACAGATGCTCAACAGGCTTCCAACAGGTGCTCAACAGATGCTCAACAGATTCTATGTACACCTATTTCAAATAACGTTGTCGCGTTCAAAGCAACAAGCGTCAAGCCAAGACTGAAGTAAATGCTAGTTTTGTGTTGTCAAATTATTCAAATCAGACCTATTTTCTATGGAACGAAGTGTGATATGCAAACAAGCATGTGAAAATGTTCACATTTTGTAATTAGTCCTTATTAGTCGAGCATTCACTTCGGTCTTGGCTTGACGCTTGTTGCTTTGAACGCGACAACGTTATTTGAAATAGGTGTATATACTTTTTATGGTTTTTCAATGTATTCTTAGAGATGAAACCTCTCTTACAATATTTACATTTCATTCGGATACCTTCACAATATTTATATATTTCAATTATAAGTTCATCATAATCATTTGATACTAAACACTTGTAATCGTTATCTTCATACTTTTCCAACAAGTTCTTCTGTACATCAGAAAGAACTCCGTTTGACATAGGTGTTTTGAATTCAATACATAGCCCTCTAGTATATGCATGTTTTGTGAA
Source organism: Actinostola sp. cb2023 (assembly GCA_033675265.1). Lineage (NCBI taxonomy): Eukaryota > Metazoa > Cnidaria > Anthozoa > Actiniaria > Actinostolidae > Actinostola > Actinostola sp. cb2023. Next base: position 131,783 of record JAUJYZ010000737.1, read on the forward strand.
AGTTACTGATAATAAAATCAGGCTGTCTTTTTGTATAACCTTTCATATAAGACTAGCTTAATTCGTTTAGTACTACTATCTTGATTTTCACCACTGAGACCTGCAATAAGAAGTGCATCGGGATAGAAACGTCTTATGTAGGAAACAACCTTTGTATGGTGATCATATTCATCTTGTATCTTAAAGGGGCACTGTCATGACACGCGCATGCGCGAATCTTGGCTTCAAGCTTGAAATCGTTGACCAACGCTTTCAAGAGACCCGAGGAAAATTCAAATTCAGTGTGTTAATATATCGAATGATATCATTGTAATCCTTGCACTCTAGAAGATTATACTTATTCAGTACTTAGACTGATTGTTGTTTCGTAGTTGTAGGTAGTTATTTTTGGTTTGAAGTCCAATTTTATACGCTTTTTATTTAATCGGCGAGAGCGATGGCGATGGCTTCTCATGGCGGCCGCCGGGATGTAGTGGTTGACAACGAATGTGTTCAGGCGACAGGTTTATAAGTTTTGGTTTACTGGAAAGATAGAATACGGTTATACTACAGATTCTGAGTTCGCTATACTTCTCTTTAACAGCTCTGGAGTACCAAAGGAGGTAGGAAAGTATTCCGAACGACAACAACAATGTTTGACAACGCGTTCATTGACTTATATTCACTCGAATTATTATGTTCTTAAAAAGAACTCAGTTGTATACATCATAATGTATTCCTTTGAGTTCATATGAACTGAAGCTATTGCAAACAACTGTCACATTGTATGAGTTTTTATTTCTGCGTGAGGTTTAGAACTAGTGACAACGACAAAGAGAACTCAGTTAAGATTGACCTTCATACTTTTCACACGGGAATTATATTGTGCAGATCTTTTTGCACTCTTTTGTACTCTTACAATTTAAGAAAACACGAGTACCTTATACAGTAGTGACATGTACATCTTCGTTAGTCTTTTTTGAAGCAAAGAAGTAATACGAACTTGGTTTTTAGCGATGTGAAATGTGAATAACTACATCTGATCATGAGACCTGAGTTGTCACCTCGGATTGTCTGCTATTTATCGCCGTTCCTTCACCAGAAGTCGCTATAATAAGTACTTATTTCATGAAATATTTAGGTCACACGCTGTAATGGTTGTATATCCTGAATAACTTGGAAGCATTCTGCGAAAACTTGATAGTAAAACACTTTCAAAACACAACATTGAAATTTACTAGCGCGATTCTCTTCGTAAACAGACGAGTTCGTTGACCTTTGCATATCATTAAAATCGCTGAATATCATTAAAATTGACGCATGCGCGCGTCGTGACAGTGCCCCTTTAAACGTTAATGCATTAGGTTTGTTAAACACTTGGTAAAAACCATATTTACGAATCGATGGTAATACATCAGAGAACACCCAATCTTGAAACTGTTTAGTAGCTTTCATTTTAGAACTAAAGATTAGGGCATATAATCCTGGTTCTTTTATAAAAATGGTATGTGGATGCGTATTTTCAAAGGGCCGTGTTTTGGGGCCCCCTTGGTAATTCGTATGTGGGGGCACATTTTCAAAGGGTCGTGAAACGCGACCCTTGATATTTTCCCATTTTGATTTGTACTTATCATCAACATGATCAATAATAGCTTGTTTTGTGTTACCATAACCCAAAGCCTTTGCAATATATCTACCTTTGAACCAGATATTTTGTTTATAATCAATAAATGTTGAAATCGATAAATTCAATTCTATGTTTTTATAAGATTTAATAATTGCAGACATATTATAATATAGTATATTAACATATGTTTAAGTGGGTATGTTTAATTGTTGTTAACAAGGGGGGCCCCAAAACAGGGCTCCCCTTAGTATTTCATATAAATACTACTCTTGCTCTAGAGATTTTTCAACAGCTGTATTAATAGTATTCTCTAAATTATTGGGAGCATTCTTACCACTACTAATTTTTATATGTTTAGCTATTTGAATCACACAACTTGCTAAAGCTACAAATCTACCACCTTTTAGAACAATATAGCCCGCTGCGTTATTTAATTCTTGTTGTACTAACTCATTTTCCTGTAGATCTCTACATAACTCTTTTGTATCATCAATAGGAACCACATAAGAAACTATTTCTGTCGCTGTTTCTAAAACAGTATTAACCAAACCGTTTGTAACCTTACTTCCCATAATAATTTGATATCGATTATAATATTTTGCCACATCTTTAGTAGATATTTTTTTAACATCTCCCAAACTAGAGTTGCACCTGTAAAATCAGATATTGTTCCTAATACTGCTAGAATAGATCATTGTTCTCTCTTTTCTTCAGTTTCATCATTATCATTTTTCTTTGTCTTAGATTTTTTAGGTTTCTTTACTTCTTCTGCTTCATCACTACTAAACTCTTATCAATAATTGATGTCATTATAACTTATATAGTTATTAAATTCTTAAGTAATAACATTTAATTATTTTATTTGGAATATCATTCTCGAAGGTTGTTGTATGTTCCTCCCTTATTTCACATATAGCTTGATTCATATTGTTATAGATTGTTATTGTTTGTTCTTCCCATTCAATATATACTTGGTATATGACCCCCTTGAACCATGAATACTTATTAACATATGACAACATTATAACTTATATAATTATTATGTTTTTATGTGTAAGCATTTGGAATCTCGATGTAGCAATTAAATGGGAATCGCAAAGAAAAACAAATTCTAGAATATTTCTCCGATTTTAATAATTTAATGAACTTTTTCCTATCTTCATTATCAATATCACCACTATATTCATCAAATAAAAGTTTCTCTGTTATCTTATTAGGATTATAAAATGCTATAATAATAATAATAATATAATATAGCTAATTGCGTAAACATTCTTTCAAGGAACTGGGATTTAAAAATTAATTTGCCACCGCTGTTAGCTACATTCTGAACGGTTTAAAACCCTGTTAGCTGTTGAGTTAAAACCCAGACGGATATTCCATCATGTCGACCAGAAAATGCAAGTTTTATAAAATTGTTTGACCGCTGTTTTAGCTCTTTAGAAAATGCACAATCGTCTAAGATAATTAATGTATTTGCACCTGAAAACAAGTATTTACAATATGAAAGTAAATCATTTATATCATCAACATTATCTGCATCCGGTGATACAACAATAAACCTAGAATAGTTATTTGCAAATCCATGATAAGTTATATTTTTCTCATATGTTGGACATATCAATACTATATATTCAAAAACATATCGAAACGGTCCGCGAAGTCGGTCTGTCAAATACTGGGTTTTACCACAGTTTGTAGGTCCGGTTATAATGCAGTGAAAGGGTGTTTTTTCAACTAATTCTTCCATATATATTATTTACTAGGTTTAACTTTAATACATTATAGATCGTAGGCTTGAATTCTCTAATTCAAATAGGGCATCAGCAATAACATACATGTAACACGTTATATTTCCAGAGCCTCCTACTTTTCTTTTAATTTCTAATTTAACACCATCTTTTGTATTATTTAATATTAGACCGCTGCCGTGAATATCATTATCCGCAAAAGATCTCAAATCAATCCATAGTGCAAATTCTACCTCACTAACACGTGACTGAGGACCACATGAGATATGCGTCACGCCAGTACCGGTCACAGTTTGCGTCGTTCTCGTCGAAGCCGGTCGCCATTGGTAAGTGCTCGTTTTGATTTGAAGCATTCTTACCTTATTTCCTATTGATTTATTCACTAACGAAGTATGTTATTATTTATCAGTTAGTGATACAGCCAAATATCAATGAATATGGCTACGAAGGATGCTGAAACAGACTTATTATCTGACGAAGGCGAGTTCGCCGAGCTCAGCCCACGTGTAGCTTCTCGTAGCTCAACTAAAGGGAAAAAGAATACCAAAGAAACCACGACTTCAGGTCAAGAAAATACGCTTGACGTAGTCAAGTGCTTAACAGATTCGCTGAAAGCGAATTTTGAGGTCATGACTCAGTCAATGACTAGCAATTTTAATTTTCTCGGAGAGAATATGCAAATTTTAAGTGAGAACCTGAGACAATTTACTGACATGGAAGATGGTCAGGAAGAAAGTGAGGGTCTCGAAGAGCCTTCCAAATCTGACAGTGATAAGGAGGACCGCGAACCTGAGCAAAGCGACTCAGTTAAGAACTTGTTGGCTAGCCTGGAGAAAAAGACCAGCAACAAGGAAAAAACAGGGCCGAAGATTAATGAAACTTTGGCCACGAACATTTCAGCGCTTATGCGCCAAAAACCCGAGGAGGACTATGAGAAAAATATGTTAGACAAGATTTGTCGACCAGATAATTGTGCTGGCCTGTCTAAAATCACAGTGAATCAAGTCATTTGGGATCGTATATCGGCCGAGGCCAGAACGAATGATGTAAGAATGCAAAGAGTTCAAACTGCTAGATTAAAGGTGCAACGAATGTTGCCTTGATAGCCAATTTAATATTGAAAGCAACAGAGAAAGAGCAGCAAACGAAAGAGCTGCTCAACGATATTTGGAAGCTCACGGAGGACTCGTTAGTGTGTCTGGGAGCTGCAAATTGGGAATTAGCACAGAGGCGCCGAGATGCATTAAAGCCTCAAATCTCTAGGGATTATAGCCATCTGTGTGCTCAGAAAACCCAGTAACTTATATGTTGTTTGGAGAGAACGTAACTAAACAAATCAAAGATATCACCGATGACAATAAAGTTACTCAAAAATTATTGGATTCCGGACAATGGCGACGTGGTTCGCGTCCGAATTCAAGAGGTAGTTATCGAGGTCGAACTACCGGTGCGGCGTACAGAGGAGCGCACTCAACTTATGGCTACGGGAAAGGTCGTACTACTCCCTACAGTAGGCCTTTTTTAGGGCATTCTTCCTCAGACCAAAACCTGATGGTTCATTTAGGATGATATTGAATCTTAAAAAACTGAACAAGTTTGTCGAGTACAATAAGTTCAAAATGGATACCCTGTATTCTATACTTAAACTAATAACTCCTGGATGTTATATGGCCACTATTGACCTAAAAGATGCCTATTATACTGTTTCCCATAGCAAAGGAACATAGGAAATATCTGCATTTCTGTTGGAAAGGGAAATTATATACAAAATTAATGAAACCATGTTATGCCCAATTGAGATTGTCAGGACACACAGTGTCTGGGTACATTGACGACACTTACATACAAAGCCAAGACTTCAATGATGCAGCCCATTCTATTCTAACATGCAAAAGTTGATTTAGCAGTCTGGGATTTGTTATTCATCCAGACAAATCAAAATGAGTGTGCCCTAGTCAAACTGTTAAGGTTTTGGGTTTCACCCTTGATTCTGTTCACATGACAGTCTCGTTAACACCTGATAAGAAATGTAAACTAAAAAAATTGTTCAGCGAGACAATTGAGAAGGAAGAGGTAACTATCAGAAGTACATGTCAAAAGTGATTGGCAAAATGGTGTCTAGTTTTCCAGGAGTCCAATATGGTCCACTTTACTATCGAAGTTTAGAGCTAGGCAAATTAAAGCCCTGAAACTAGGCAATGGCAATTTTGATTCAATAATGGCCATTTCCTAAGCAATGAAATTTGACCTCAAATGGTGGATCAATAATATTGACTGTACATTGAGTGTGATATCACGTTGTAATCCTGATTTGGTGATTAGCACGGATGCGTCATTCTCATGGGACGGAGGAGCAGTATGTGATGTGTATCTACTGCTCAGGGACAGTTTTGCCCTCAGAACTTCAAACTAATCAGAGTAATTTAATGCACTCTTTTGAACTTTCTTGGCTATTCAGTATGCGGTTTTTACAATCTTTTTTCAAGTAAAATAGAAAAGAGACATGTGTTAATCCAATGTGATAACACAACAGCAGTGTCTTATGTTGCTAATATGGGAGGTACCCATTCTATGATGTGTAATAACATTGCCAAACAAATCTGGCTTTGGAGTATATGCAAAAAGAGCTGACTTTCACAGCCACTCATATCCCAGGGAAAACCAACACAGTGGCTGATTTCCAGTCACGGCATTTTAATGAGCGAACAGAGTGGGAGCTGAATCCCAACATTTGTTTGAAGAGATCACTAGTAGGCTAGGGGAGCCTACAATTGATCTTTTTGCTAGCTATTTGAATAGCAAATTGCCGTGTTATTATTCCTGGAAATCAGACCCCATGGGCCAGTCACATAGATGCTTCTTTCAATAAGCTGGCATGGTCCACTAATGTATTGCTTTTATTTAGTCTTCGGGAAGGTCATTTTTTGCACCCAAGCTTCAGCTAGTGGCATGCAGATTACGCCTGAGATCGCTGGAAAGTCGACAGATTTTTAGAAAGTCTGCCGACATCATCTTGGCTTCATGGCGCAGTGGGACCAAAAACAGTACAACACTTACATCAACAAGTGGGTCAGTTACGGTTGTAAAGAACAAATTGATTGCCTTTACCCAAGTGTAGGGAAGATTATTGAGTTTTTGACTACTTTGTTTGAGCAAGGGTTGAGCTATAGCTCACTGAATACAGCAAGCAGTGCTCTGTCTTGTCTAATACATTTAACATTTTGATGGATCAGCGTTGCCACCCTAAGGTTGTGCGCTTTCTGAAAGGGACTATAATTTAAAAACCCCTATTTTCAAACATAGACTCTGGGACGTAAATGTGGTCCTTGGATATTTACTAAGTCAAGCCTCCAGTGTTGGCATTCTAACATTTACATAAATTTGATGACAAACTGGACAAAATATCGACTTCGGAGTTCAAAGGTCTCAAACCTGGGGATGTTTTTTGACCCAGAAGAAGACGGCTGATTTTCAGGCTATAGTTTTTTACTTTGACACATTCATTACAGTGCGACTACAAGACAAGCCATGCCACCAAGCAAATTTTCATACAAATGCATCCAATCACGCTTGTGTGTATTGTAAAATAGAATATGCACAAATATGTCAAATTTTCGCTTTAAAAGCATGTTTTTACTTTACATGTGTATGTATATGATCAAGAGTGAACAAGAAAAGAAAGTGTCTCGAATGTAGAATTCGACATCATTCTGTTATTCAGCGTCACAAATGTGATTAGAAAATTTGATTCAAAATTTGTTTGGGTGGCCTTGGTTGCTGTAGTTGCACTGTAATTTGAAGAAATCTTTTTCGAAATCATTTTTTGCATTTGTACGTAAATCCGTATTAAGATTTATATATGGTTTTAACCATTCACTTTCGCTGAATTTTATGCCTCTATGAATTTTAGTTATTTTCAACCCTAGACTTTTATACTTTTCTTAACAGTAGGTCTAACTTTTCTCCTTTATAAAAACTACTCATGTTCGAACAGCTCGATTTATCAAGATTTTCAACTAGAGTTCCAAGACCGGCAGCCATAAACCTTAAACTATCAATAAATCTTATTTCTCGTTTTATATTCACTTGTTTCCCATCTTTAGTATAATTATCTACAACTATCTGTTTTGTGAAAGATATATATTTCTCTTCAGATTTAATTGTATATGTTGCTAATTGTGGTTTAAATATTTTATCATCTATACATTTTTAAAATCAAATAACAGAATCCTGATGGTGTATGTTTCTGATGTTTTTTGTGTAACTTTTTCTTTCATCGGGCCCACATTTTCGATATTTTGTATAAAACACTCAAAGTCGGCATAAATTACAAAAGGTACTTTCATAGAATGATTATAGTTCTTGAATTTTATTACTGATCCTTCCTTTCTTAGGTAATTCTATTTTTACGGCGTCGTGATTTGAGCAGTATTCAATATGTGTGTTGAGTGCCGTCTCACTATTAAATGAACAAAGACATCTATTACAGAAATGTCTTTCATGCCCATATTTATTTACTTGTGCTGATAATAGTCTACTCATATTCTTTATCCAACAATAGTGGCTTGTTGTACTATTTGATATTAATAATAAGTTTATATTTTGTTCTCTATAAAACTTACTTATTCTTATGGGATATACTTCACCATTATCATATCCATATACATTTATTGAATATTCTGTATTGTTGTTTTCAAACCGAATAATTTTATCGGGCTGAACTGGAAATTCTATGTTTTTCCAATTAACTTTTCTGAGTTTTTCCTCAATTCTTTTGTTATTCGTTCTTGGTCCTTCTTTCTTGGGTATGTGGCGGCTGTTACACACCATTTGAAACATTCATTATCCTTAGTATTCTTCATATTAATAATAGCTTTCTTAGCTAACAATTTTGTTGGAAGAGAAATATAAGAACTTCCTGATAATGGATGATATTTATCAATGTGGATATCGAGGTGTTCCACTTCACTGAATATCCACCAGATCCAGATTTTTGGAAATTATCAGTTTTTTCAAGTATTTCTCCAAACGCTATTCTTCGTATCTCTTTTATATTAGTTGTGTCTGTAATTATTTCAGTATTAGAATAAAAGTAAGCGAAAGTTAAAACAGTTTCTTTTGTTGTTATATCTGTTTTTTCAAACTTACATGTTAATATTAATTTTATTTTGATTGTTTTATCCTGTTTGTTTATTAATTCAACCACATTATTTTTAACATCGTTAAGAAACACTTTAGGATCTCTGTTGTTTCGGCCTTCAATTCTAAATGTTTTTATATAACCTTTTAGAGATATTTTTTGTTGTTTTGTTTTATCTTCTTCTGTATTTTTATAGATTGTTTTAATTTTGTTTTTCAGAGTTTCAATCTTATTATTTGTTGATTTCTTAATAGGTTTTGGAACATGTGAAATAATCCAATCACTAAACTTGTCTATCTGTTTATTAACTGAATCAAGTACATTTTTAGATAAACTTTTTAATGACTTAGGATTTTGTTTAGTCGGTTTTAATATTTTAACATTGATCTGTGGTATTTCTTCATCAATAAGGTTTTTTCTATATTCTCCCATCTCTATAATATACTAAAGTAAGATCCCTTTAAGTCCTTTTTATATACCCTTATTTTTTTTTGTGCTGTATTTTCTACATCTTTATGAAAAATCTATTTCTATATGAAAAATCTATTTGAAATGGATTTTAGTAATAAAATGTTTTTTTATCTTTATTTCATACTTTGTTTCTATCTTTATTTTCATACTTTGGTTTGATGGGGCGCTACTTTATTTTTATTTCATACTTTGGTTTTATCTTTATTTTCATACTTAGTTCTATCTTTATTTTCATACTTTGGTTCTATCTTTATTTTCATACTTAGTTCTATCTTTATTTTCATACTTTGGTTTTATCTTTTTTTTCATACTTTAGTTCTATCTTTATTTTCGTTCTTTGGTTTTATCTTTATTTTCATACTTTGGTTCTATCTTTATTTTCATACTTTGGTTCTATCTTTATTTTCATACTTTGGTTCTATCTTTATTTTCATACTTTGGTTCTATCTTTATTTTCATACTTTGGTTCTATCTTTATTTTCATACTTTGGTTCTATCTTTATTTTCATTCTTTGGTTCTATCTTTATTTTCATTCTTTGGTTCTATCTTTATTTTCATACTTTGGTTCTATCTTTATTTTCATACTTTGGTTTTATCTTTATTTTCATACTTTGGTTCTATCTTTTTTTCATACTTTGATGCTATCTTTATTTTCATACTTTGATCCTATCTTTATTTTCATACTTTGGTTTTATGGGACGCTACTTTATTTTATATCTTTATTTCATACTTTCATCTTTATAATATACTAAAGTAAGATCCCTTTAAGTCCTTTTTTTGGTGTTTTTTCCCCCCAGGAATTTGACGTGGAGATTCCCCCTTTTCCTGGAATTTGACCTTGGCTAAAGATTTCCGGGAATTTTTTTGGGGGATTCCCCTTTTCTGAGAATTTGACCTTGGCTAAAGATTTCCGGGAATTTGACCTTGGGTAAAGATTTCCGGGGATTCCCCTTTTTTATGTGTGCCATAAAAATGCGCCAGAATCGGTATTTCCCTACTACTCTTTTACTGGATGACTTTCATTGCGTTTTGCATGGTAAAGGTAGCGTTTAGTACCAGACACGTAGGTAAGTAGTGACACAGTTTTGCATGGCAAAGGTAGCGTTTAATACCAGACACGTAAGTAAGTAGTGACACAGTTTGCACTGACCTGTTTGTAAAAGCATTCACCCAAAAGTAAAGACTGAAAAAGTGAATTCGAATTTTAATTGTGAATCTTGTAGATAAACGCACCGCAATAGCTCTCGGTATCCGTGGCCGCTGGCCGCATTGTTTAAAAGTTTGAGTGTATACACTCAATTGAAGAATCGTTGTCGGGTTCAAAATCATACAACATTGAAGCTGAGACTGCTAGGAAGTATGGGTAAGATGTAAAATGTAGTCAGAGGAAACTTTTGATGTTTATCGAAAGAACTCTCTAAGCAAAATTCTACACATATTCGGGAAATAAATTACGAATAAGCGCAGGTATCGCTTGCGGTCTCAGCTTCTATGTTCTATGATTTTGAACCCGACAACGATTCTTCAATTTAGTGTATAGTCGGTTTTTATAGGGCTAGGGTTAATATTGTTTTCTTATTTTCTTTTGGGTCAAAGTTTTTGTAAACAGGTGAATTAATATTAATACTAGTAGCTCAGTAGTAGTTGCTCTAAATTAATAAATTCTTAGTAGGTTACAAACATTGCTTCGAAGCAAGTCAGTTCAAATGTACATTAATTATGAATATAGTTTTTGCTGACGAAAAAATATATATGTTCATGTAGATGTGGCGAAGACGGATCCCAGTCAGATTTGCACGTCGGGCCATGTTGGACGATGACAGCCTTATATTTGACATTCGAAAAATTTCATGATGATCTCGGAGTTTTAGGAGAAAACTGTCGTGTCATTTCTATAAAGGTCCCTAAAGCCGGTTACAGACGAGAACGTTTTCTATGACAAATTTTGCATTGGCAAGTTTTATTTGCTCGTCTGTAAAGGAAATCTTGTCAAGTTTTCCTTTACAGACGAGCAAATAAAACTTGTCAATGCAAAAGTTGTCATAGAAAACGTGCTCGTTTGTAACCGGCCTAATGAGGAATATCCGGAGGATAAATGCATTAGTTGTCATTGTTTTTAAAATTCTCGGTGATGTATTTATTGGAATAAAACACAATAACGAAACCTTAAGCAGAACGTACCTTTGAACAAAGTTCCAACTGAAATCATTTCTTTGTATAGTCTCTTAACTTATTTGTTTTGCACAAGGAACCAGCCAGCAACTGATCAAAGAATCAATTTATCTGATGTGTCGTCTATGGTGGCCCATTGTTCTCATAGCTATAATGAACAATAAATGGAGAAATGTACTGAAATAAAATATTTTTTTGCCTTTTTTATAATCAAAACATTTTTGTGATGAGAAAAAAAAGAAAATATTAATAAATAAATAATAAAATAAACAAATAAAAATAAAAAAAACAATAAATAGATAATAAAACGAACAAATAAAATAATAAAAATAATAAATATAAATAAATAATGAAACAAACAAAAAAAATGAAAATTAATGAAATATATATATATATATATAAACACAGTTTGAAAATAAAATATAAATACAGAGTTTGAAAATAAACTAGTTTGAAAATAAACTAGTTTGAAAATAATAAAAAATTATATAGTTTGAAAATAGAATATAGTTTGAAAATAAAATAGAGTTTGAAAATAAAATAGAGTTTGAAAATAAAATAGAGTTTGAAAATAAAATAGAGTTTGAAAATAAAATAGAGTTTGAAAATAAAAATAGAGTTTGAAAATAAAAATAGAGTTTGGAAATAAAATAGAGTTTGAAAATAAAAATAGAGTTTGGAAATAAAATAGAGTTTGAAAATAAAAATAGAGTTTGGAAATAAAATAGAGTTTGAAAATAAAAATAGAGTTTGGAAATAAAATAGAGTTTGAAAATAAAAATAGAGTTTGAAAATAAAATAGAGTTTGAAAAACATATCAATGATTTGCGATTTTACTATGAGAACGATGGGCCGACCCATGGCCTGTCGTTCTCATAAGAAATCCACTTCGAAATGAAATTCAAATCTACGTACGTGGCCCATCGTTCTCGTAGACCACCATGCTTTGCGCAGGCCGTTTTCTCATCCTTGACACTCCGATACGGTTTGTAGGCCACTAACCAAATTGTTACAGTTAGAAGCAGAGTACGTCAAAAATATTTATTCCGCGAAATATGGCAGTTAAAAAACGAAGAATATAGAGTCCTACAGAGTCTGGTATAAGTGATCGGTATAAGTCTGTGTGGATGGCGACTTGGCCCAGCGTTCTCATAGCCCGCGATACCTGTGATAAGCGGCTGTTTGTGTGTGTCAATATGGCGTACGGTGGAGATAACGAGTACGAAACCCAGAATGGGAAGATGATGAGACCTTGAAAGCGGATCTTGCAAAATATGTGATGCAAAACCTTTCTAGAAGAGAGATAGTGGATTTTTTGAAACGTGATTTTCCACAATATGCGTGGAGTTTGGGAACTCTGAGTAGGAGGTTAGCACATTTCGACATCAAGTATGTGCGTTACGACATTGACCTGAAAGAAGTAGAGAACGCAGTGCGCGAAGAAGGTCCAGGCCACTGAGCTTCTGGGATATAGAGCTTTGCAAAGGAAACTTAGAGAGCAGCATAACCTAGCTGTTCCTCGTGCTCTAGCCCATGATATGATGGGAATAGTTGATCCTGAAGGTCTTGAACGTCGAGGAAACGTTGGTCAGAAAAGGCGAAGAAGAGGAGCAACGGGCACATTCACCTCACTGGTAAGACCTGAAAAACTACTACATGTACGTGCACTTGTAAAGCGTATTGATATTATTATATATGATTCTCACAGTTATATGTTTCTGCAGGGTTCAAATCATACACATTCAGGTGATGGCCATGATAATAAATTAATGGGTTTTATGAAAGACACATTTCCATTGGCTGTATATGGAATACAAGATGTCTTCAGCAACTATATTGTATATTTAAAGCTATGGAATTCAAATTCGGACCCCAAGTTAATAGGGAGATGGTATCTGGAGAATCTGTACAAAACTAGAGGTAACTGACATACGCAGAGAAACTCCACATTATTATCCATTACAGTCAAAGGACATGAAGCGTGCCCCTCTATACAGTATACTGCAATATTCAATTCATTATTGGATTTTTGGTCGTTTCAATCTTCTGTTTACGAAAACAAAATTAAACTCAAATCACGAATTCTGACTGCACTCCGGGATTCAACCAAGTGAAGTGCCATCGTATATTTTTGCATGGTGATTTTAAAGAAAATGTGGTGTAGAGTCATAAAACACAAATTTTAACGATATGTACACGTGCATGATATACGCTGCCATCTGTCACGGTGCGACTACTACATGGAATCAAACAATGTTTACGTGAATTTAGCGTAACTTTCTCTTCCCAGTAAACTGCGACATACTTGAGATTTCTTTTCATAGCTTTCGATATATACACGTGGTAGAGACTCTGATTCTTGAATAGTGGTTTGACATTCTTCCATGTTAAAATGTTTTTGACTTCGCGATCATCTCTTGTCAATTTCAGGCGTGGGAACGGTCCACTCTGATTGGTTGATAATGGCACTGATGGTATACCTGTGTAGTTTCTATATATGGAGTTAATGAATTTTAAGTCCAATAATGAATTTAATATTGCAGTCTAGGGGGGCACGCTTCATGTCCTTTGACTGTAATATAATTTTAGACTTGAATATAGAGTTTCGCTCGCTGTGATTATGATTATGATTACGAGTATCATAATCACTGGTCATCAATCCCCAATGCGGAAGTACTAATAAAACAGGTTTTTTTTCTTGTCTTTTCTCTGATATCCAAGTCTAATATTATTCTAAAACAATTATTCGCCTCGGGCTCAGTGATTATGGTGAATATTCAATAATTGAAGGGTTGCCCATGAAAACAGCTTAATTATGTCTGAAGGCGAATTGATTATTGGTGAATATTCACCGAGACAAAATCGAAAAGACAAGAAAAAAACCCTGTTTTATTAGTACTTCCGCATTGGGGATTGATGACCAGTGATTATGATACTCGTAATCATAATCATAATCACAGCGAGCGAAACTCTATATTCAAGTCTAAAATTATATTAATGAGTATGGAGTTCATGGCCAGCTATTCCGGTCATCCTGAGCCGGAAGTCACGCAACGACTTTCATTTGGAAAATATACCTCGAGTATCAGTCAAATTCGCTCTAAAACACGTTCCATAAGGCTCCTTTAGTGAATTAAACACCATTCGAATTGAAAACAACTACCAAACTGTATGTGTTAGGTATATTTAGAGCTCAATATTATCGAAGAAACATTTTAGAAGCGAAATACTAACTCGGTTCGACGATTTTGATCAATAGCACAGGGAGCCCAAGCGCCCTCAGGCCCGGACTTGGAGAAATCTAACTTACTTGCGACGGTATCCCTGTGCTTTAACAGCTATCCCATGGATCTTTACGGCAAATGAAAGCTTGATATCTAAAGTTTATTTTGATGCCAAACATGATGATTTTCGGTAAAGTTTCGACTTCAAACTTCACTATTCTTCGTCTACCGGAAGCGGACATTTGGTGTTCTCATTTTGTGATAATGGAGCATTTTCAAAGCGCTCAAATAAACATGGAATTATTTCCAATCTGGACATGCTTTCGTGAATGGCCTTACAAGTAAGTCTAATTTATATATCCGCCACGGCAAATTGAAAAAAGTCCTCAGAATTTCGACAATTAGACTTGGAACTTCGCACTTTCGCATGTTTCTATCCAAATTTACAGAGGCAGTATGTACGATATACAGGCTATCGAATATTTCTTCAAGTAAACATAGGAAATTGTATTTTTGTAATTTTTATTAGCCAGAACAAAGCATAAGGAGTAGTAGAAAACTATTCTACCACGGCAAATTAATTTTCTTCAGAACGTAAACTTTAATTTGCCTTGATTTGATCGCTTCCCAGTCAAGCCTTTGTATTTGTATTCGCCATTTTGATTATTCGATTGGGGGAGACCGCTGCTTCATCGCGGGCTCAATGTCCGCGAAAGCTGGCCATGTTCTCTGCGTATGTCAGTTACCTCTAGTTTTGTACAGATTCTCCAGATACCATCTCCCTATTAACTTGGGGTCCGAATTTGAATTCCATAGCTTTAAATATACAATATAGTTGCTGAAGACATCTTGTATTCCATATACAGCCAATGGAAATGTGTCTTTCATAAAACCCATTAATTTATTATCATGGCCATCACCTGAATGTGTATGATTTGAACCCTGCAGAAACATATAACTGTGAGAATCATATATAATAATATCAATACGCTTTACAAGTGCACGTACATGTAGTAGTTTTTCAGGTCTTACCAGTGAGGTGAATGTGCCCGTTGCTCCTCTTCTTCGCCTTTTCTGACCAACGTTTCCTCGACGTTCAAGACCTTCAGGATCAACTATTCCCATCATATCATGGGCTAGAGCACGAGGAACAGCTAGGTTATGCTGCTCTCTCTAAGTTTCCTTTGCAAAGCTCTATATCCCAGAAGCTCAGTGGCCTGGACCTTCTTCGCGCACTGCGTTCTCTACTTCTTTCAGGTCAATGTCGTAACGCACATACTTGATGTCGAAATGTGCTAACCTCCTACTCAGAGTTCCCAAACTCCACGCATATTGTGGAAAATCACGTTTCAAAAAATCCACTATCTCTCTTCTAGAAAGGTTTTGCATCACATATTTTGCAAGATCCGCTTTCAAGGTCTCATCATCTTCCCATTCTGGGTTTCGTACTCGTTATCTCCACCGTACGCCATATTGACACACACAAACAGCCGCTTATCACAGGTATCGCGGGCTATGAGAACGCTGGGCCAAGTCGCCATCCACACAGACTTATACCGATCACTTATACCAGACTCTGTAGGACTCTATATTCTTCGTTTTTTAACTGCCATATTTCGCGGAATAAATATTTTTGACGTACTCTGCTCCTAACTGTAACAATTTGGTTAGTGGCCTACAAACCGTATCGGAGTGTCAAGGATGAGAAAACGGCCTGCGCAAAGCATGGTGGTCTACGAGAACGATGGGCCACGTACGTAGATTTGAATTTCATTTCGAAGTGGATTTCTTATGAGAACGACAGGCCATGGGTCGGCCCATCGTTCTCATAGTAAAATCGCAAATCATTGATATGTTTTTTCAAACTCTATTTTATTTTCAAACTCTATTTTTATTTTCAAACTCTATTTTATTTCCAAACTCTATTTTTATTTTCAAACTCTATTTTATTTCCAAACTCTATTTTTATTTTTTATTTTTATTTTCAAACTCTATTTTATTTTCAAACTCTATTTTTATTTTCAAACTCTATTTTATTTCCAAACTCTATTTTTATTTTCAAACTCTATTTTTATTTTCAAACTCTATTTTATTTTCAAACTCTATTTTATTTTCAAACTCTATTTTATTTTCAAACTCTATTTTATTTTCAAACTCTATTTTATTTTTCAAACTATATTCTATTTTCAAACTATATAATTTTTTTTATTATTTTCAAACTAGTTTATTTTCAAACTAGTTTATTTTCAAACTCTGTATTTATATTTTATTTTCAAACTGTGTTTATATATATGATATATATTTCATTAATTTTCATTTTTTTTGTTTGTTTCATTATTTATTTATATTTATTATTTTTATTATTTTATTTGTTTGTTTTATTATCTATTTATTGTTTTATTTATTTTTATTTGTTTATTTTATTATTTATTTATTATTATTTTCTTTTTTTTCTCATCACAAAAATGTTTTGATTATAAAAAAGGCAAAAAAATATTTTATTTCAGTACATTTCTCCATTTATTGTTCATTATAGCTATGAGAACAATGGGCCACCATAGTCGTCTGATTTGACAATCATATTATCGTTAGACAGATAATACTCGTTTAATTTCCGCTTTCTTTCAAATATGAATGATAGATAGGCTTTTTGGTTCTACATTAAACTTATGATGCAAAACTTGTTTAGTTTCAAAGTAATGCACAGTTTTTAATTAAAATTAGAATTTTTTTTTAGAATTAGAATAAGCCCAGTTCGGAGTTTAAGAATAAGGTTCAGTGCGCAGCGATTTTTAAAATAACACAAACGTCGGCCGGCCGCACCTCTATTATTTTAGATATCAATAATTAGAGATGATAATAATATAATAATAATAATAATAATTATTATTATTGATAATAATAATAATGAGACGAGATAATTGATAATAATGAGACGAGATAACTGTCTGAAGCATCCAATAATTAATTAGTACTGATCAGATCTTGTCTATTTCAAGTCACGTAGTCTTCATGGTCAGCTTGTTCAACTTCCTGTGGACCAGGGATACAAACACGCTCGAAAGTCTGCCTTATCTCAAATTGCCTCTCAAGCGCCCTTGTGGGACAACAATCACGGCGATGTACCAACGGTGTCTGCGCAATCCCTCCAGCAGGAAACGTCTATTTCACCTTGAGCTCTCGTGGATGTCGATACGAAGGCCTAAGAATACTACAAACTGCTAACGTCCTGACCAAGTTTGGCTGCACTTTGATGTGTTTACGCACCAGTAAATGTACAGCGGTCAACATCGATTGGAATGTCAACAGCGATAAAAGTGGTCAGCGGTTTACCTGCGAAATTATCGAAAAGGACGATGGGATATCTCCAGATTACCCACAAGTCAGTGAGAACTGCAAGAACTATGACAAGTTAGATATCTAGTGATACGTGTGAAGAAAAAAATATTCTATTGAGCTGAAAACTGTGCT
The DNA here is from genome assembly GCA_033675265.1 of Actinostola sp. cb2023. NCBI lineage: Eukaryota > Metazoa > Cnidaria > Anthozoa > Actiniaria > Actinostolidae > Actinostola > Actinostola sp. cb2023. Next base: position 149,619 of record JAUJYZ010000737.1, read on the forward strand.
GACTAAGAGACGTTTTCATATGAGTGGGAAGTAGTTACGGTACGGTTCGTGCAGTCATCGTGCCGTGTCCAAGCATTCTGATTGGTTGAGTGATGATTTTGCGCGCTGTGATTGGTTGAATAGATGTCTTGGATTCCATACCGTGACCGTAACTCCGTGCCGTAGGTTTTCCACTCGTAGGAAAACGACTCTAGTGTAGCTAGTAAGAATAAATTAGTGGTTATGGTTTTTGAATGGACGTTGAACACTGACACGGGTTTAAAAGTAAGGTATTCAATAAAGTGTTTTATTGAGGGATGGGTGACGGGATGGGTACGTACGATGGCACATTCAAGAATAAACGTTTTTAAACAATTAGAATTGTTCCACGAAAAGTAGTCAGAGAAGTGGTCAGCGGAAAGAAAACAACATCTTTTTGAGGAATTTGATCAAAGCCTTTTATTTTTTTAGTTGTTAATTTACTGAAGTATACGAGTTAATGAACCATGGTAGAAATTAGAAAACTATTGTTTGTTGAGCGGTTAACCTTAGTTTTCTGATTTGTACCTTGGTAAAACGCTCAAGTGTATAAACACGGCATTAGCCGGAATATTCATGTAGAAAAGTATAAATAATAGAGGATGAAAGTAAATTATTATTCAACTCTATTTTCTGGCCAAAACGAGTGTATTTACTGGAACAATGGTAAAATCAATAAATATTCGTAAATTAATAATAATAATAATAATGTATCCTGTATCCTGTTTGTGGTCAGTTTAACTGCTACAGTTTTCGTCTCAGTCCACCGTTTTTAAGATGTTTAAAAGTCATGTTGTGGAACTAGGCGTAATTTGTTCACTGATGTTTTTAAAGGAGCACTCTCACAGATAATGCATTGCGCGCCTTGAACCCCTCAGCGCCATTTTCATATGATACGAACATGGCAGATTTCTACTTACCACACGAGAAGGAAGAGTTTCTCTGGAGAACTCCGGACTTGCCATTGCTGATCCGTATCGGAATTCGAAAGGCGAACTTTTCACGTGTACTTTTCACGTGCGTTCTTGTTAAATCTAAGTAGTATCCCGTATGTAAGCAATAACACGGCGCGCAATGCATTACCTGTGAGAGTGCTCCTTTAACGTGAATAAATAGCAGCTACAACATTGCTATGTTTGTCAGTGGAAAACGTTGCCTTAATTATCTTACCCATAATATCGATAATCCTTTGTCAACATTTAACGTTTCGAGTTTAGATTCAGTTAGTTTAGATTTTTATTATTTTAAAATGATTAAATAATAAATATTGAATATTATTATTGATAACTACAATTACAATATATGACTGAATGACATGCTGATAAAGAGTATATCGAATAAGATCGGTTTTAGCTCAAAGCCCACATGGAATTTCGCCTGAATTTATAGCTATAGTGGAAACAGTGTTTGTATTGGATTTCAGAAAAAAATCATAAAAAATCTACGCAACTCCATGTGCTTTTATGATCCATGATTTCTTGGAGCTTTTCCAGCAGTAACAAACTCGTAACAATCGCACGGCAGCCATCTTGGGTTTGACGTCATCAATTGTAACATGAAAACGAGGCCACGCGTGGTACATGACCGCCAATTAAAACATGCTTGCCTATAAGAGCTGGCCTATAATGTATGGGAGCGAGAAAAGGAGCAACACAGGAATCCCGAACAGAGGCATTTCTCTGAAGGATGCTACATTTACGGAAGAAAAAATAACTAAAAAAAAAAAAAAATCCAAAAACTCTAAAATATAACTTATTTTCACCATAAAATGACGTGAAAATGTGGTGAGAACAAAAAAGTACGCAACGAGACGAAGTTGGCTCTCGACCAATCAAAGCGCGCGTAATATACCAATTATATAAATTCTAATAACACACGGCGCTCGACCAATCAAAGCGCGCGTAATATACCAATTATATAAATTCTAATAACACACGGCTCTCGACCAATCAAAGCGCGCGTAATATACCAATTATTATATAAATTCTAATAACACACGGCTCTCGACCAATCAAAGCGCGCGTAATATACCAATTATTATATAAATTCTAATAACATACGGATCTCGACCAATCAAAGCGCGCATAATATACCAATTATTATATAAATTGCAATATTCGTAACAATTAACTAGATTAGAGTGCAAACACTAAAACCGTGAAACAGTACAAACTATTTAGTGCTAAATAGCAGCAATGGAACAATAGAAAACAAAAGACATTGCACTATTTAGTGCCAATTAAAGTTAGCACTGTTTCATGGTTTTAGTGTTTGCACTCTACTATTCACCACTTAGAAATGCTTAAAGCTGGTCATTACAACACTCTTTTCCTGCCCGCGACGAACGTACTGAAAAATAGGCAATAAAATATAATCAGATGGTGAAAATACTTAATTATCACTCGGCGGACTGCCTGTGGCACGTCGAGTTGAAAAATGGGCTTTCTTTTTCTTATGGCCACAAATGGTCAGGTCTTCGTGTAGCTGCACAAAAGTCATGGCTATTGTTCTATTGTCGTTCTATGTATTGTTTTGACATAAAAACAATAGCCAGGACAATTTGTGCAGCTACACGAAGACCTTGCCCCACAAATCGCCCACTGGGTACCAAGACGTTGAAAACTGACACGGGTCTAAAAGTAAGGAGTATTCCTTCGTGTTCAGTAAAGTGTTTTATTGAGGGATGGGTGACGGGATGGGTACGTACGATGGTACGTTCAAGAATAAAGGCTACCAGTGCGCATGCGCTCTGTGCTGCTGAGAAAACCGAAGGCTCATTGTTCATTGCTGAGATGGAAATGATTTAATCAGCGCAGGATCAAGAAATGTCGGGCTGATTGAATTCCAAGCTCTGTAGGCCAACAAATTCAAAAACCTTCACAGTAATTTGCAATGAGAGAAAATATGAGTTTTATAAATGGACATTTTGCAAGACCGTAGTCTGGTAATACACCACATCAATTTAATGAAACCATCGTAAAGTTATAAACCATTTGAATTCTAGCAAATACATAGCCTGTATTACAGGCTTTCCTTGTTGGCAGGGCGAGGAGACTGGGTCTAGGGGAATAGCAGGGAAGAGAACCTACCTCTCCTCCCCCCCCCCCCCCCCCCCCCCCCCTATTCTCGCCCCAAACTCATTATCCCCTTCCCCTAACCTAAAAAAGTCCCCTTACCCAAATTAGGACCGCGTGCAATACAGGCTTAGTTAGTAAATGCATGGAGACGAGTCTAGTCGGTCAAAAGCTCAATTCCAATCTTTGTCATTTTAATTTCAATAACTTTTTTGTAGAATCGCTATTAAATTTTGTAGGCTTGTTTTTGTTTGTATACTCTTTATAAAGATGGTTGGAACATATCACTAACTCCACCATAAATGAGATGCTCTGATCCCGCTGTTGTTTCATAAGGTGAATGGTCTAACAAGTAATTGCATAGTGTACATATAACAAGGAATAAGATCATAGAGTCATTTTCGTATGAGTGGGAAGTAGTTACGGTACGATTCGTGTCGTGCCGTGCCGTGCCGTGTCCAAGCATTCTGATTCGTTGAGCAATGATTTAGCGTGTTGTGATTGGTTGCGTTTTCGTATGAATGGGAAAGTTACGGTACCGTGCCGTGTCGTATTGAAAGAATTTGATTGGATGAGATGCTACTGCACGCTTTTTGATTGGTTCAGAAAGGAAGCCATTCGAATGTCACGGTACCGTGCCGTATTGAAAGAGTTTGATTGGATGAGATGCTACTGCACGCTTTTTGATTGGTTCAGAAAGGAAGCCATTTGAGTTAGGTTTCCCACTCATACGAAAACAACTCTATTCAACGTGTGGGTTACCTGTGGTAACACTAACCACAGGTAACCCACTCATACGAAGAATACTCTATTCAACGTGTGGGTTACCTGTGGTAACATTAACCACAGGTACCCACTCATACGAAAACGACTCTATTACACGTTGGGTTACCGTAACTAACGTCAGGTAAAGCATACGAAGAACAACTCTATTTATGGCCGTGACCTGTAAATTCTACCAGTTGGACGAAAAGGCATCTATTGGAACGTGTGGCTTACGTGCGTGCTGGTACTAACCACAGAAACCCACTCATACGAAGAATGAGCTTTCAACGTGTGGGTTAGCTAGAGGTTAACCAAGTGTTACGAAAGTGCCTCTATTCAACAGGGTAGAGGATCCTCCATCAAAAATAACCATTGGGAAAATTGTTCATACGAAAATACTATATTCAATAGATTGTCCCAGTGGTTCCCCTCAACTTATACGAAAATGACTTCTATTTGGGTTACCTGTGGTTTTTAACATCAGGTAACCCACTCATCCGAGAATAAAAATAAAATGCATGTACACTGTGGTAACATGTACGACAGGTCTACTCCTTGATATACCATTTCCACTACTCTATTCAATGAAGAAATTGCCTCTGAATTTAAGTTTTCATAATAGAATCACTCTTTCTGCACTGGGTCTGTGGTCACTCTTCAGGTAACCCAGGTCGGGGGGAAGCACTCTATTAAATTGTGGGTTACCTGTGGTTAACCCACTCATACGGGCATGACTCATTCAACCCCCCCCTCCCTGGGTAACACTAACCACAGGTAACCCACTCATACGAAGAATACTCTAGGCAACGAAGGGGTCGATGGTGTAACCCACTCATACGACCTTGACTGCTATTTTAAATGGGTTCCTCTGGTATCTTCTCCATCATGTAGTATCAGTATACGAAAACAGTAAACATCACATTCTCTTACCGTAAGAATAGGAAAGAAAGCTTTGTTAGTTACAAATCCAATTATGGCCGTGACCGTAAAATTCTACCAGTTGGAGGGTGAGGCATCCTTGGAACAAAAATCTCCTCGTGCACCCTAAACAGCTACAGAAACAAACACCGTTAATGAGCTTTAAACCACCACCACCCCACCCCAGTGTTAGTCAGTGCCTCTGGGACCAGGGTAGAGGATCCTCCATAAAAAAATGATTGGGAAAATTGCTACCATTTCAAAATTATCTTCAATAGTTTGTCCCAGACAATCCCCTCAACAACAATTTTTCTTTCTTTCTTTTCTCTCTCCTTTTTTCATCATTTGCACATCCGAAACAAAAATAAAATGCATGTACACTGTATAGACATGTACGAGTATATGTTCTACTCCTTGATATACCCATTTCCACTAAGTTCGTTTAATGAAGAAATTGCCACTGAATTTCAAGTTTTCAATAACATCATTCTTTCCCACTGAGTCACCACCAGTCTTCAGAGGTCAACCCCACGCACCCCACCTTAAATTATGAGATGAACACCACCCCCCCCTCCCCGGGCACGAAACAACAACCCCCCCCCCCCACCACACCTCTAGAAGGCAAGAAGGGGTCGATGGTGTAGTTCTACACCAACCCATATTTAAATGGGATCATCTTATCTTCTCGATCATGTAGTATCAGTATAGGACAGTAAAACATCAGCTATTCTGATTAAGAATAGGAAAGAAAGAAAATTGTTAGTTCACACAAAATGGAGAAACCCCAAAAGGTGAAGTAGGAATACATACTTTGAACAAAGATCTCCTCTCCACCCTAAAACACACCACCACCACCACCAACCCCACTACCACCACCAATAAAAACACCACCACCAACAACAACAACACACAACAACCCCACTACCACCACCACCACCACACCAACAACCCCACCACCAACCCCACTACCAAACACCACCACCAACCCACCACCACCACCACACCACCACCCCCACTACCACCACCATTAAAAAACACCCACACCAACAACATCAACAACACCACCACAACACCACCACCACCACCATTAAAAACACCAACACCACCACCAACAACACACAACAACACCAACCCACTACCATCACCAATAAAAACACCACACCACCACCAACAACAACAACAACAACAACCAACCACCACTACCACCACCAACACCACTACTACCACCACCACCAAACAACACCACCACCAACAAACAACACACCAACACCAACCCCACTACCACCACCAATAAAAACACCACCACCACCACACACCACCACCACCATCACAACAACCATCACCAATAAAAAACACCACAACCAACAACAACCCACTACAACAACAACCCCACCCCACTACCACCAACCACCAACACCACCACCACCACCACACACCAACCCCACTACCCACCACCAATAAAAAACACCACCACCAACAACAACAACCCCACTACCACCAATAAAAACACCACGACCACTACACAACACCACCCCCACTACCATCACCAATAAAAACACCACCAACAACAACAACAACACCCCACTACCACCAACAAAAAACACCACCACCACCACCAACAACAACAACACCAACCCCACTACCATCACCAATAAAAAACACCACCACACCAACAACATCACAACAACCCCAACTACCACCAATAAAAACACCACCACCACCACAACAACAACCCCACCACCACCAATAAAACACACCACCACCAACAACAACAACAACCCCACTACCACCACCAATAAAAACACCACCACCACCAACAACACCATCAACACATCACCACCACCACAACCATCACCAACAACACCACTACCAACAACAGCAACAGCAACAGCAACAACACCATCACACACAACATCAGCAACAACACACCACCACCAACAACAACTCCACCACCACCACAACAACAACACCACCACCACCACCACCATCACCATCATCATCACCACCACAACAACAACACACCACCAACAACAACACCACCACCACCACCACAACACCAACAACACCGCCACCACCAACAACCATCACCAACAAGACCACCACCGCCATCGCACCGCCACCACCACACCATCACCAACAACAACAATAATACCAACAACAACAACAACACTGCCACCACCACAACCATCATCAACACACCACCACAACAACAAGACCGCCACCACCACAACCATCACCAACAACAACACCACCACAACCATCACCAACAACACCACCACCCACAACCATCACCAACAACACCACCACCATCAACAACTCCACCACCAACAACAACTCCACCAACACCACCACAACAACACCACCACAACCATCACCAACAACAACAACACCGCCACCAACACCGCCACACACCACCAACAACAACAACAACAACAACAACAACACCGCCACCACCACAACCATCACCAACAAGAAGACCGCCATCGCCACCGCCACCACCACAACCATCACCAACAACAACAATAATACCAACAACAACAACAACACTGCCACCACCACAACCATCATCAACAACACCACCAACAACAACAAGACCGCCACCACCACAACCATCACCAACAACAACACCACCACAACCATCACCAACAACACCACCACCACAACCATCACCAACAACACCAACAACACCACCATCAACAACTCCACCACCAACACCAAAAACACCATCACTACCACCACCAACAACAACATATACATAACAACAATTTTGTATATTCAACCTTAGTTTTAATAAAAACTGCGTTTAGCCCTGAAGATGGGCGCTTAGCCCGAAAGCTTGGCAGTTTTTATTAAAACTAAGGTTGAAGATACAAAATATTGTTGTCATGAATTATCCAACCTACAAAACGACATTAAACATATACATACATACACCTGTTTTCAAAAACGTTGCCCATTTACAAAATATAAAATAGTAAATAGTAGAAAAGAATTAATTAGAGAAACAATGAGCCAGAGTTCAGCTTCAGTGCATTTCTTTTGTTTCTCTAATTAATTCCTTTCTACTATTTACTATTTTGTATTTTGTAAATGGACAACGTTTTTGAAAACAGGTGTATACAATTGCATATGTGAGAAAACCTAGACCCCAATAATAACAAATAATAATTTACATATATTGAATAAATGATAGAGAAAATGTTTGCCCTGAGTGAGACTTGAACCCACAGCCTCGGTATTCTAGTCCGATGTGTTACCAACTACACCATCAGCACAACCACGCTGGCAACGCAGCTGCTTAGAGATGTTAGGTATTCTAGTCCAATGTGTTACCAACTACACCATCAGCACAACCACGCTGGCAACGCAGCTGCTCAGAGATGTTAGGTATTCTAGTCCGATGTGTTACCAACTACACCATCAGCACAACCACGCTGGCAACGCAGCTGCTTAGAGATGTTAGGTATTCTAGTCCGATGTGTTACCAAACTACACCATCAGGACAACCACGCTGGCAACGCAGCTGCTTAGAGATGTTAGGTATTCTAGTCCGATGTGTTATCAACTACACCATCAGCACAACCACGCTGGCAACGCAGCTGCTCAGAGATGTTAGGTATTCTAGTCCGATGTGTTACCAACTACACCATCAGCACAACCACGCTGGCAACGCAGCTGCTTAGAGATGTTAGGTATTCTAGTCCAATGTGTTACCAACTACACCATCAGCACAACCACGCTGGCAACGCAGCTGCTTAGAGATGTTAGGTATTCTAGTCCGATGTGTTACCAACTACACCATCAGCACAACCACGCTGGCAACGCAGCTGCTTAGAGATGTTAGGTATTCTAGTCCGATGTGTTACCAACTACACCATCAGCACAACCACGCTGGCAACGCAGCTGCTTAGAGATGTTAGGTATTCTAGTCCAATGTGTTACCAACTACACCATCAGCACAACCACGCTGGCAACGCAGCTGCTTAGAGATGTTAGGTATTCTAGTCCGATGTGTTACCAACTACACCATCAGCACAACCACGCTGGCAACGCAGCTGCTTAGAGATGTTAGGTATTCTAGTCCAATGTGTTACCAACTACACCATCAGCACAACCACGCTGGCAACGCAGCTGCTTAGAGATGTTAGGTATTCTAGTCCAATGTGTTACCAACTACACCATCAGCACAACCACGCTGGCAACGCAGCTGCTTAGAGATGTTAGGTATTCTAGTTCAATGTATTACCAACTACACCATCAGCACAACCACGCTGGCAACGCAGCTGCTTAGAGATGTTAGGTATTCTAGTCGGATGTGTTACCAACTACACCATCAGGACAACCACGCTGGCAACGCAGCTGCTTAGAGATGTTAGGTATTCTAGTCCGATGTGTTACCAACTACACCATCAGGACAACCACGTTGGCAACGCAGCTGCTTAGAGATGTTAGATATTCTAGTCCGATGTGTTACCAACTACACCATCAGGACAACCACGCTGGCAACGCAGCTGCTTAGAGATGTTAGGTATTCTAGTCCGATGTGTTACCAACTACACCATCAGCACAACCACGCTGGCAACGCAGCTGCTTAGAGATGTTAGGTATTCTAGTCCAATGTGTTACCAACTACACCATCAGCACAACCACGCTGGCAACGCAGCTGCTTAGAGATGTTAGGTATTCTAGTCCGATGTGTTACCAACTACACCATCAGCACAACCACGCTGGCAACGCAGCTGCTTAGAGATGTTAGGTATTCTAGTCCGATGTGTTACCAACTACACCATCAGGACAACCACGCTGGCAACGCAGCTGCTTAGAGATGTTAGGTATTCTAGTCCGATGTGTTACCAACTACACCATCAGGACAACCACGCTGGCAACGCAGCTGCTTAGAGATGTTAGGTATTCTAGTCCGATGTGTTACCAACTACACCATCAGGACAACCACGCTGGCAACGCAGCTGCTTAGAGATGTTATGTATTCTAGTCCGATGTGTTACCAACTACACCATCAGCACAACCACGCTGGCAACGCAGCTGCTTAGAGATGTTAGGTATTCTAGTCCGATGTGTTACCAACTACACCATCAGCACAACCACACTGGAAACGCAGCTGCTCAGAGGTGTTAGGTATTCTAGTCCGATGTGTTACCAACTACACCATCAGGACAACCACACTGGAAACGCAGCTGCTCAGAGGTGTTAGGTATTCTAGACCGATGTGTTACCAACTACACCATCAGGACAACCACGCTGGAAACACAGCTGCTCAGAGGTGTTAGGTATTCTAGTCCGATGTGTTACCAACTACACCATCAGAACAACCACACTGGAAACGCAGCTGCTCAGAGGTGCTAGGTATTCTAGTCCGATGTGTTACCAACTACACCATCAGCACAACCACGCTGGCAACGCAGCTGCTTAGAGATGTTAGGTATTCTAGTCCGATGTGTTACCAACTACACCATCAGGACAACCACGCTGGACACGCAGCTGCTCAGAGATGTTATGGTACTGTGAGTCGTCCTAGGCTTTTCTCTTTCAGTTAGTTATATTGGGGTTAGGGAAGCCCATAAACTCCTAATCTAGCATCAATTTTAAATATTATATAATTGCAAATTGCAAATGATAAAGCTTACTAACGTACTTATGAATTGTAGAAAGATTGTTGCAAAATAGATCAAGTGTTCGAATCACAATGTATGTGGCCAGATACCTTTTATCGGTCATAAACGCCTCCTTCACTTCATACATTACAACCTCCTCAAAGAACGGTAGAAACTTGAAGGGCTGTAAAACGATTGTAAGAAGTATTAAGCAAAAAAAACAAAGGAGGAAAAGAAGAAAGGAAAGAAGGAAGGAAAGAAGGAAGGAAAGAAGGAAGGAAAGAAGGAAGGAAAGAAGGAAGGAAAGAAGGAAGGAAAGAAGGAAGGAAAGAAGGAAGGAAAGAAGAAAGGAAAGAAGGAAGGAAAGAAGGAAGGAAAGAAGGAAGGAAAGAAGGATGAAAAGAAGAAATAAAAGAAGAAAGAAAAGAAGGAAGAAAAGAAGGAAGAAAAGTAGGAAGAAAAGAAGGAAGAAAAGAAGGAAGAAAAGAAGGAAGAAAAGAAGGAAGAAAAGAAGGAAGAAAAGAAGGAAAAAAAGAAGGAACAAAAGAAGGAAAAAAAGAAGGAACAAAAGAAGGAAGAAAAGAAGGAAGAAAAGAAGGAAGAAAAGAAGGAAGAAAAGAAGGAAGAAAAGAAGGAAGAAAAGAAGGAAGGAAAGAAGGAAGGCAAGAAGGAAGGAAGAACGGAATGAAAAAGAAAAGAAAGGAAGGAAGGAGGGATGGAAGGAGGAAGGGAATAGGGAGCCGGAAGAGAGGAAAGAAGAGCCAAAAGTCATAGGAAATCATCACCACAATCACCTTATCATCACAATTGCTATTACCACCACCAACAACAACACTATCACTTCATCCACACCATATTCATCATCATCATCCTCACATACCATCATCACTATAAGTTGTTTAGTAACATACCTTGGCTATACGATGTTCTCGTCCAGCGTCATACACATTATTAAAGGGAGCTTCAAGGATGATCCCAGAAGGTGCAGACCCTAGTAAAATACCACCTCAATATTTAGTTTCAGAAGAACCCACGTTTATCACATATGATATTTAACAATTAGACTACACGTTCGAGTTTTCTATGAGTCAATAGTCAATGAGGGCGAGAGTCTAATTGTTTTAGTAGAACAACTACTGTAGCATACTAACTTTGATTTTATAACAATATTTATTGCTCAACAAACAATAGTTTTCTGATGTGTACATTAGTGAGTACGTTAGCCAATCAGATTGCAGGATTTGTGATAGTATGCTAGTTGGTTTCTACTAATTCATGATAGTCAGTACTCGAATTTAGAGTGAGAATTTCGAAGCAAAGTTGCACTCATTTATAGAAGCAAAAGCTAAAACACAACATGCGTGTGCTAAGACTAATAACTAAGAATAATAATTATTGCTCTCCAAAAAGCGCTGAAGTACAAAGGCCTGACATTAATAGTTGTTGTAAACAACCAAGAAGTCATTGGAATTTATCTTATTTTAGGGAGAGTTTTACTCATAAAATTCCCTCAAAGCGAACAGTGCAAATTTGCTCCTGTTAATATCAAGCCCTGGATAAAGCTTTGCTCACAAATTACAATCATTCCAATCGACATTATATAACAATATAAGTACATATACATGTACATGTACCTTTGTCACACAGCGCTTTTGCAACTCCAGCTGCAACCCTATACACCAAAATACATAAAATAATTAGTGTGTTTCGCATTTATAGTGGCTGTAATACATATTATAATGAATAAACTGAGCAAAAAAAAAATATGGATGAAAATAGTTAGCTACTGGAACACTGTTAATCCAGCCACTATATATTGGACAAACAAAATCTGGTCATATTAACAATGTCATGTATGACTATAAGGTCATTCTTCAATTAGAGCCAAAAGTAAGTGGTCGTATTAATGAGGTGGCCGTAAGGAGGGGTTATCCGTTTATGCACTTTCTTCGTGTAAAACGTACATGTACTGTAATGTTATTTGCTTTCTGAGAAATTTCTGGATCTTTTCACATGCACCTAGTGGTGTATTAATTAACAAACTTACGCTGATCCAAGTGAATGGCCCCAGATAAAAACAGACGAGTCTCCAGACTTTGATTTGACCCAATCCCAGGTAGCAAGACCATCATCAATGAGACCTGCAAATAACAAAATAGTTAGCCTGTGAACAAGGCTCTCCAAGGGGAGGGGGGAGGGGGAAAGAGAGGAGGGAAAGGGAGGGGTTCACATGCTACCAAATAGTCTATATGATTGTGTACTTTGAAGCCTGTATTAAGTTGACCTCCTAAACAGATGCCTAAATGAAATTACAAATAATAATAATAAACTAATTAATTAATTAATTAATTAATGATAATTAATTTAATAATAATTAATTTAATAATAATTAATTTAATGATTATTTCTTTCTTTCTTAAGGAATTAATTAATTAATATAACAATTAATTTTAAAATATTACAAACGTGTACCCTGTTCTGATGGATAACCATCTGAATCTGCAAATCCTAAAATAAAATAAAAACAATTTGAATCAAAATTGAATCAAATGAGTTAAATCGTTCTGTACAAATGTTGTGTATTCACTACTACAATGTACATGTAAATAATACGTTGTAAATCTCACCTCTGTAGTCAATAGCTACAACATGATATGAAAGGGATGCAAGAAGCTGAAAATATAATAATAATAATAATAATAATAATAATAATATAATAATAAATATAATATCACAAAGACAGACAGACATGTCAGACATACATGCAATACTGGAGTACCGTAATGATTCGAATAAGCGCCCTCCTTCTAATAAGCACCTCAGTCCAATTAAGCACCCCCTCTTGACCTCAATTTTCGAAAAAAGTGCCCCTTCCCGATTAAGCCACCTCCCTAATAAGTGCCAACTACATGTACCTAATAAGTGCCACCTCCCTAATAAGTGTCGCCTCCCTAATAAGCACCGCCTCCCTAATAAGCGCCGCCTCCCTAATAAGTGTCGCCTCCCTAATAAGCACCGCCTCCCTAATAAGTGCCACCTACATGTACCTAATAAGCGCCGCCTCCCTAATAAGTGTTGCCTCCCTAATAAGCACCCTCTCCTAATAAGCGCCCCCTCCCTAATAAGTGTCGTCTCCCTAATAAGCACTCCCTCCCTAATAAGCACCCCCTCCCTAATAAGTGCTGCCTCCCTAATAAGTGTCGCCTCCCTAATAAGCACCCCCTCCCTAATAAGTGTCGCCTCCCTAATAAGCACCCTCTCCCTAATAAGCGCCCCCTCCCTAATAAGTGTCGCCTCCCTAATAAGCACCCCCTCCCTAATAAGTGTCGCCTCCCTAATAAGCACCCTCTCCCTAATAAGCGCTCCCTCCCTAATAAGTGTCGCCTCCCTAATAAGCACCCCCTCCCTAATAAGCACCCCCTCCCTAATAAGTGCTGCCTCCCTAATAAGTGTCGCCTCCCTAATAAGCACCCTCTCCCTAATAAGCGCCCCCTCCCTAATAAGTGTCGCCTCCCTAATAAGCACCCCCTCCCTAATAAGTGCTGCCTCCCTAATAAGTGTCGCCTCCCTAATAAGCACCCTCTCCCTAATAAGCGCCCCCTCCCTAATAAGTGTCGCCTCCCTAATAAGCACCATCTCCCTAATAAGCACCCCCTCCCTAATAAGCGCCCCCTCTCTAATAAGCGCCCCCCCTCGATTGACGACAGATCTTACCTTGTACAGTGCTATTCTATGATTATTTGCCCTGTACAAAGAATATACAACATTAGTTAGTATAATTACACTTGTAAGTGAATATAAAGATCAGCATGCTCTGATTAGTCCAAAATTAAGTCATATGTTGCAATAGTCACAGCACAAAATCTTTTCAGACCTGGTTAAATTTTGTAAGACTTTCAAGATTTCTTGGTACCATTCGCCATCGCTATGGCTATAGGTTCAATGTAAATGTCTAACCTTGTATATGCGTTGCCATGGAAATACAGCAACACAGGCTTCCCATCATTGAGCTTTATTTGACTATGAAAAGGATCACCACTTGTAGCCTGTATATACCTAGATGTGACCACAGTTACAGTTGATTTCACAATACTTTACCGCGCCATGTTGCGAAGTTGGTTGTGAAATTCCGAAGTACGTTGCGAAGTTCGTAACTACGTTGCCAATTAGTCAATCAACTTGCGAAGTTCAAATCCTAGTTTCCAACTTGCTTGCGACAGAACTTCAGAACTTCGATCAAACACGAAGTTTGAGAATCTCGACAGAACTCGAAAATTGTACTACTATTTGCAATCAACAGTATAACGTAAACTATTTTGATGGTTGTTCGTTTCTAGTTTCAAACGGCGGCGGCGGCTTCATTTGACATCGGATTGTCAACGTTTGACAGGTCTATTCTTAGCATTTTGGCATGGGAAACTACACATTTAGAACTTATTTCAGCTATTAGTATTAGTATGTATTCCTAATTGAACTAAATGTCAAATTTTCGAGTTCTGTCAACATACTGAAACCTCGTGTTGGATCGAAGTTCTGAACTTCGTTCGGGAGCAAGTTGGGAACTAGGATTTGAACTTCGCAAGTTGATTGGCTAATTGGCAACATAGTTGCGAACTTCGCAACGTACTTCGGAATTTCACAACCAACTTCGCAACATGGCGCGGTAAAGTAATGTGAAATCAACTGTAATATTGTTTTATTATTGGCTGAGAGAATTAGTGGTGCATAGTAATTTATAAAATACATTCAGAAATCTCTGTGATCTGATTGGCTGTTACCAGTGTTTTCAGCCTATGCAAACACGGTAATGCCATTACAGATGTATTTATTTTATAAAAGAAATAAACATTTTTCTGAGTTTGCACAGCTGATGCAAACACTCGGGGGTTTGGGAGGTCTCGAGCTCTGCGTTAAACCTTGCCTGCGGCTCGGTTTTACACAGATCTTGACTTCTCCCAAACTCCCCCTCGTATTTGCATCAGGCTGCGTTTTACATTTCTTGATGATTAAATGAAGTTAGGGATTTACTATTTTGAAGTTCTAATGGTAGGCTGTTGCACAACTTTGCCACATTAAAGCAAAAACCTTTTTTCATCAATTCATTCCTCGGTTGAGGTCAAAATAATTTGTATAAAGTTATTATATTATATTATTATTATTATTATTGATAGAAATTCTACAAGATCAAGAGAGACAATGTTGAGACAAGCATTTCTTGTAATTATAACTACTGAAAAGCCTCATGGGAGTACATGTATGTTAATAAAGTAATATTATTAATATTATATATTAATCTCACCAGGCTCCAAGTCTCCCAGAAGGTCCTTGAATGTAAAAATTAACAGCATTCTCAACGCCATGGGTTGATGGGTCCGTAAAATCCATAAAAGGTCTCTTAACTTAGAAAGAAAGAAATCAAAGGATTATCAACTTGAGAGAAAAAGTATTTGGAGAAATGTAATTTTGAACTTTTATTATTAAATTCACTAAATATATATTACATGTACACTCGTTTGCAGAAACGTTGTAGTATACATTTATACAAATATCTAATGAGATACAAGATATCTAATGAGATGCAAAGTGTGAAACATCACTTATTTTCTTCTAATATATCAGAAACATCAATTTTAGATTAGTATCGCATCCAACAAGGCTAAAACAATAATTTTCAGCAATATTTTGTGCTTAAACAGTTATATTTTTGCATGTTTAACATTTTGCATCTCATTAGATATTTGTATATTTGTATAAATGTATACTACAACATTTCTGCAATCGAGTGTATGTGTATATATACTTGATTGCAGAAATGTTGTAGTATATACATACATGTATATAAAATGGGATACAAGATATATAATGATACATGTAGTAGACCAGGCCCCCAGTTGCACGAAAGGTGAATAGCGCTATCCACCGGATAAGTCTTATCCAATGGATAAAAGTTTTATACATTGGACAGGACTTAATTATTCGGTGGATAGCACTATTCACCTTTCGTGTACATGTATCTGGGTCCTGTCTAATAATATTGATATTTTGAATTCCAAAGGAGAATTAGGATGTTGATCATAAGTCTGTTATACACCCTTTTGGCATGGGCCCCTTCTGATACCAAGACCCAGACCCTTCTCAGCTTTAAGTTATAATGTAAAATCAAAGGCTCTGTATTAAGAGACAAACTGGAAGACCCAGATTCTAGGTCGTCAGATATGCGCATGCTCAATATTTTTTAACTTACTGAAATGTAAATGAAGTTTTGTTAGAGCATCGGCAAGAACTTCGCTAAAGTCCGCCATTTTGTCACCGAAAGTTAGAAAATATTGAGCATGCTCATATCTGACGACCTAGAATCTGGGTCTTCCAGTTTGTCTCTTACAGAGCCTTTGATTTTTCGTTAGAAAGCTGAGAAGGGTCTGGGTATGAGAATGGCCCCTTCAATTACTATTAAATCAAAACACAACTACATTGTACTTTATTCTTATTTGCTCAGTACAAATATGGTTTCTTAATAAGGTCTGTAATTACCATAATTTAGATATAAGACTTGCTTTCTGGCCCAAGGAGAGGTGTACATTATCACTGCTAGTAGCAAATACATGCACACAGGCAACATCACTGATAGCTGAATGAGTTTCTTTAATATGTACCTGGACGGATAGGAAGTAAAACATATGTTAGATAGATTGAACTTTGTGATTGGTTATAATAATTGTGTAAACCTGTTTTTAGAAATGTTGTGCCATGTGAATAAAAAGGATTAATAATATTTTTTACAATAACAGATTGAGCGTAATCTCGCAATCTGATTGCCTCTCAG
Organism: Actinostola sp. cb2023; assembly: GCA_033675265.1. Taxonomy (NCBI): domain Eukaryota; kingdom Metazoa; phylum Cnidaria; class Anthozoa; order Actiniaria; family Actinostolidae; genus Actinostola; species Actinostola sp. cb2023. The sequence continues at coordinate 166,829 of JAUJYZ010000737.1, forward strand.
CCATTGTCAATAAGAGTACAGACACATAGAGTGACGAATCACTCACGCACGGAGCTACATGTAGCACGTGCTTGAAACAGTTTTTCTTTCAAACGTTTTCCTTGTTCTTGGCCAGATGTTTTTTAACTTTGTTGTTATAAAAAAGAAATCGCAAGCGGTTTTCCATTGTCTGTACTCTTATTGACAATGGATTTGATGTCACAAAATGTTCAAAACTTTGCAGTGAAACCACTCGCTATGATCATGGTTCCACTTGAGTTTTGAACATTTTGTGACATCAAATCCATTGTCAATAAGAGTACCTGTAGACAATGGAAAACCGCTTGTGATTTGTTAAATGGTTGTATGTCATACATTCATTCACATGTATTAACATAAAACACAAAGCAGATTTACAATACTCAAGTCAAGCAGAAATGAATGTAAATTTACTTATAGCAGCCATGCCGAAGGCATATTTGTAGGATCTCTGAAATATAGAAAATGTTGTATTTGTCAACTCTCTGCTATCACAGACAAATTAAGTATTTCTTTTTAAATTTTATAATTTACTAATATTTCAAACAGGATGTTTCTGAAAACAGGTGTATTTTAAAGACAATAACCATTCTCAATATTTTAAATCAATTATGCTTATTCATTTATTCATACACTGTTTGAAATACATCAGTATTAGTATTAGTTATTTATTAGCAATATTTCTAAGACAGAAGATGGTTTAAATAGAGCCTGATATTTAATTACAAAGTAAATTCACTACTTTTACAAAGTTACTGATTATATAACAACACATAAAACTACAACTATTTTAATTCAAATATTTAACTAGCATTAATACATGTATTGTACCTGTGAAAATATAGCTACAGTAATTGCATAATCGTTGTCGGGTTGAAAATCATAAATCATAGAAGATGAGACCGCAAGGATGGATGGGAAATCAGTTCATGAGCCACATTACATACAGATATATTCAATGTTCTCGTAGTTTTGAAGGTATATGAGCTATTTAACTAAGATTCTACAAGTCTGGATAAAAAGGTCGATGATTTGACGGTGTTATTTGAGAGTTTTAATTTCCCAGAATTCCTTTTGGTCATAGCTTTCATGATTTTCAACCCGACAACGATTATGCAATTAGCTATATATACAATGTACATGTATTAAATATATGTGTAACATATATGAACTGTGTAACTTACCATATCAACGAGGGCTTTGATTCAGTTTTATCAGCCATTTTTAATCCTATTTAAACACAGTTCCTGAGGTAAAGATGTGCTGGTTTTAGTAATTATAATGACAATCTGAACAAATGTAAAACTTCACGGCAAATTCCCTTGCATAAACGCTTAAATGTACTTCATTATTAAAACGTAGACCGCTGGAGGCGTAGATTCATAAATAGTATTCTGGAATTCGTTTCAGTCCATTGCTGAAATTCAAACTTTACAAAGTTCAAGTTTGGTCATTAAACTGTATCGTGACAACTTACCGTTCAGCTGGATTGATTAGAACAATGAAATAAATTAAAAGGCAAAGCAACGCAGTAATCGAATTGAAAACGATTTGTCAAGTTTTTGTAATTTATACGACTTTCAGTCACAATTAGCGATGGGCTATTTAATGATCCCTGTATTTTCCCCGATAAACAACACAAATAGAACTCTCGTTATCAGATAAAGTCGATATAAATCAATCTAGTCCTATCTAAAAAGGACGCTTACCAAAACAATGAACCGCTCCGACGACAGGTTTCTTGTAGTTGTCAGATTCAATCAGGCGTTGCTTGCGGACTAGTTCCCAGACCAGCTCGAATGGCACCACAGGTATCCCAACGCAGTTGTCTACTTACGATTAAGATATAAATAGGACGTGGTTGAAAATGATGCATATATTCGTACTTTCATCTATAATGCACGAGCATGTATGCTCAAGCATGTTAAGGCTTGGCATTTGGCCAAATATTAGTCAAATTTATTTTTTAGCTTTTCTCACTGAAACCTTGGTAGAATTTCTCAAAATTCGCAAATGCGCTGACGAGTTTCAATGGCGTATAATGTTTATCAGATTTAATGTATTTGTATCATTGTCCCTAACAATAATCCGTCTCATTTGGTTGACATATTTTTATTGGTAAGGCGATATTGCCTAAAACAGGTCACGTGACTAGAAACCCATCATAATATAGCCTTAACCACTCATTGAAACCATCCAATTGAAACGTGGGCTTTATTCGCATCCGATGGCAAGTAATTTCCCATATCTAGTTTCAGCTTCTAGCTAACTATGAGCAGCGCGTTTTTTTGGTCATTTTTTCCTTTGTGACGTCATTAATCACGTGATCGTGTAATTATGCATACTAAGTTATTAAGGACATATATTTTGTTTAACCCTAAAGATTTTATCAAAAAGCGATACATATTTCCTGACTATAATCGAAAACCTGAAATCCACGCGGGGGGTCTAATGTAATGAATCTGGTCAAGCCTTAACATGCTTGAGTGTATGTGCTTCTAGAATGTTGATCCGCGATCAGGAAGATTTGGCAGTAGGCACAGGGAACCCAAAACTGGGAATGAAAAAAGAAAAGAAAAATAAATATACAGGGGTAAAAGAACCGTGCCCGATTTGTTATTTCGCAAAGATATAGGTGATCTAATAAACACTGATGATTGCACTGTCTTTGAGCAGTCTGTATACCATTTCTTGTGAGGCTACTTATAATAAATAAAAATATAGTTAGTTATTGTCTTTCGCTTAAATTTAGCTTAGCTTTACTTGTAAGTGAATTCAATGTCTTGCAGTGTTGAAAGCACAGGATGGTGCTGAAGCATGTCTGTAAAATTTAATAGTGTTGTTTCTTTTCTTAAAATTGTAATAACGCTTCTGCTTTCGAGGCATATTTGTATATGCGCGCGTCGTTTTTGATGGGTTTCCTGTGGTAGAGCGCGCGCAATATACTGCGTATTTATCTTTCTCCTTTCTTTCTAGGGCCAACGGTTAGAATAACTTTATGGGTATCTATATAGCACTTTAACAATACAATACAATATATACAATACAATAACTTTTATTTAAACACGATATTATTTAAAGCTAAAGCTTGTGGGGTCGTGTGGAACAGAAATTAAAGAAGAACAAATTTCTATTTATAAACTACTATTATTGAACTATGCACATTTTATATAAACGTTTATTGGTTTAGAAATGCGTAAAGATCCGCGCGAGTCTTGCTCAGACGACAAGGATCGACTTTGCAGGGATCAGCTTTGTGAGTGGAATGACGTCGTCCATTTCGTCGTCCAGCTCATCGATCAGAGTAGGTTTGTAGCTTACGTCACATGACACCAACGTGAAAGACTGAAACACAAAGAAGACAATGATGACAATGATAATTGTGATGATAATTGTGATGATGATGACAGATGTGGATAATGTAGATAAAGATGATCATGATGACGATGAAGACTATAATGAATTTATTAATTGATGATGATGATGCCTAATAATGATGCTGAATATGTTGATGATGATGCCTAATAATGATGCTGAATATGTTGATGATGATGCCTAATAATGATGCTGAATATGTTGATGTTGATGATGATGCCTAATAACGACGCTGAAGATGTTGATGATGATGCCTAATAATGATGCTGAAGATGTTGATGATGATGATGATGCCTAATAACGACGCTGAAGATGTTGATGATGATGCCTAATAATGATGCTGAAGATGTTGATGATGATGATGATGCCTAATAATGATGCTGAACTGATGTTGATGATGATGATGATGCCTAATAATGATGCTGAATATGTTGATGTTGATGATGATGCCTAATAACGACGCTGAAGATGTTGATGATGATGCCTAATAATGATGCTGAAGATGTTGATGATGATGATGATGCCTAATAATGATGCTGAAGATGTTGATGATGATGATGCCTAATAACGACGCTGAAGATGTTGATGATGATGCCTAATAATGATGCTGAAGATGTTGATAATGATGGTGATGATACATGGTCAAAAGGCTTGATCACCACGAATGGCTTTCATAATTAAATCATAAGACAACACCCGTACCTCTCCACTAGTAACCTTAGGGTTTACAAGTGTCACTCCATCAATAACTGGCAGAGGGAAACCTTTATCACCACGCTCTAAATAAAGTATTGAATGAAACACAATAATTACGATTGACGGTCTCATGTAGATATCGTGGTTGTACATGTGGCTTTATTGTTTGTTATTGTTGTTCATTATTGTTATTATTCTTATTCTTATTCTTATTGTTGTTATTATTCTTATTGTTGTTATTGTTATTATTATTATTGTTGTTATTGTTGTTGTCATTCTTTATTGTTGTTATTATTGTTATTATTATTATTGTTGTTATTATTATTATTGTTATTATTGTTGTTATTATTATTATTATTGTTGTCATTCTTATTATTGTTGTTATTATTATTATTGTTATTATTGTTGTTGTCATTCTTCTTATTGTTGTTATTGCTGCGAGCGTAGCGAGCAGCGAAACTAATCTTGACGGCGTTCCTGTGTCATGTGTGGTCGTGTGGGATCTGGGCACTTATGTGGATGCAACGAGAATCTCGACTGCATTTCACGGAGTTTGGATGATTTGTGAGCCACGGTACTTTTGATCAGCGCACACTCACAACACGACTCGTTGGATCGGAGTATCGTTTATTTTTCGCAGATTCAAGCCAGGAAAGTGTTCGTTTTCTACAAATCCATGATGTCAAATGCAACTTTATTCATTGTTGGAAGCATTCGTCAGGGCCATGAACAATTTAGTGACATTTCAAGGGGAAGACAATGTTGTTTTATGAGTTTTCAGCGCTGTTGACTGTTGTGTGTCAGTCGCATCCAGTTCCACAATGGAGTACTTCTACAGCCTTCTTTCCAGATGCTTTTGAAAGACACAGTATCCCAGATACAGAGACGCTGTCGCTGACCTATCTACCTGATCGAGTTTGTTGGTCTTCGTCAAACCAATCCGGCCCATGCCATTGCCATTGGCATGGAAGCAACTACTGAATCAAATTATACGATCCATCCTGGTGTACTTTTATCTTCTACAAGTGTGCTATGAGGCTTCGACATCTTTCCTGATATCTGGCCAGTAACATTGTATATAATATACACCAAACACAATTCTCTATTTCATTGAATCCATATTTGTATTAATTACTGCATATCAGTAGAGTACAAACTATTAAAAGCGTGCAACATATGAGTAAATAGTGCAAAGTATTGCATGCTTTTATAGTGCTTGTACATGTCTATAGCTGTCTGTCTATGACCAGATTATTATAGTGTTAGCATTTGTATTAAGCAACACCATACACCATTTTAATGGTGTATATAGAAACTCAGGTGGGAATGAGAATTAATAGAGACATGGAAGGGGACAATGTGACCGGGACAGGAATGAGAATCAATGGAGATGTGGGATGGGAACAATGGGGACAAGGGTGGAAATGAGAATCAGTAGAGCTATGGGAGGGGTTAGGGATTTTAGTGGGTATAGATAGGTGTCTCGAATTAGTTTCTTGTAAGTTAGAACACATGACACAGTAATAAAGTTATTATTATTATTATAGAGTGCAAACCATATGTCCGTGAAATAGTGCTATTACTAAGTAGTACTAAATAGTGTTATCTCTATTGTTTTCTATTGTTTCATCAGTGCTATTTAGTACTAATTAGTTAGTACTGTTTCACGGACATATGGTTTGCACTCTACTGCATTTTATTATTTTATTTTACCACAAATGTGCCTTGCTGACAAGGGACAGCCACATGTATGCATTGAAAGCTACATGTACGGCAGTGCACAACTCGCAGCACTACACTTTCTACCAGAAACGACTAGTTATTGTTATTATTGTTGTTATTATTGCTGCGAGCCGCCAGGCGAGCAGCGAAACTAATCTTGACGGAGTTCCTGTGTCATGTGTGGTCGTGTGGGATCTGGGCACTTATGTGGATGCAACGAGAATCTCGACTGCATTTCACGGAGTTTGGATGATTTTTGTGAGCCACGGTACTTTTGATCAGCGCACACTCACCACACGTTCAATCGACCTCGTGTCTTCTGTTACTAGCCTGGTTGGAGTGTTGTTTATTTTAGTCGCTGATTCAAGCCAGGTAAGTTCTCGTTTTCTACAAATCTATTATGTCAAATGCAACTTTATTCATTGCTGGAAGCATTCATCAAGGTCACGAACAATTTAGTGACATTTCAAGGGGAAGACAATGTTCTTTTATGAGTTTTTCAGCGTTGCTGTGTGCTCAGTCGCGTCCAGTTCCACAATGGAGTACTTCTACAGTCGATCAGATATTGACCGAAGGAGACACCATGTACTTGAATGCTTTTGAAAGACACAGTATCCCAGATACAGAGACGCTGTCGCTGACCTATCTGCCTGATCGAGCTCGTTGGTCTTCGCCAAACCAATCGCCCGTTGGCGTTGAAGCAAACAAACCAAACCAATCGCCCACTGAGGCACAAACAAAAAACCAATCACCCATTGTGGTGACAAATACTGATCTACCCATTGTGGTAGAGCCCATTGTGGCACAATCACCTATTAGGGTGACAAATACTGATCTACCCATTGTGGTGGAGCCCATTGAGGCACAAATCAAAACAAACGACAACCCATTGTGGTTGGTAAAATACAAAGAATTCTACCAAGGAAGAATCAATCGAGACGAGCATGAAAACGAGGCTCCATACTTAACTTTACATTCAGCCTTGACGAATGCTTTCAGCAATAATAATTGTGCATTTATAATATTAGAAGGCTATATTATGGCTTTAATAAAGACTGTAGATTGTATTTATGTGTTTGATTCCCATGCACGTAACCGTTTTGGTATGCCTGATCCAAATGGCACTGCTGCTGTTATGAAATGTACTGATATCAGTCAATTAGAACAATATTTATGTTGTCTGTCACTTGAATTGAACAGTGAATTATTTGAAATTGTACCAGTTGAGTTTGATAATTCTGTAACAATTGTTAAGGATAAATCATGTAAGAGAAAAAGGTCAGAGGAGACTGAAAATCAAAAGCAGAAAAGGCTTGAAAAAGCTAGAGAGTACAAGAAAAGAAAACTTTCAGAGGAAACTGAAACTGAAAGACAAACCAGGTTAGAAGTGCAAAAAGCATATAAAAAGAAAAAGATTTCAAAGGAAAAACTGAAACTGAAAGACAAACCAGGTTAGAAAGGAAAAAAATCTCCCGTAAGACAAAAATCTCACAAGAAACTGAAATTGAAAACACAAGTAAGGCTAGACAAAAATAACAACTGCAAAAAAAGCAAATATTCAGATGAAACTGAAGAGAACAGAAAGACTAGACTTGAAAAAGCTAGAGAAGAAATAATTATTTCTCAACAATGCTATTTGAGTGAATTTGATACTTTTAAACATGGCAAACTCCATGAACAAACTTGGGCAAAGTCCAACATTTCCAAATTTCACAACTCTATTGTGTATGTTGTGTGCCAATGTACTGTGTGTCATGAAGCATGGCCATTAAAATCTAAACCAAGGTCACCAGACACTTATGTATGTTTAAGGTGTGCAAGGGATAAGAAAACCCCTAAGAAGTTTTCAGTTGAAAATTCAATGATTCCAGCTCCAGTCCCACCTGAACTACAGGGTTTGTCTCAAGTTGAAGAAATGTTAATTGCTCGTGCTCTCCCTATCATGAGAGTTTATATTAAACCTGGGGGTCAGAGAGGGTACTCTGGACATTGCATCAATTTACCACAAAATGTGAAAGAACTTGCATCTTCATTGCCAAGGTATCCTAAGGACCTATCTGTGATTATTGTGAAGGTCAAAGGTAGAGACAATACTTTTAAAGATGTGAAAGTACAAAGACAAAAAGTGCATGATGCTTTATTGTGGCTCACACAAAATAATCCCCACTATATAGATGTACAAATAAATGAACAAGCATTAAATTCTTTGCCTGACAATGATGTACCAGTAGATCTCTTGACTGTTGAGACAGAAGATGATATCTTAGACGAGACTGTTGAGCCTGATTTAGGTCCACCTACTGATAACCCCATTGACGATACAGTGTATGATGGATCTACTGATATGAGTAGTTTCTTGCCTGTTGGTGAACACCAGCAACAAGAGCTTGATGCTGTTAGAAGTCAGCTTTCAGCAGATGAGCCAATGTCATGGCCCTCGGTTGAGGATCAGCCATTAAATGAATATCAAACGTCATATCTAGCTACTATGGCTTTTCCTACACTATTCCCTGATGGTAAAGGGGATCCAACTAATCAAGCATTGTTAAGAGATGTACCCCTTCCAGAAAGAATTAAGCATCTTATAAAGTTTGCTGAAAAATCAGATGGGAAGTGGATCTACCGCTTTGCTAGCCATCCCAGATTTTCATACTGGGCTTTTAACATGATTCAGCGAAAAAGAACACTGCAACAAAGTGGGATATTTTTTAAACAAAATCCTGGTGAAGCACATCTAACCATTGATGAGTTACGTGAAATGGCTGCAAGTAATAATTCAGCTGCATTAATGTCTAAAATATCTAGGTATATTGCTGGTACAAATGCTTACTGGCATAAGGTCAAAGAAGACCTCAAAGCCATAGTAACAAATGTGGGTACACCCACATTCTTTTTTACCTTTTCATCAGCTGATATGCATTGGCCAGAATTACATGCTCTCTTTGAAGAGAACAATAATGGTGATATTCACACCACTAGTGTAGAGAGACGTCAGAATGTCATCAACAATCCTCATGTTGTGGATTGGTTTTTCACTCAAAAACTAGAGAGTTTTGTCAAACACTGGCTTTATGACACTCTTGATGCCAAATGGCATTGGTATAGATTTGAATACCAAGGTAGAGGTAGTATTCATTGTCACGGTACTGCTAAATTGAACAACGACCCAGGAATGTGTCAGCTCACTAAGACTGCTTTGAAAGGTTTCTTAGCTCAGAAGTATAAAGATGAGCATGATGATGTTGATACAACAGAATTAGACCAGGATATTGAAGCTGGTAATAAAGCTGCTGAAACAGCATGTCAGTATGTTGATTGGTTATTATCAACAGTGAACCCAAACCCACCAGATGAAGACATGTGGATTAGACCACAAGTACATCCATGTCAGAAATGTTATAAAGACATTCCCGATTATGAAAAAGATTCTGATTATGCAGATCTTTTAAACATGGTTCAACGGCATACTCGCTGTAGTACTAGCTATTGCCTGAGAAAGAAACATAATGAATCTGACTTGACATGCAGATTTCATTTTCCATTTGATCAGTGTTCACAGACAAAACTAGAATTTGAAAAACTTCATAGTAAGAATGATGAAGTACAATATAGAGCAAAGATTGTTACTAAGAGAAATGACTCTAGGTTAAATAATAACCAACAGCTTCAACTACAAGGCTGGAGGGCCAACTGTGACATACAAGTAGTCATTGATCATTATGCTTGTGTTGAATATCTCACTAAATATGCTGCAAAAGGTGAACCAAGATCACCATTGCTAAAACAAGCATTTAATTCTATTGTTCAAAATGCTAACAATACCAGTGATCCACACAAAGCTATAAAGAAGGTAGTTATGAAAACCCTTGGTGAAAGAGATTATGCTGCACAAGAGACAATGCATCATTTACTGTCACTTAAACTACATAGTTCATCATTTAATGTTATTCCTGTCAGTCTTAATGGCTCACGTCGAGTAAACACTAATATATCAGAAGACAATGGTGATACCTGTACCAACAATTCACTACTTGATGTTTACGCCAACCGTGAACAGTATGATAGTTCACCTGATATTGTCAATTTGAACTTTGTTCAGTTTGCAACAAAATTTAAAGTTGTCAATAGAAAATTGACAGAGCTGCCAGCAAATGTAATTCCAAGGATATTTCCAACCTACTCATCTAATCCCAAAGGGCCACATTTTGGCCTCTATTGTAAATACCAACTTTTGAGGTATAAATCCTGGAAAATAACTCAAGATAATGCATGGGGTGATCAGGAACCTACTGATGAAATCTTTGTTACTTGTTGGCATGAATTTTTGCAAACTCCATATGCAGAGGCTAATGTACCTGACTGGTTTGATAAACTTCAAGATGTTATTCAAAATCAAGAAGAACCAGATAGTGAACCTGTTGAGTCAGAGAGTACCAACACACGTGAAGAATGGATGATAATATCAGACCTTCACACACCATTTGAAAATACTGATCAAAGCTCAATGTCAACACATGATTGGCACCAAGACAGAGTCAGATACACTGACCAAGAAATTGGTGAAATGCCTACATGGATTAAAACCAAAAAAGAGCAAGCTAGTGGTATCACTCATCAAGACTATCAAGTTGTAGATATCAATAGTTTTAGTGAAATGCAAAAACTTGCATATAATATTGTGAATAATCATTCTGACGATACATCTGTTGAGAAAGACTCACTGTGTCTCATTATCATAGGAGTGGCTGGAACAGGTAAAAGCTACCTCATTAATGCTTTACGCAACCTCTTACAAAATAGATGTGCAGTTTCTGCCACAACAGGTAAAGCGTCTTATAATATCAAAGGTGTTACAATTCATTCACTGCTGAAATTACCAGTTGGTCCAAGAGGTAACAAAGATCTTACAGGTCAAAGCTTATGTAGACTACAAGAGAGTCTCAATGGTATAGAATATATACTCATAGACGAATATTCAATGCTTGGCCAAACCACATTTGGATGGATAGATAAGCGTTGCAAGCAAGCAACAGGATGCTATGATAAAGTACTTGGAGGAAAATCCTTGATTTTGATTGGTGATCCAGGTCAGTTACCACCTGTAGCAGATAAAGCCCTCTATCATGCTAAACCGTCAAATGCTATTGGAGAACAAGGTTATCAGACATACAGAATGTTTGACAATGTGGTTAAGCTTACTGTTAATCAAAGAGTTCAGGGTATGTCTACAGAACAAGAAGAGTTCAGAAATTTACTTTTAAGGCTTCGAAAAGGTGATTCAAGACATGAAGATTGGCAGTTGTTGTTGACTCGTCAACCATCTAATATTGTAGATTTGTCTCAATTTGATGATGCAACTAGACTGTTTTACAGCAATGATGAAGTTGGAACATATAATCATGAACAACTCACCAAACTACAACAACCTGTTGCTAATATCAATGCACGTCATTCATCTGCTATGGCAAAAAAGATGACTTCTGAGGACATGTCGGGTCTACAGCCAACAATTTTCCTAGCAAAGGGTGCCAAAGTAATGCTGACAATGAATCTCTGGGCAAGTGTTGGTCTATGTAATGGAGCCACTGGAACAATCCTTGACTTTATCTATGAGAGTAATCACCAACCACCTGATCTACCTATAGCTGTGATTGTTCAGTTTGATGACTACAGAGGTCCTTCTATCAGTGATACATTACCATGCTGTGTACCAATATGTCCAGTTACTGTTTCAGCTCAGTCATCAGATGGCTTTCATGAAAGGCAGCAGGTACCTCTAAGACTTGCCTATGCTCTAACAATACACAAGAGTCAAGGTCTTACTATGTCTAAAGCCTGGATAGACATTGGTAAATCAGAGAGAACTCCAGGAGTGTCATATGTTGCTATTAGTAGAGTCAAAACACTCTCATCTTGTGTTATTGAACCAATGACATTTGAAAGGTTGACCAGTTTGAAATCTTCTACAACTTTACAGTACAGACTAGATGAAGAAGCTAGACTAGATAGCACAGCACAAGCAACATGCAGTGCTTTTCTTCAGGCATAAAACGAAATTCATTTGATAGTTATATAAAGGGAATTAATACATTCATTCCAGTTATTAGAATGGTGATACAAATCACCATTATATTGTTACTCATTTGTAATATCTTTCATTTTTAGGTAAGTGGGTTTTTTTTCACTAACTTTTTCTGTCCTCCCTTCAAATTATCATTATTGCTTAACTCACACTTTGTTACTTATTTTTATATTATATTTGTTCACAGATAACACAAATACAAAGTAACAATAATTTGGATTCATTAATGAAATATGGACTTGGACTGAACTATCCATCCTGGTGTACTTCATCAATCATTATACATCTACCTGGTATCTTTGAAGTATTATATTTGAACACTTTGAAGCATGAAGGACAGGAAACTTGTCAAGGATTGATAAATCATCATTTACATTTGTACATTCAAGGACAAAACCTACAAATGTATTTATTGGACTCAGTCTTCAGTACTGCTTAGTACCATTATGTGAAACTGCTTTATTGATTGGCTACAAAGCCATCATCTGACTGCTGAAAACATTACCCTCTGGCATTGCCATAATATATGCTGACAGGATTACTGTTTCATTAAAATGCTTTGACTCAATGCAAACAGAAAATATCACACACTGGATCAAGACATCTACATGTACTTGGATTTTTTTTGGTGAAGAGGAGTTTTGAGTTATCTACTTCTGTCAGACTACAATGTATTCATGACTTGTTCAAATCTCTATGACTTTTTAATATCCCAGAACACTACAACATACATGTACATGTACTGTATGAATCAAAACTATAAATATTATTTACTGGATTCAAGACAACATTATCTTCTACAAGACAGTGTACTATGAGGCTTCAACATCTTTCCTGACATCTGGCCAGTAAATAACAATTCTCTATTTCATTGAATCCATATTTGTATTAATTACTGCATATCGTCACTACAAACTTTATGCAATGGTGAGAATAAAAGTGATCACTGACTGCTGAAAGTCTAAGAATAGCTGTCTGTCTATGACCAGATTGTTATAGTGTTAGCATTTAAGCAACATCATACTGCATTTAATTATTTTATTTATTTTTACCAGTTAATGCGCCATGCTAACAAGGGACAAACCCTGTGACATGTACATGAAATGTATGCATTAAAAGCTACATGTACGGCAGTGCACAACTCGCAGCATCTCACTTTCTATTAGAAACGACTAGTTATTATTATTATTTGCGACCAGTGAGCGAGCCCCAGCGAGCGAACTGGGAGCAACACTAATCTTTGGTTGGGCTTCCTGTGTTTCAGATGCCAGCTCGATTCTCGATTTGTGTTTTTCATTCCGTTTGGAAAGATTTTTTCCACGTGACTTTTACCCTGACGTCATATATCGTACGTTCCCGTCGTTCATTTGGGCATTTGTGACTCATCTCGTGCTTAGAGTGGATTCGAAGCCTTTTTTTTGCTCGTACTTTATATCCGATTCTTCGATGGAATTTTAACTTTAAAAAGATCTTCATTTATTGTTGACGATCGCTTCATATTAGCGACATATTGAGGCCGGGAAGGCAATGTTCTCTTATTAGTCTTTCGGCTCTGTTGTGTGCTAATTCGCTGCACTGATTGCCACTGTGGACAACATAAGTAGTCGATCGAATCCTAGTACCGGTATACTCCGGTTCCAGAGTCCCTCTCTTCGCTCGTCCCCCAATAGTAGCCTCTGGAACCAGGGTAAGTACCGTATAAATGCTCTTGGAAACCAGGTCATCCCAGATGCAGAGACGTTGTCACTGAATTATCTGCCTAACAGCTCGTTCGTTTATCGTGCCGCCAACCGTACCAAACCAGTTCCAAACAAATGATCTACCTTTGATGGTAGAGCCTACTGAAGCATTACTAGTGATTGGCAACTGCAACGTATTTTATTCTAAATTCAAGATATAGGTGTTCATAAGTGTAGCAAATTGAATACTGAAAAATCGATAAAGCATGTACATTGATAAAGAAAAAAGTGTGATGTTGATTTTTATTGATTGATACTAATGTCGGGTATGTATCATGTTTAAGAGCCGTTGTCTGTAATTTTCGAAAATTCGATGCAAGTGGGCAAAAATCGAAATTCATTTTAATTCACCAAAATAACCCTTATTGTGAAGTATTTTCGAAAAGCAGTCCAGAAAGTTTCAGCGCTTTTTATTTTCCGAGAAATCGAGCAAATTCGAAATCACTTCCGGGTCGACCGGAAGCGTGAATTCAAAAATGCAAATTTCGCAGATCTTAAACCGTCTCAAAAAGCCACAGGACGATTAATTTCGAAACTTTGTTTTTGCCACAATTAAAGTCTACTATATTGACGTTCGAACGAAGCTAACTTTCTTTTCCTAGCAGGAGTTTAAGAAATATTCTGAGTCTCTGAAGTAGCCCTGTTGTGACCTCAAAATCAGAAGGCTAATTTAGGTCAAATTGAAGATATAGCTAAATGCTTTCTGGTACACAAAGTTTTAGCATAAAAATTGAATCATAGTCAAGCTATACCTTTCTAATTTATCATATCAAAAATTTACTGGCGGCCAGCGAATAATCTCCCGTGGAGAGGACTGATCGTTCCTAGTATTTTCACCAAATCGGCACTTCGTCACGAATCTATAATTAGCACTGAATGTGATTACATGTGAAAGAAATCGCAACAGATACTATGTAAACACGTAAAATCAGTTTGAAATATACACTAGAATGTTCTATGATAGTGAACAAACTAAAGCTATTCGATATGAAGCAAGTAACGGAAGTCCTAAGCTCTTTTATACAAGTACGCCGAGTACGACATAAAAGTACCGGTCACGCAACACGATATATAACAATCAACCCAACCAGCAAACGCGTTTGGAAAACCTTTTCTGCAGCTAAAACACCTAAAATGCTTTACTGAAGGTCACCATGTTAAGAGAAACCACTTTAAAGTGAATCCTTCCTGGAGGCGAAAGTTATAGGCCGTGACTACAGCATCAGAGCCTGACGCGTGTGTGCAAATTCTCTTACCCGGTTCTTCTTGAAATATTAAACAAAAATAAACGACTTGCCGTCACTCCAACGATGAGCCGTGTGACAGCTGGTGTATTATAAAACAATATGTCATTTATTAATTCATTTAATATTGTTTTCTGAATGATATCACTGCTTGCGTATATATATAATTATTTATTATTCTACAAATGGTTCACCTAGTTTTTTCTTATTACAACTAAATATACGCAAAACCGTAAGCTTTCTCGACTGATTGCCAAGGGAAAGCAAAAAGTGTTCGAAATCTAGCGGGAGAGAGATATACTGAGTATATAGGTGAGTATATTTTACTGGAATAAAACAAGGGGAAATTATTTATATTTCGGGATAGTGAGGTGCCACTGCATAGAAACGCTAAACGACAAGCGCAATGATTAGCGCCAAGAGAAAACACACGCTTTCATGAATCGTTAGTAGAATAAAGCCAGTCTTTATGCTTGTGTTTGCACTTATGCTTGTTGCAGGCGCACTTTGACAGTTACTAACTGAACACGTCTATTTGACTGAGCGCTCGTTTGAAATGCTGATGACTGAGTCAGACCCATGTGTACTGACTGTTAAATTCGTTAGCAATCCCTATAATTATATTAATCAATTGCTCACTCTGTGCCATAGAATACTATTTGATTAAAAATATATATTTAGTGACGTGAACTGAACTACTCAGTACTCTTGATTACAGCATATTCAGTTACAAAGAGTAGCAGGAACAATGGTGAACAGCGTCTTCCAGTAGGGCGATATATGGAGCTTTCCTGCGCACGGCTGGTGTCGGAGCATCCAGGTTAATCTGGTGACACAGTATCTGGAGCATTCCTACCTTGAGACTTTTCAGGGTGTTGCCTCTGACCAGATCGCATATGTTGTATTGATCTACAACAATGGGATGCTGCAGGTGCAGAGTGGATAGTACGTTTTCCCTTGCCTCACTGAAATTAGTTTCTTCTATCACTGCGTTGATGTCATATTCATTGAGGGGGCCTTCATTTTGTTGCTGCTTTGCCCTGGAAGATAAACGAGAGAAGAAAGATGACACCTGCTGTGGGGTGAGGAACTCTGTAATCTGAAAAAGACGTTCTCCACTCTGATTGCGTGCATGCCGCATGTCGTGGGCAACGTCGTCCGCATCCAGCTTCCTGCCAGTGCTGAGACCAATCGTAAACTTTGACTCCAAGTAGGCTTTTTGACTCTCGTTGAATCGGGATCCTTTCTTTGACTCTTTTAAAGCCCATCCTTCTTGTTTAAGAGACGAAGTGTAGCAGGTCGCGTCTTCCTCGTCAGCAGGCATATGCTGCAGTGTGGGGATAGCTCCTACTCCCTCCTTTATTCTCTCTGCATACCCCTCCTTCGCCAAGTCCATTAATGTCTTCCTCTCAACTGCCTGCGTACAAGCCTCCAGAGATAGGTGGTGATCGAGAGCTGATGCGCTCTGGAAGATACGAACACAACCGCTCTGTGGACAGGAAAATAATGGGGACTGGTGTTGTTCACTGGGCTCTATCGCTGGGCTGACACGCTCCTTATGGACAGATCTAAAGGTACCCTCAGAAAAGGGCTGCGATAGCCACTTGATGCCGACACCTGGAAAAGGTAAAAACAAAATCTACAACTTATAACACGAAATTAATACAATTATCATTCATTCATTCATTCATTCATTCATTCATTCATTCATTCATTCATTCATTCATTCATTCATTCATTCATTCATTCATTCATTCATTCATTCATTCATTCATTCATTCATTCATTCATTCATTCATTCATTCATTCATTCATTCATTCATTCATTCATTCATTCATTCATCCATTCGTCCATCCATCCATGCATCCATCTATTCATTCATTTTTTATTATATTTATTTTTTACAAGCCTAAAATTGACCATTGATAAATGGCTGTAATAATGAATTCATTAGAGCAGAGGCAAAGTTCGCAGTAGTTATCAATTGTAAATGCTTCGTCAAAAACTCATGCTTCCGTGCATGTCTGCGGTGTTTTTGCCGGGCATTCAAACTAAAAGACGCACATTTTTTTTAGCTTAATGTTATACAACGCACATTTTTGTTTAGTGATAAATGCTTCACTTCGCATATTGTCTTAGTGGAAGCTCCGGCGAATAATTATATTTGATCACACACAATGATTATCCATACATTCATACTGATCTTGAAATTGTCGATGCTTTATTACAGTCTTTATTTATTACATAATTACCTGACAGGGCCCGGGCTCCTTCAAAATTTATTAGTTTTCCTGTTCCAATGCCATAGGCACGCCAGGCAACCAGGCCGCCTTCCATCCGCTTAAAGTTATTTAGCTTATTGATGCCGGTGATCTTCTGGTGCTCTTGGGAAGAAGAGGTAGTCTCTACAACTGCTACTCGAACCCCCTCAAGTCCACCATGAGATAAGAGGGCTGTCTTCATTTCCTTGGCTGTCGTTACGTTGTTCCCTTCGTTGATGTAAATGCGGATATGGCTCTTACAACGCGCCGCCATCCTATCTGCTGCACCCTTACCTCCTTGCGGATCGCTGAAGTCGGTTCGTGTTACGTCAATACCGGTCGTTTCTGAAATCTGTTGGGTGGCAAGGATGGTACTGGACGAATGATAGCACCCAGCATTGTCTTGGCGAAAAAAAACGCTCGTTCTATCTCTGGGTGTGCGATTTTGAGGGTCTTAAGCACATGCTGCAGGATCTGGATAACGGCGGTGCTGTCCTGAGTGCACGATTGCATGACGTGAACAAATGACTGTGACTGGAGATGACCATCAATACGCCTGAATACAACTGCTATATGCCACGATATCCCCCTTTTACCGAACCAATCCTGTTGTGACTCGCGATACCGTTGCGGGAGGAACTTCATGGCCCAGTCGTTTACAATCAGCACAGTCTTACTGTCAAGAATATTCAAGACATCTATGCGTCCTTGATCCTGTCGAACTGACCTGAGCTGATGAGCCTTCCATGCATTGATTGCGTCGGCAGCTGTTTGATAAAGGTAGAATGACTCATCTCGGTCTTCCTCTGTATGAAAGTTGACGCTTTCTACAGTAGCCTTGATCTGAAGCAGCGCTGCGTTCAGACCCTCACAGTGACTGCACCTGTCATTGTGCTCATGGTCGCACTTTTGCTGGAAGTCCAGGTCCAAAGGATCACTTAGTGCGTAAACACTGCAGTGGTTTGCCACTGGGGACGTTTCACTGATGTGGACCTGTAACAACAAGGTACATTTCAAATTCTATATCAGTGTTATTTTAATTTTTCCTGAGTCTTAGTTAAATGGGCAGTTATCGTTAATTAAGTTCAAACAGGACACAATACCTTGAAATCTCCTTTGAGGTACAGTTTTCCTGCTTTCAAAGATTCTAGCAGGCCAGTGTCACCTTCTGATAAGTCGCTGAGTGCGTAGACTTTCTCCACAATGCCTGCTAGATCGTCGAACGCACGTGCTCCTTCGGCAGCGTAGTAATCGAGGCCCTGCAGTGATTTGCGCACAGAAGCACTACATTCTGTCAGAACTCGAAGCATTGTAGACTGGCTTAAAGGCTTGAAGTTTATCTCGTCGCACAACTTGTTGTATTGTTGGACGATCCGTTGTGGTATCATGGTGCGGATGACGTTCGGCACCACTATTTCCTTCCCAGACGAAAGCTTTAGGTGTTTTTCGCCAAACGGCAAATCCAGGACAAGATGAGGGCTAGTTATAAAACCAAGGAAATGATCAAGCTGTTGGGGATCGATACGAAGACGTGGGGAATTGTTTTTGGGCACAGGAACGCAGCGACCGTGCTGGATGGAATGCTTATTTGCCATATCGTAGCGATATCTGGTCAAACCTGGAATATATTCACTGATGGCACTAAATGAAGCAACTCCCGCCATGACAGACAATACTTGCCGACGCGTATCCCAGCTCGTCGCGCTTTTGTAGGCTTCTGCAAGGGCTTCTAAGTAGACTTCCTCTGAAGGAAGATACGTCTGTTGGATACCAAGAGACTTATGCATCATTGGGGACGTCTGCAGACCTCTCCACAAGTGCGCGGCATTAGTCGGAGAAACCGTAGTCAGAACAGAAGACACAATTTCGCCTGTTCTCTGAATATAGTGCTTTTTCGTCCGTTCTCTTGCGTCTTCCCAATCCAACCATGGCCTTCCCAGCGGCAGCACTTTGCACTCCTCCAAAAATACATTTAGCTTATTACGTCGCATAACGTTTTCTGAGGGTAACTCGCTGGATTCTTCCGAAGACGATCCTGTGCTCCCTGTTTCTGGTGTATGGACAGTAGTATCCGCGGATATCTTAAGCATACTCATAGCATCAACTAGGTCTTCTGCTGAGGAGCTACTTCCTTCTTCTGTCTGTATCCAAAATAAGAAAACAATAACATTATAACCATTCGTATACACAAGCCATTACTCCCTAAATCGGCGACACTTATAATACGCCGTGAGTAAAAATAGCTGAGGAACTGCAGGACGGAATAGAATATTTATGCATCAATCAGAGTATTAGCCATTTCAAAAACGAGTGGAGGACTGGGAACGAGTTTTAAGAATTAATCTAATTAAGAAATGAACCCCATCACAAGAAAGAGCATATCAGAATTAGTAACTTTCAGGAGTTTGATAGGGTTTGGACAAGTAGCAAATGAACTGCAGACATTTAAAAACTGCAAAATTTACAAAGAAATGTATGGTTACAGGGGACAAGTGTCCCTGGTAAACATACATTTCTTTGTAAATTTTGCGATGTTTGGAAAGCTGTTACTGGTTCAATATCTAACTAAACCTAACAAAACTTTGTAAACTTACTAATTTTTTTAAGAGATAATATAATAATATGCACTGTCCCTTCCACAGGCAGCCCAACCCAAAAAATATATTTGTATGCGCGGGCATTTTTTATGGGCTTCCTGTGGTTGAGCGCACAAGCGGCGCGCAATACTGAAGTATTATGTTGGGCTCCCTGTGCGTAGAAACGTATTATGTTGGGCTCCCTGTGCGCATCCCGCAAGATGCGCACGCACAAATGTAGTACGTGTGCGGCGTGTCTTGCGAGATGCACACAAAGATTCCAACATAATACGTTTCTACGCACAGGGAGCCCAACATAATATGTATTGCGCGCGAGCGCTCTTCCACACGTGCATACAAATAAAGAAGCAATGCATGGTTGGCTGCCTGTGTCCCTTCAGTACGTTATGCTACCTCCAGTACTTGTTCCTCGCTCTCAGACAACTCCTTTTCTTCTGATGGATCTGGATCAGCAGCAGCGGTTTCAGGTACCGACACAATTATTGCGGGCAGGGCTGGTGTCACCTGGTAACTAACGCTATGCAACTCCTCCAATTTTTCCTTGCATCGCTTACATACCGCTACAAAGAAATAATAAAAATTCCAAAAATTGTTATTCAACCTAAATTGAATGTAGAAAATCAAACTTTGAGAGTTTCATAGTAGAAGTGTCTTGTCTATTGTTCTTTCTAGTTTTCTTTATATATTCTACAACAAAATCCGTTTCAAAATCAAAACTAATCAGTAAACAAGGTAGCTGACGCCACCTCAATAAAATTGAAATATATCGAGGTTATTTACCGGTCGGGATATCCGGATACGGAAAAACTGTGCCTGAGGTCTTGAGCATACGACGGCACAGTTTTTCCCTATCCGGACCGATTAAGGCCGGTAAATATATATCTATTTTTTGCTTTGTGGTATTTTTTTGGCCAACTGTCAGCCATGACTACTCAAAACGTCAACTGCACAAAAAAATAGCAAGCAATAAACAAAACAAAAAAAAAATAATTTTAGTTTTCAAATTGTGTCATTGAAGGGCAGTCCAGTAGTCTAGGATACCGCGGACCTTGGTCAGATATAGAACATTCCGCGCGTCCGCTTCAACAACCAATCAGAGCGCGCGATTATATTTTGCCATTCAACCCAATACCCCATTACTGACTATAGTCCGGGAACTTACGTGATCCAACTGGAACAAGTGTTTTGGTAACTTGAAGTATGTACTCTGACTGGGAGCTCTTTAAACCACACAATCCCTTAGTAGAAGAGAGCCTGTGCGCGGCTATACCAGCGGGAACAGTGCAGGTTCGCTTGCTGCTGCGCCAACGATTTCCAAATAAATCACGATGACGAGGGCACACTGTAGCCGCAAAGTGAACATCCTCGGCAACAAATATACCTAAATGTACAATTGTTTGGTGTATTTAAATTAACAGCATTTCGCTCTCGCATTATGCAACAAAAAATCATATTAAACTTGCACAGAACTCGGAAAAGCAGAACAAAATTCATTTACTAGACATTACCTGCTCGAGCAAGAAGCAACTTCGACTCACAGTCCACATCTTGATCGTCACTAATTTTACAAAACACCAAGTGCCTAGTGATGTCTTTTGTACACTCCCCTACAGTAACGCACATCACGTCAGCAGGATTTTCCCTACCAGGACCGCAAGAGCCACCTACTAGGTTAGAATAACTACAAGATGCCATTTTAGCTCTGTACACCACGGCTATACCTTGCGAAATGGCATAAAGCAATTGAGCTCATTGTGTAACATCGACCGGATATTTTCCAGTTAAATCCAGTTCTCGAATTATGACCAGTACCCGTGACGCAACGCCTCGCTTTAACGAGCTGTCACACGGTAATCTGATCACCAATCGAGTTGAATTGTTTACCTCTTAGATCTAAAATCATTTGGGGTGACAGCAAATGCAATAGAAAGTCGTTTATTTTTGTTTAATATTTCAAGAAGAACCGGGTAAGAGAATTTGCACACACGCGTCAGACTCTGATGCTGTAGTCACGGCCTATAACTTTCGCCTCCAGGAAGGATTCACTTTAAAGTGGTTTCTCTTAACATGGTGACCTTCAGTAAAGCATTTTAGGTGTTTTAGCTGCAGAAAAGGTTTTCCAAACGCGTTTGCTGGTTGGGTTGATTGTTATATATCGTGTTGCGTGACCGGTACTTTTATGTCGTACTCGGCGTACTTGTATAAAAGAGCTTAGGACTTCCGTTACTTGCTTCATATCGAATAGCTTTAGTTTGTTCACTATCATAGAACATTCTAGTGTATATTTCAAACTGATTTTACGTGTTTACATAGTATCTGTTGCGATTTCTTTCACATGTAATCACATTCAGTGCTAATTATAGATTCGTGACGAAGTGCCGATTTGGTGAAAATACTAGGAACGATCAGTCCTCTCCACGGGAGATTATTCGCTGGCCGCCAGTAAATTTTTGATATGATAAATTAGAAAGGTATAGCTTGACTATGATTCAATTTTTATGCTAAAACTTTGTGTACCAGAAAGCATTTAGCTATCTTCAATTTGACCTAAATTAGCCTTCTGATTTTGAGGTCACAACAGGGCTACTTCAGAGACTCAGAATATTTCTTAAACTCCTGCTAGGAAAAGAAAGTTAGCTTCGTTCGAACGTCAATATAGTAGACTTTAATTGTGGCAAAAACAAAGTTTCGAAATTAATCGTCCTGTGGCTTTTTGAGACGGTTTAAGATCTGCGAAATTTGCATTTTTGAATTCACGCTTCCGGTCGACCCGGAAGTGATTTCGAATTTGCTCGATTTCTCGGAAAATAAAAAGCGCTGAAACTGGACTGCTTTTCGAAAATACTTCACAATAAGGGTTATTTTTGTGAATTAAAATGAATTTCGATTTTTGCCCACTTGCATCGAATTTTCGAAAATTACAGACAACGGCTCTTAATATTCTTATTGTATTGTCTTTGTTATTCTTTCTTTAAGCTTAGATGGCTTTAATAGATTTCTAAAACTGTTCAGGTGGTTATGTACAAGGGCTTGCAATAACTAGCCTCCTATGCAACCGTGACAGCGGAAATCACATCTCTGTAAAAATCAACCAATCATAATGGACCGTTCCCACGGCTGAAATGGACAAGAAACGATCGCGAAATCAAAACATTTTTACGTGCATGGAGGATTGTCAAACCACCGAGTGAATAAAATTCAAGAATCAGAATCTGTATCACGTGTATATCTCAAAAGCCTGATGAAAAGAAAGCTCAAGAGTGTCCGCAGTTTACTGGGAAGAGAAACAATTCACATAAACAGTTGCAGAGTAATTGTTACATATCGATATTATAACAAATGCGCGTGTTTGAAATATTGGGCTACCTGTGCTGCTAAATATAGTATTTGTCTTGGTTTTCGGAGGTCGCAATTTTTGACCTATGGTTAGCCTAGTATTATTATTATTCTTATTATTGTTGTTATTATTGTTATTATTCTTATTCTTATTATTGTTGTTGTTATTATTCTTATTATTGTTGTTATTCTTATTCTTATTGTTGTTCTTATTCTTATTATTGTTGTTATTATTATTATTGTTATTATTGTTGTTGTCATTCTTCTTATTGTTGTTATTATTGTTATTATTGTTGTTATTATTATTATTATTATTATTATTGTTATTATTGTTGTTGTCATTCTTATTATTGTTGTTATTCTTCTCATTTATATACTCTTCAATATTCACTCGTCTAAATTATCCATTGGATGTCATCAACTCCGTTATTAAGTAATCATCCATGCAAGAACTAGGCAAGCTTTCATTGTTCTACGGCAATAGCTCGTCTGTCCACATAGAATATTTCTAATTTCAAGGATACAGAAAGAGAGGATGACACATAATAATATTTCAATGTAAAAATAAAGGTAATCAATGATTTCGGGTAATTTATTGGAAATGTTTCATATCTAACCAATCAGAACAGCCCAAGACAATAGCAAAGAATATTGCTTATTTTACAAGGTTTCCCACATACAAGTGATGCCAATGGATAACAGACAAACTTGACATCTAAACAAATCGGAGTATGTATATCTTATACCTAACCTTTTTGCCAATTTTCATGTTTAAGCCAATGGGATCACTAGTTTTAACAATAGAAAATTTAAGCATTCCATCGTGCATTGCCGTTCAGTTGCCTAGTTCTTATAACGTGGACCATTACTTAACAAGTCTGTTATAACAAGTAGAAACCAGTCACCCCCAGATACAAGTGGAGATAACAATGACCAAGTTGTGCGAGTTTCCCTCCCTTTCAAAGACCAGAGATCAGCTGACACAGTAAGGAGGCAGATGAACGATCTAAGTAATAAAATTGGAATACCACTCCAACCTGTCTTCACTAGCCGTAAGCTCGAACAGGTTCTCATGCAGAAAGAAAGCAAGCCTACCATCATTAATCAACATTGTGTTGTTTATAAGTTTAAATGTGGTCTGTGTGATGCAGACTATGTTGGGTTTACAACCCGACACCTCTTCCAACGCATCAATGAACATAAGTTTAAGAGCTCTTCTATTGGGAAACACTTCAAGGTCAGCACGGTGGCCTCGATGACTTCAATGCCAGAAATTTTCAAGTTCTGAAGAAATGCAAAAACAAATGGGACTGCCTTGTTTATGAAATGCTTTTTATCAAGAACATCAAACCTAGTTTAAATGTACAAACGGACTCCATCCGTGCAAACTTTTCATTTGACTTTGTTTCTTAATTTTGTTTATTTTATCATTGTTTTATTGTTTTATTGTTTATAATTCTTTCATTGTTCTCATTCCTATATATAGTTTGTGAATATGTTTCCTTTTTGACTTGATAATGACGTTAAGCCAACGTCGTCGTTCTCCGTGTAAATAATGTCGTTTTTTACCTTTTTATCGCTAAATTTTATAATCAAATCTATTAAGAAGTCTCTCTTAATTCGTATTCTTCTTCTTATTGTTGTTATTATTATTATTGTTGTTATTATTATTGTTATTATTGTTGTTGTCATTCTTATTATTATTGTTATTATTCTTATTGTTCAAATCAAATCAAATCAAATCAAAAGACTTTATTTTATGAGGGTGACACTAAACAGTCTCAGACTGATAAACTTGTGGCCCTCTAACCTAAACTAAATAAATCTATAAATCTATAAATATAATTATAAAAAGTTGAACATCAATCTAAAATACAAAAATTACATTGCATAAGAATTATGCGATGTTGTTGTTATCGTTATACGACTCACCATTAAGTTCCTTGATAATCATTTTGTCGACAAACAGATCGAGAAATACTTGTAGGAGTTTAATGTTGGCCTGTGGATATCGATCATATTAACTAAAGTAGTCTCAAAGTGCATAAACTGCGAACAGTGCTCCCTACTCTCCCCAATCCTCACACGTCCAGGAATATTCAAATATACAAAGTAACGAACTTTAATTAGTTGCACCGCGTTACGTCAGGTCTTCGTGTAGCTGCACAAACGTCCTGGCTATTGTTCTATTGTCGTTCTATATATTGTTTTTACGTGAAAATAATAGCCAGGACAATTTCTGTGCAGCTACACGAAGACCTTGCCCCGCGTTACGTTTAGAAGAACTGTGAGACTCAAAACAATTCCTGCGTTTTCACTTCACTCCTTTGATAATAATGCCGGTATGTACCTGCAATTTGCAGAAGTAGTATCACACTGTACTTCAATAAACTTGGTTACAACAATTGCAGAGGTTGACACACGCTACAATCATATTGCCAGTAATATTGCGCGCAATGTTGCAGAAGTAGGATCACACTGTACTTCAATAAACTTGGTTATATTACAACAATTGCAGAGGTGGACACACGCTACAATATATTGCCAGTAATATTGCATCGTGTCAACAACTTACCGAGATGTCACCAATGGCTGAACGTACCAGGCTTGCTTGCAGTCTGAGTTGACATAGAACATTAAAATTAGCCTGCGTAGAGGCCCTTGGGAGAGAGCCGCTACGCAGGCTACATTAAAATCATCAAAATAATCATATCAAAACCTGCAAACGTGATTACAAATCGTTGGTGATATGGAGCAGATTTCGTATGACTGTGAAAAACTTGCCGTGACCGTGGCCTTGACCGTGACCGTGACCTTCACCGTGACCGTGACCGCGTGGTTTGTCACAATCAATACGAAATCTCTAACAGCCGGTCTGTGGCAAATACATTGGAAGACTGGGTACGAGTGTTATAACCATTAAGATAGCAGTTCTTGCATTTTGACAATATTATCTCCAATTTAAAAACTATCTAGCCTATCCAATGTGCTGGAGAAAGAACGCTGAATCCATTCAAGTGATATTTCCACTAGTCTTTCATCGAGGGCAAACACCTCGAAAAACTTGTAACTAATTCAGCCAATCAAAACACTCGAACCCAGTCTTCGGGTTAAGTGAATTACTGGGAAATACTCACTTAACAAACGTAGAGTGTGCGGTGATATTAGTGCCATTGATTGCAACTTTAACTGTACCAGAGATGGTCTGAAACACAATGTACAATGGGATCAAACAATGCTGTCACAAACAGCACTTGAACCTACGTAGAGTGTGCGGTAATATTAGTGCCATTGATTGCAACTTTAACTGTACCAGAGATGGTCTGGAAACACAATGTACAATGGGATCATAGTGCCATTGATTGCAACTTTAACTGTACCAGAGATGGTCTGGAAACACAATGTACAATGGGATCATAGTGCCATTGATTGCAACTTTAACTGTACCAGAGATGGTCTGGAAACACAATGTACAATGGGATCATAGTGCCATTGATTGCAACTTTAACTGTACCAGAGATGGTCTGGAAACACAATGTACAATGGGATCATAGTGCCATTGATTGCAACTTTAACTGTACCAGAGATGGTCTGGAAACACAATGTACAATGGGATCATAGTGCCATTGATTGCAACTTTAACTGTAACAGAGATGGTCTGGAAACACAATGTACAATGGGATCAAAAAATGCTGTC
This sequence comes from Actinostola sp. cb2023, assembly GCA_033675265.1. Classification (NCBI taxonomy): domain Eukaryota; kingdom Metazoa; phylum Cnidaria; class Anthozoa; order Actiniaria; family Actinostolidae; genus Actinostola; species Actinostola sp. cb2023. The sequence goes on from JAUJYZ010000737.1 coordinate 193,597, forward strand.
ACCAACAGCACTTGAACCTACGCGACATGACCGAAAATAATCATGGGAAATGTTGGTTGCAAATCAGTGTAGTTTTCAAATCGTGTGCAGCCGTCCATGCTCACCTATGGCTCGGCCCGTACTGTCAAGACCTTGGTGTGTTATTTGTTCTGTAAAGACCTGGCGCCGGGATAACAAGTATTTATCATCATAACATCTCAATGTGCTTTGCGTCTACCAACTATTATCGCCCACGGCCCACGGCCCACAATCATGAGATATCTGTATGCGCGCGTCTTTTGTTGACGGGTGTCCTGTGGTAGAGCGCGCCGGCGCAATACTGTCAAAGTGTCTTTGATCAAAGTGTTTCATGGTGTAAGCTGCCTTCACAACACTTTGTCCTATTGTGTACACATTGAACACATCACTTTGATTAAAGAAACTTAGTCTTCTTGAGCCAGTCACTAAGGTTGGGCGAGGTGAAGGTGAGTGTTGGTTACGCCCTCAGTGGTTAGACGAAGGCCGGGAAGACGGATCAAAGACGAGGAGCCAAATAACTTACCAAACTAAGAGTGAATGCAAACACAGCAGTACCATTCTCTAGTACGACGTACACTTCGATGTTCCCAATGATAGACAGAGCAACGCCCGTTTGCTTCGAATTCAGCGTGGGTACCTTCGTGGGGTAGACCTTTAGCTGCATTGGTCTGTCTGGGTATTTTTCGTAGAGCTAGAAAATACAACATCACGAGTAGTTGCTATCTGCCTGTTGTTATGGTTGAGATTCAGAAGTAAATAACTTCTGTTCGGAGTTTCATACCTTCATAGTTGGTATTCCCTGTGGATGAAGTAACCTCACAGGCTTAGGCTTGGACTAAATCTCTAATGTACGTAACCCCGAACAGAAGTTATTTACACTTCCGGTTGACGTCGCCGTCATAGATTTTGTAAATCTTAAACTTTAAATATTTAATTTTCATCAAGCCAGAACATAAGTCATATTAACATCAGAGCATCCTGTCAAGAACTCTAAGGCAATGGAACAATCTGCCTGCCATTCCAAAGTGCAGGTAAGGACTTCATATATGGTACATTATGGTGGTCAATAGTACATTGTCTATACTGACAATAATCTTTATTTTTAGGTAACATTCTTAGTGTTTTGCTTACTATGAGATGTTAAAATACGATATAAATATGATAGAACGAGGCATACATAATAAAAATGTACCATATGAGAGAACGAGGCATAAATAATAAAAATGTACCATATATGAAGGATTGACCAAAGTGCAGACACTAAACGCTGACCTGAGCCCGCACACATCAGCCACGCGGAGAGAGGGCGCGTGTAATTAATACGATGTATAGATGTAAACATGGCGGCTGTACATTTTACACATAATCCTTTGCGAACCTAAATCAGTACGACTCAAAGATACGACCTGTCTGACACGTTCACATAAATAAAGCAGGCAACCCTTGCAAAATGTGACGTTTTTGAAAACTCTCTGTTGTAAAGTTTCTACGAGGAGTAGTGGTTTATGCGCGCAAAGGGACATGGTTACACGCATCCGCCATCTTGTGGCGATGATCGACTTGTATGAAATATGTCAACTGATGTCTGTACATTACCAGCGGCACCAGAAGCTTGAATGTCTTTGTATTCAGAGGGAACGAAAAGGTTTTTGGTACCTGACAACACAATAACACGAAGTTACACGTTGATATACACTCATTCAAACAAAAATATACCTAGAAGTGCTAGGGAATGGCTGAATCAGGAAGGAAAGGACGAAGGGAGGGAGTGAAGAAGGGAGGAAGGGAGGGAGGGAGGGAGGAAGGGAGGGAGGGAGGGAGGGAGGAAGGCAGGAAGGGAGGGAGGGAGGGGAAGGCAGGAAGGCAGGAAGGTAGGAAGGCAGGAAGGCAGGAAGGCAGGAAGGCAGGAAGGCAGGAAGGCAGGAAGGCAGGAAGGCAGGAAGGCAGGAAGGCAGGAAGGCAGGAAGGCAGGAAGGCAGGAAGGCAGGAAGGCAGGAAGGCAGGAAGGCAGGAAGGCAGGAAGGAAGCAGGAAGGCAGGAAGGCAGGAAGGCAGGAAGGCAGGAAGGCAGGAAGGCAGGAAGGCAGGAAGGCAGGAAGGCAGGAAGGCAGGAAGGTAGGAAGCACGTCACTCAGATAGAGCATCTCGTTTACTCACGTCACTAGCAGTAATAGTTCTGTTCATAACTCCTGCATTCATATAAACAAGACTGGCTGTATTGAACACGTAGTCGGAAATCCAGGCGTACATCATGGAACCTGAACTATTGTTGGAAGGGAAAGGCTCCGGGGAAAATGGCGCTTCACTTGGGTGAGTGACGGACTGGAACTCTCCCTATTGTCAACAAGATAATAAACAAACAGTGAACAACAAACAAACAGTAAACAGACAGACAGTAAACAGACAGACTGTAAACAGACAGACTGTAAACAAACAGACAGACAGACAGACAGTAAACAGACAGACTGTAAACAAACAGACAGACAGTAAACAAGCAGTCAGACAGTAAACAGACAGACTGTAAACAAACAGACAGACTGTAAACAAACAGACAGACAGACAGTAAACAGACAGACAGACAGTCATGAGCAGAAGGCATGAACTATAATCAACAGATTATGGACGGACAGATACACAGACAGACACACACACAGAGAGATCATGAGTAGAAGGACAAACAGACAGTAATAAACGGACATTCAGATTGTGAACCGACGGACGGACGTACAGAGAGAAAGACAGACAGTGACATACAGACATAGGTAAACCGGCTATATACAGTATATACAGTAGCAAGACAGACATCCAGACATAGGTAAAATATATACAGTATATACAGTAGCATTCAAACCTTCACAAATATGTCCAAGTACGAATGTGTTGCGTCGGGATTCTCGACGAGAGCGTAGTTTATCAACGAGTACTTATCGATTTGTTTCTTGACTACAAAAAAAAACAACAGGAAATGAAAACCCTGTGTGCGATCCCATGATGCCTCGCGCGCACAATGTATTTTCGTAGGCCATGAATCGCAATTCCGGCAATTGTAAAACAATTTGACGTCAGTTTGAACCAACATTGACCAAAACACGATACTGTGTTGTACAGTCATTTGCAAAAATTCTGGCCGCCACGGTATATCAATATATCAATATATCGGGTGCATCACTAATACTATTAAATGAAGCAAAATTTACAAACAACAAACGTAAGACTAAAATAAACATTATACTAAATATTTCTACCAACTTTGTTGGCGT
>JAUJYZ010000052.1:0-62500 GCA_033675265.1 Actinostola sp. cb2023
ATGTTATGTTTTTCGTCCTGCGGTAACCATGGTTGAGTTGAGCTATTTGAGACAACTTTCTTTAGCTTTGATCTTTAATAGTAGTTCTACTGTGGTCTGGTTCAGACTTACCTTCTACTTTGATTTGAAAAGAACGATCTCTTCAAAGGTAAACGCTGAGTAAACCGAGCTGAGATTTGCAGTGAACGACGCTTTGAAATTCGTGGAACCCCCGTAATTGCTTGCTTGACTTCCGAGAAATGTTGCTGTTTGAGCATGCGCAATCATTCAAATAACTTTGAAGGCATTAATATCAATCATACCTGCGTTGAGATTAATAGATGTGGCATCTAGTTTAATTGACTTCTTTAAATCTTTTATTTTGCAACACGTTGATACTTGTATTTGAGGCAAACCATTTGTTCAAACGTTTTAGGAAACTGAGATACTAATGACGCTGGAATTCGGGGAAACCCCTAAGATAAGGTCAGTTAGTTTCCATGCAGTAGTACCCCACTAACTCGAACTCACAAGGGAAACGAAAAATAGTTCCAGTTAGCGAGCACTGAGGTTGGTGTTGAATTTCAAGTATCCTCTTAATAATCAATAACGTATAGTTTATTATTCATTCACAATCACGAGTGGTACACTTTGAAGAACTTATAAGAACTTTGGTTATATAGGTTCTATTGTTATGCTAATATCGGTGCGGGACGTTTCTATATATCACGTTGTTATCAATTCTCGGTTTTCACGTGACGTCATCAAAAAGCTAAAATCCAAACTATTCACCTCACAAAACTGTTTGTTGGATATCTTGTTTATATCGTTATAAGAAAAGTCTTACCAAAATAATTTGGTAATTTAGATGTTTTGTTTTCGATTTATTGCGAGTCAAATTCTGTCACGCAATACTGTCACGCGCATTTCAAAGCCGTAGAAATAGGAAAATTCGTTTGAAATAATACGATTTTAATTTAGTAGATGATGGGTAACTTTATTTTGATGAATGTAGCTGTTTAAAAATTGAAATATTTGCAATATAAACATGATTTGCAGTCTTCGTGACTTGGCCGCCATGTTGGTGTCCCTCGATGGGACACCAAGATGGCGGACCCATACATTTTAACTAAATTATGAGCATAAGCGATCGCTCATATCTTCGTATCTAAAACTTCTTTTAACTAAGCCTTCGGCTGAAATATATAGTTTTGGCTGCTCTTTCGGCCTATGAAGGTTTTGTTCTATATAAGTCATGGGAAAATTTTCAATGACGTAGGTGAAAGCCGAGAATAAAGATTCAAAATTCCGACAAGTCAGTCAGCTATGTTCTGGCACTTTGATGTTTACCAGCCGACATTTCGGCAACTAGAGTTCGAGTTAACGGGCATCCTCGGGAACCTAGGGGTATATTCTGTCGCTCGTTACTCGCTACCAGACAAATACTCCTGGGAACGAAGTCTGTTGGAACTTGTTCCGGAAGTCAAAAGTACTCTCGTTTGATTGGTCTACCTAGGAAGGTCGACCAATCAGTATCATCAAGTATATTATGGTTTGAATAGGACAGCCGCCATTTTGAATTTTGACTTCCGGAACAAGTTCCAACAGACTTCGTTCCCAGGGGTATTTCTCTGGGAGCGAGTAACAAGCGACAGAATATACCCCTGGGTTCCCGAGGATGGTTAACGGGGTAAATTTGAGCCAAGAGAAAATAAACTTAGGTCGAGTTAGCGGGGAGTTCGAGTTAACCGAGTTCGAGTTCAGCAGAATAGCAATCTCGTACTGAAATATATCGAACTTTCGTTTTCGGTTCAAAGACGACTTTTGATTAACTTTGAAGGTTGTTTTCAGGCGAGTTCATTGGAGACATGAAGTTTGGTTTTCTGCCTACTGAATGATTTTGAATGTGGATATTCACAGTTCTACTATTACCAGACAGTTCTAGACATATCAGGTTCTTGTGGCTCATAATTTGGTACACCGCATAATAATAATAATAATAATAATAATAATAATAACTTATATAGCGCATATTCCATGGCGAAATGATCAAATGCGCATCTTACAGTTGTATAATCATCGGAATGATATAATTTGTTTCGCTTGACTTGTGAGTTTTCATTATATTGTTTGTTATATCTTGATTAAAAATATTCAACAAATGTTATGTTTTTCGTCCTGCGGTAACCATGGTTGAGTTGAGCTACTTGAGACAACTTTCTTTAGCTTTGATCTTTAATAGTAGTTCTACTGTGGTCTGGTTCAGACTTACCTTCTACTTTGATTTGAAAAGAACGATCTCTTCAAAGGTAAACGCTGAGTAAACCGAGCTGAGATTTGCAGTGAACGACGCTTTGAAATTCGTGGAACCCCCGTAATTGCTTGCTTGACTTCCGAGAAATGTTGCTGTTTGAGCCACAGGCAGCCCAACCATTGCTTTTGAGGCTACTAAATAATTCAAAAAAAAATTTTTTTTTTGATGGGCTTCCTGTGGTAGAGCGCGCGCGCATTTATATATTGGGTTCCCTGTGCTGAGTAATGTCCTATGTTGGGCTTCCTGTGTGCCTCCTGCGGGATGCGCCCGCAGCAAATGTGTATATTTAAACCTTGTTTAATAAACCTTGTTTAAATATACACATTTGCTGCGGGCGCATCCCGCAGGATGCACACAGGAAGCCCAACATAGGACATTACTCAGCACAGGGAACCCAATATATAAATGCGCGCGCGTTCTACCACAGGAAGCCCATCAAAAAAATCTTTAATAGTAGTTCTACTGTGGTCTGGTTCAGACTTACCTTCTACTTTGATTTGAAAAGAACGATCTCTTCAAAGGTAAACGCTGAGTAAACCGAGCTGAGATTTGCAGTGAACGACGCTTTGAAATTCGTGGAACCCCCGTAATTGCTTGCTTGACTTCCGAGAAATGTTGCTGTTTGAGCATGCGCAATCATTCAAATAACTTTGAAGGCATTAATATCAATCATACCTGCGTTGAGATTAATAGATGTGGCATCTAGTTTAATTGACTTCTTTAAATCTTTTATTTTGCAACACGTTGATACTTGTATTTGAGGCAAACCATTTGTTCAAACGTTTTAGGAAACTGAGATACTAATGACGCTGGAATTCGGGGAAACCCCTAAGATAAGGTCAGTTAGTTTCCGCATGCAGTAGTACCCCACTAACTCGAACTCACAAGGGAAACGAAAAATAGTTCCAGTTAGCGAGCACTGAGGTTGGTGTTGAATTTCAAGTATCCTCTTAATAATCAATAACGTATAGTTTATTATTCATTCACAATCACGAGTGGTACACTTTGAAGAACTTATAAGAACTTTGGTTATATAGGTTCTATTGTTATGCTAATATCGGTGCGGGACGTTTCTATATATCACGTTGTTATCAATTCTCGGTTTTCACGTGACGTCATCAAAAAGCTAAAATCCAAACTATTCACCTCACAAAACTGTTTGTTGGATATCTTGTTTATATCGTTATAAGAAAAGTCTTACCAAAATAATTTGGTAATTTAGATGTTTTGTTTTCGATTTATTGCGAGTCAAATTCTGTCACGCAATACTGTCACGCGCATTTCAAAGCCGTAGAAATAGGAAAATTCGTTTGAAATAATACGATTTTAATTTAGTAGATGATGGGTAACTTTATTTTGATGAATGTAGCTGTTTAAAAATTGAAATATTTGCAATATAAACATGATTTGCAGTCTTCGTGACTTGGCCGCCATGTTGGTGTCCCTCGATGGGACACCAAGATGGCGGACCCATACATTTTAACTAAATTATGAGCATAAGCGATCGCTCATATCTTCGTATCTAAAACTTCTTTTAACTAAGCCTTCGGCTGAAATATATAGTTTTGGCTGCTCTTTCGGCCTATGAAGGTTTTGTTCTATATAAGTCATGGGAAAATTTTCAATGACGTAGGTGAAAGCCGAGAATAAAGATTCAAAATTCCGACAAGTCAGTCAGCTATGTTCTGGCACTTTGATGTTTACCAGCCGACATTTCGGCAACTAGAGTTCGAGTTAACGGGCATCCTCGGGAACCTAGGGGTATATTCTGTCGCTCGTTACTCGCTACCAGACAAATACTCCTGGGAACGAAGTCTGTTGGAACTTGTTCCGGAAGTCAAAAGTACTCTCGTTTCTGATTGGTCTACCTAGGAAGGTCGACCAATCAGTATCATCAAGTATATTATGGTTTGAATAGGACAGCCGCCATTTTGAATTTTGACTTCCGGAACAAGTTCCAACAGACTTCGTTCCCAGGGGTATTTCTCTGGGAGCGAGTAACAAGCGACAGAATATACCCCTGGGTTCCCGAGGATGGTTAACGGGGTAAATTTGAGCCAAGAGAAAATAAACTTAGGTCGAGTTAGCGGGGAGTTCGAGTTAACCGAGTTCGAGTTCAGCAGAATAGCAATCTCGTACTGAAATATATCGAACTTTCGTTTTCGGTTCAAAGACGACTTTTGATTAACTTTGAAGGTTGTTTTCAGGCGAGTTCATTGGAGACATGAAGTTTGGTTTTCTGCCTACTGAATGATTTTGAATGTGGATATTCACAGTTCTACTATTACCAGACAGTTCTAGACATATCAGGTTCTTGTGGCTCATAATTTGGTACACCGCATAATAATAATAATAATAATAATAATAATAATAACTTATATAGCGCATATTCCATGGCGAAATGATCAAATGCGCATCTTACAGTTGTATAATCATCGGAATGATATAATTTGTTTCGCTTGACTTGTGAGTTTTCATTATATTGTTTGTTATATCTTGATTAAAAATATTCAACAAATGTTATGTTTTTCGTCCTGCGATAACCATGGTTGAGTTGAGCTACTTGAGACAACTTTCTTTAGCTTTGATCTTTAATAGTAGTTCTACTGTGGTCTGGTTCAGACTTACCTTCTACTTTGATTTGAAAAGAACGATCTCTTCAAAGGTAAACGCTGAGTAAACCGAGCTGAGATTTGCAGTGAACGACGCTTTGAAATTCGTGGAACCCCCGTAATTGCTTGCTTGACTTCCGAGAAATGTTGCTGTTTGAGCCACAGGCAGCCCAACCATTGCTTTTGAGGCTACTAAATAATTCAAAAAAAAAAATTTTTTTTGATGGGCTTCCTGTGGTAGAGCGCGCGCGCATTTATATATTGGGTTCCCTGTGCTGAGTAATGTCCTATGTTGGGCTTCCTGTGTGCCTCCTGCGGGATGCGCCCGCAGCAAATGTGTATATTTAAACCTTGTTTAATAAACCTTGTTTAAATATACACATTTGCTGCGGGCGCATCCCGCAGGATGCACACAGGAAGCCCAACATAGGACATTACTCAGCACAGGGAACCCCAATATAGTAATGCGCGCGCGTTCTACCACAGGAAGCCCATCAAAAAAAATTTGTTTTTGAATTATTTAGTAGCCTCAAAAGCAATGGTTGGGCTGCCTGTGTTTGAGCATGCGCAATCATTCAAATAACTTTGAAGGCATTAATATCAATCATACCTGCGTTGAGATTAATAGATGTGGCATCTAGTTTAATTGACTTCTTTAAATCTTTTATTTTGCAACACGTTGATACTTGTATTTGAGGCAAACCATTTGTTCAAACGTTTTAGGAAACTGAGATATTAATGACGCTGGAATTCGGGGAAACCCCTAAGATAAGGTCAGTTAGTTTCCGCATGCAGTAGTACCCCACTAACTCGAACTCACAAGGGAAACGAAAAATAGTTCCAGTTAGCGAGCTCTGAGGTTGGTGTTGAATTTCAAGTATCCTCTTAATAATCAATAACGTATAGTTTATTATTCATTCACAATCACGAGTGGTACACTTTGAAGAACTTATAAGAACTTTGGTTATATAGGTTCTATTGTTATGCTAATATCGGTGCGGGACGTTTTCTATATATCACGTTGTTATCAATTCTCGGTTTTCACGTGACGTCATCAAAAAGCTAAAATCCAAACTATTCACCTCACAAAACTGTTTGTTGGATATCTTGTTTATATCGTTATAAGAAAAGTCTTACCAAAATAATTTGGTAATTTAGATGTTTTGTTTTCGATTTATTGCGAGTCAAATTCTGTCACGCAATACTGTCACGCGCATTTCAAAGCCGTAGAAATAGGAAAATTCGTTTGAAATAATACGATTTTAATTTAGTAGATGATGGGTAACTTTATTTTGATGAATGTAGCTGTTTAAAAATTGAAATATTTGCAATATAAACATGATTTGCAGTCTTCGTGACTTGGCCGCCATGTTGGTGTCCCTCGATGGGACACCAAGATGGCGGACCCATACATTTTAACTAAATTATGAGCATAAGCGATCGCTCATATCTTCGTATCTAAAACTTCTTTTAACTAAGCCTTCGGCTGAAATATATAGTTTTGGCTGCTCTTTCGGCCTATGAAGGTTTTGTTCTATATAAGTCATGGGAAAATTTTCAATGACGTAGGTGAAAGCCGAGAGCCGAGAATAAAGATTCAAAATTCCGACAAGTCAGTCAGCTATGTTCTGGCACTTTGATGTTTACCAGCCGACATTTCGGCAACTAGAGTTCGAGTTAACGGGCATCCTCGGGAACCTAGGGGTATATTCTGTCGCTCGTTACTCGCTACCAGACAAATACTCCTGGGAACGAAGTCTGTTGGAACTTGTTCCGGAAGTCAAAAGTACTCTCGTTTCTGATTGGTCTACCTAGGAAGGTCGACCAATCAGTATCATCAAGTATATTATGGTTTGAATAGGACAGCCGCCATTTTGAATTTTGACTTCCGGAACAAGTTCCAACAGACTTCGTTCCCAGGGGTATTTCTCTGGGAGCGAGTAACAAGCGACAGAATATACCCCTGGGTTCCCGAGGATGGTTAACGGGGTAAATTTGAGCCAAGAGAAAATAAACTTAGGTCGAGTTAGCGGGGAGTTCGAGTTAACCGAGTTCGAGTTCAGCAGAATAGCAATCTCGTACTGAAATATATCGAACTTTCGTTTTCGGTTCAAAGACGACTTTTGATTAACTTTGAAGGTTGTTTTCAGGCGAGTTCATTGGAGACATGAAGTTTGGTTTTCTGCCTACTGAATGATTTTGAATGTGGATACTCACAGTTCTACTATTACCAGACAGTTCTAGACATATCAGGTTCTTGTGGCTCATAATTTGGTACACCGCATAATAATAATAATAATAATTTAATAACTTATATAGCGCATATTCCATGGCGAAATGATCAAATGCGCATCTTACAGTTGTATAATCATCGGAATGATATAATTTGTTTCGCTTGACTTGTGAGTTTTCATTATATTGTTTGTTATATCTTGATTAAAAATATTCAACAAATGTTATGTTTTTCGTCCTGCGATAACCATGGTTGAGTTGAGCTACTTGAGACAACTTTCTTTAGCTTTGATCTTTAATAGTAGTTCTACTGTGGTCTGGTTCAGACTTACCTTCTACTTTGATTTGAAAAGAACGATCTCTTCAAAGGTAAACGCTGAGTAAACCGAGCTGAGATTTGCAGTGAACGACGCTTTGAAATTCGTGGAACCCCCGTAATTGCTTGCTTGACTTCCGAGAAATGTTGCTGTTTGAGCCACAGGCAGCCCAACCATTGCTTTTGAGGCTACTAAATAATTCAAAAAAAAATTTTTTTTTGATGGGCTTCCTGTGGTAGAGCGCGCGCGCATTTATATATTGGGTTCCCTGTGCTGAGTAATGTCCTATGTTGGGCTTCCTGTGTGCCTCCTGCGGGATGCGCCCGCAGCAAATGTGTATATTTAAACCTTGTTTACCTTGTTTAAATATACACATTTGCTGCGGGCGCATCCCGCAGGATGCACACAGGAAGCCCAACATAGGACATTACTCAGCACAGGGAACCCAATATATAAATGCGCGCGCGCTCTACCACAGGAAGCCCATCAAAAAATTTGTTTTTGAATTATTTAGTAGCCTCAAAAGCAATGGTTGGGCTGCCTGTGTTTGAGCATGCGCAATCATTCAAATAACTTTGAAGGCATTAATATCAATCATACCTGCGTTGAGATTAATAGATGTGGCATCTAGTTTAATTGACTTCTTTAAATCTTTTATTTTGCAACACGTTGATACTTGTATTTGAGGCAAACCATTTGTTCAAACGTTTTAGGAAACTGAGATATTAATGACGCTGGAATTCGGGGAAACCCCTAAGATAAGGTCAGTTAGTTTCCGCATGCAGTAGTACCCCACTAACTCGAACTCACAAGGGAAACGAAAAATAGTTCCAGTTAGCGAGCTCTGAGGTTGGTGTTGAATTTCAAGTATCCTCTTAATAATCAATAACGTATAGTTTATTATTCATTCACAATCACGAGTGGTACACTTTGAAGAACTTATAAGAACTTTGGTTATATAGGTTCTATTGTTATGCTAATATCGGTGCGGGACGTTTCTATATATCACGTTGTTATCAATTCTCGGTTTTCACGTGACGTCATCAAAAAGCTAAAATCCAAACTATTCACCTCACAAAACTGTTTGTTGGATATCTTGTTTATATCGTTATAAGAAAAGTCTTACCAAAATAATTTGGTAATTTAGATGTTTTGTTTTCGATTTATTGCGAGTCAAATTCTGTCACGCAATACTGTCACGCGCATTTCAAAGCCGTAGAAATAGGAAAATTCGTTTGAAATAATACGATTTTAATTTAGTAGATGATGGGTAACTTTATTTTGATGAATGTAGCTGTTTAAAAATTGAAATATTTGCAATATAAACATGATTTGCAGTCTTCGTGACTTGGCCGCCATGTTGGTGTCCCTCGATGGGACACCAAGATGGCGGACCCATACATTTTAACTAAATTATGAGCATAAGCGATCGCTCATATCTTCGTATCTAAAACTTCTTTTAACTAAGCCTTCGGCTGAAAAATATATTTTTTTGGCTGCTCTTTCGGCCTATGAAGGTTTTGTTCTATATAAGTCATGGGAAAATTTTCAATGACGTAGGTGAAAGCCGAGAATAAAGATTCAAAATTCCGACAAGTCAGTCAGCTATGTTCTGGCACTTTGATGTTTACCAGCCGACATTTCGGCAACTAGAGTTCGAGTTAACGGGCATCCTCGGGAACCTAGGGGTATATTCTGTCGCTCGTTACTCGCTACCAGACAAATACTCCTGGGAACGAAGTCTGTTGGAACTTGTTCCGGAAGTCAAAAGTACTCTCGTTTCTGATTGGTCTACCTAGGAAGGTCGACCAATCAGTATCATCAAGTATATTATGGTTTGAATAGTACAGCCGCCATTTTGAATTTTGACTTCCGGAACAAGTTCCAACAGACTTCGTTCCCAGGGGTATTTCTCTGGGAGCGAGTAACAAGCGACAGAATATACCCCTGGGTTCCCGAGGATGGTTAACGGGGTAAATTTGAGCCAAGAGAAAATAAACTTAGGTCGAGTTAGCGGGGAGTTCGAGTTAACCGAGTTCGAGTTCAGCAGAATAGCAATCTCGTACTGAAATATATCGAACTTTCGTTTTCGGTTCAAAGACGACTTTTGATTAACTTTGAAGGTTGTTTTCAGGCGAGTTCATTGGAGACATGAAGTTTGGTTTTCTGCCTACTGAATGATTTTGAATGTGGATATTCACAGTTCTACTATTACCAGACAGTTCTAGACATATCAGGTTCTTGTGGCTCATAATTTGGTACACCGCATAATAATAATAATAATAATAATAATTTAATAACTTATATAGCGCATATTCCATGGCGAAATGATCAAATGCGCATCTTACAGTTGTATAATCATTGGAATGATATAATTTGTTTCGCTTGACTTGTGAGTTTTCATTATATTGTTTGTTATATCTTGATTAAAAATATTCAACAAATGTTATGTTTTTCGTCCTGCGATAACCATGGTTGAGTTGAGCTACTTGAGACAACTTTCTTTAGCTTTGATCTTTAATAGTAGTTCTACTGTGGTCTGGTTCAGACTTACCTTCTACTTTGATTTGAAAAGAACGATCTCTTCAAAGGTAAACGCTGAGTAAACCGAGCTGAGATTTGCAGTGAACGACGCTTTGAAATTCGTGGAACCCCCGTAATTGCTTGCTTGACTTCCGAGAAATGTTGCTGTTTGAGCATGCGCAATCATTCAAATAACTTTGAAGGCATTAATATCAATCATACCTGCGTTGAGATTAATAGATGTGGCATCTAGTTTAATTGACTTCTTTAAATCTTTTATTTTGCAACACGTTGATACTTGTATTTGAGGCAAACCATTTGTTCAAACGTTTTAGGAAACTGAGATACTAATGACGCTGGAATTCTGGGAAACCCCTAAGATAAGGTCAGTTAGTTTCCGCATGCAGTAGTACCCCACTAACTCGAACTCACAAGGGAAACGAAAAATAGTTCCAGTTAGCGAGCTCTGAGGTTGGTGTTGAATTTCAAGTATCCTCTTAATAATCAATAACGTATAGTTTATTATTAGTCGGGCTTCCTGTGGAAGGAGCCCGACTCTAGAAATGCAGAGCGTTCTTCGTCGACCCCAAAAAGCACGCATGCGCCCTGTCGGCCGCTAAGATAATCACCGATAGCTCAAACTACATGGCTTATCAAGACGAGACATCGCACGTAGTCCTCTTTCTTCACAAACCTTGTCGAAGGAAGGTTATGTCGTCTTGTGATCGTGAGAAAAAAACATTTGAACGAAGTATGTCTAATACGCTCATCTCACATACAAATGCATACGCCGTTAGCGGTAGACCTACGCTAAAAGATGTGGAGCGTTTTCGGACCAGGTGGTTCCGCGGACTCGAAATCATATCTGAAAAAGTCTTAAAGTCAAAATGTTATGAAATATCAAAAGCAAATGAGAAAACTGTGAACACAAACTACGAACAAAATGACAAAACCCATGACTATTGACTTAACAACGAACTCTGAAGCTGAAAAGAACTACTCTGATTGCAAGAAAAGCACGAGCACGAGCAAGACTGATCTTGATGACCTGAACTTGAACGTCGCCATACAGGATGAAGCGAAAGATGATTTTTCTACGAAACAACTGGAAAAGTACTTATTCAACACATGTGGCTCTTACAGTCCTCACAGTAAATATCATCATTCTTTTGTTTTGTTTTATTGTGTTAAATGCTAGTAAAATACGGTTAGATTTTGTTTATGCAATCAGTATTATCGTTGTAGAAGCGATCGTTTATCTCGAGACATCCTGTGTATGGAATTTCATGTATTCAGTAGAAGACATGGTAAATACTCTTGATGATTGTGATATACTAGAGAAAGTTAAGGATCTAAGCAATGTACAGAAGTATAATGATGTTATGGTGACAATAAATGTACAAAGATTCAGATCGCGTTATGCAAAGTATGTCCATTATAATTATGCTCGTGTTGTGTGTAAATGTCATGGCTCTAGACGTGATCGTGAACCAAGCAGAATACCTGTGAAAGTTGAAACGTCTTTCACAGAAAAGCAGAAAACTACAGAGATCTGTTTGGAGATGTATACTGCAAAACACACCGAAGTCTTCTAAAATGCATCGTCTTGATATTAAATATACAAGAAGTCGCAAGGAAAAGAATGAAAGTAAGCTTACTGTGAGTGTGAGGTTTGTAAATAAAGTGAGAAGAAAACCAATTTGTAAAGCACGAACATGTTCATTGATCAAGTCAGGTTACAAAACATCGAGTGAAATACACATGGAAAGAAGGGTATCAATAAATACTTGTCACTGTTTTCATGTAATTTATCAGCGAGTGTGTACAAGAGTGTAATTAAGCTACGCAGGCTATTAAACGTCGAGCTAAAGCCGAAGGAGACATAAAGTCTGGCCAAGAAAGATTACAAAGCACAAACCAATCAGGGAAAGCACCGGAGGTCAAGGGGCCAAAATATAAGTATTTTCTCGTCTAAATCTAAATTTAGATTGAAACAGGACGCTCTAGTAGCGTGAAGACGGGCTATTAACGTTTTTACTGATATACTGTAAAGTTCGCAGTACTGAAATTGCAAGGAAAGCATGTTCTATCGAGCTCGAGTCATGCAACGACGAGCAACCAAAAACTGTTTCAATCGCACTATAAGATATCTATATTTAGTTCAAATAGGTTACATTTCATTTAGAAGCCCGACTTCACGCTAGAAGAGCGTCTAGTTCATTCACAATCACGAGTGGTACACTTTGAAGAACTTATTCTCGGTTTTCACGTGACGTCATCAAAAAGCTAAAATCCAAACTATTCACCTCACAAAACTGTTTGTTGGATATCTTGTTTATGTCGTTATAAGAAAAGTCTTACCAAAATAATTTGGTAATTTAGATGTTTTGTTTTCGATTTATTGCGAGTCAAATTCTGTCACGCAATACTGTCACGCGCATTTCAAAGCCGTAGAAATAGGAAAATTCGTTTGAAATAATACGATTTTAACTTAGTAGATGATGGGTAACTTTATTTTGATGAATGTAGCTGTTTAAAAATTGAAATGTTTGCAATATAAACATGATTTGCAGTCTTCGTGACTTGACCGCCATGTTGGTGTCCCTCGATGGGACACCAAGATGGCGGACCCATACATTTTAACTAAATTATGAGCATAAGCGATCGCTCATATCTTCGTATCTAAAACTTCTTTTAACTAAGCCTTCGGCTGAGATATATAGTTTTGGCTGCTCTTTCGGCCTATGAAGGTTTTGTTCTATATAAGTCATGGGAAAATTTTCTATGACGTAGGTGAAAGCCGAGAATAAGAACTTTGGTTATATAGGTTCTATTGTTATGCTAATATCGGTGCGGGGCGTCTCTATATATCACGTTGTTATCAATAAAGATTCAAAATTCCGACAAGTCAGTCAGCTATGTTCTGGCACTTTGATGTTACCAGCCGACATTTCGGTAAATAGAGTTCGAGTTAACGGGGTAAATTTGAGCCAAGAGAAAATAAACTTAGGTCGAGTTAGCGAGGAGTTCGAGTTAACCGAGTTCGCGTTTAGCGGAATAGCAATCTCGTACTGAAATATAACGAACTTTCGTTTTCGGTTCAAAGACGACTTTTGATTAACTTTGAAGGTTTTTATTCAGGCGAGTTCATTGGAGACATGAAGTTTGGTTTTCGCCTACTGAATGATTTTGAATGTGGATATTCACAGTTCTACTATTACCAGACAGTTCTAGACATATCAGGTTCTTTTGGCTCATAATTTGGTACACCGCATAATAATAATAATATATTCCATGGCGAAATGATCAAATGCGCATCTTACAGTTGTATAATCATCGGAATGATATAATTTGTTTCGCTTGACTTGTGAGTTTTCATTATATTGTTTGTTATATCTTGATTAAAAATATTCAACAAATGTTATGTTTTTCGTCCTGCGGTAACCATGGTTGAGTTGAGCTATTTGAGACAACTTTCTTTAGCTTTGATCTTTAATAGTAGTTCTACTGTGGTCTGGTTCAGACTTACCTTCTACTTTGAAATTCGTGGAACCCCCGTAATTGCTTGCTTGACTAGTTCCGAGAAATGTTGCTGTTTGAGCATGCGCAATCATTCAAATAACTTTGAAGGCATTAATATCAATCATACCTGCGTTGAGATTAATAGATGTGGCATCTAGTTTAATTGACTTCTTTAAATCTTTTATTTTGCAACACGTTGATACTTGTATTTGAGGCAAACCATTTGTTCAAACGTTTTAGGAAACTGAGATACTAATGACGCTGGAATTCTGGGAAACCCCTAAGATAAGGTCAGTTAGTTTCCGCATGCAGTAGTACCCCACTAACTCGAACTCACAAGGGAAACGAAAAATAGTTCCAGTTAGCGAGCACTGAGTATCAGGTATCAGGGCGAGTTTGATTACTGATCGATCGTACGAGCTTCTAAAATGACCACAAATATCAAGTTAGAACTCCCTGTGTATCATCTACTAAGTTAAAATCGTATTATTTCAAACGAAGTTTCCTATGCGTGACAGTATTGCGTGACAGAATTTGACTCGCAATAAATCGAAAGCCAAACATCTAAATTACAAAATTATTTTGGTAAGACTTTTCTTATAACGACGTCAACAAGATATCCAAGAAACAGTTTTGTAAGGTGAATAGTTTGGATTTTAGCTTTTTGATGACGTCACATGAAAACCAATTTGCGAGTTATGAAGGATTGAAATCGTGATAGGGTAAGTCAGTGACGTCAGATTGTTTTTTTTACAGTAACTTATTTATATAGTTTCAAGCAGCACTCTTTTCTGAAATAGAAAAAAAAGTTTAACATCATGTATATACATTGTAGAAAACGTTTTGCCAGATTAAAAAATAATTTGCACAATGGCACTTTTGTATAATAAATTAAAACCACTACCATATCACAATTTCCAACCTCTATAACTCGCAAATGTAAAGCTCAAATCACAAAATACTGAACCATCCCACTATTCACTTCATATATAATCGATTTTCAAAAAAACAATTCGTGTATATACACTTTAAAGTTATCCCAGTACCTTTCAGGGTATTTATACCTACGACTGATCCCAATAATCTTTTATAGTAATAATAATACTAATAATACTAATAATACTAATAATACTAATAATACTAATAATACTAATAATACTAATAATACTAATAATACTAATAATACTAATAATACTAATAATACTAATAATTCAATATGTTTTGTGTTGTTGTTGTTCGTACGTTAGAATTGCCTTCATTCCCTGATGATGGGCCATGGGCCCGAAAGCTCGGATATATTAAATCCTTTACGTAGAAGAAACGTATCTTTATCATAATAAGAATAAGAATAAGAATAAGAATAAGAATAATAAGAATAATAAGAATAAGAATAATAATAAGAATAATGTTGATAATGATGATAAGAATAATAAGAATAATAATAATAATGTTGATAATGATGATAAGAATAAGAATAATAATAAGAATAATGTTGATAATGATGATAATAATAATAATAAGAATAATGTTGATAATGATGATAAGAATAATAGTTAATCGAGTGGAAAGCCTAGGTGAAGGATATTATTATTATTATCGAGACGTCTGATTTTTTCCGAACATTTGTTCTTTTGCTTCTTTTTTTTATGAACATTTGTTCTGTATATTCCTCATTAGTTTCCATTTCTATACTTATCATAGTTCTTTATCATTACTATTATTATATTATTATTATTATTATTATTATTATTATTATTGTTATTATTATTGTTATTACTATTATTATATTATTATTATTATTATTATTATTATTATTATTATTATTATTATTACCATTTATTATTATTGTTGTTATTATTATTGTTATTAAACTGCGGTATGATTGGCACATAGATGGTAATCCTTCCACTTGTGTATGTGGTGAATCCTTCTCTATTGACCACGCGATGATTTGCAAAAGAGGCGGTTTCATAATCCAGCGTCATAATGAGCTGCGTGATCTTGAAGCTGAACTATTGAATATGGTCTGTAGTGACGTTGAAATTGAACCCGTCCTCCAAGATATCACCGGAGAAGAATTGAATAGAGGATCAAATAAAGCACCGGACGCACGTTTAGATATCCATGCACGTGGGTTTTTGGGAAAGACAAAGATCTGCATTCTTTGATGTTCGGGTTTGCCACCCCAATGCAGAATCTTATAAAGACCTCGATCCCCAACAGATTTACCGCATGCACGAGAACGAGAAGAAGCGTATGTACTCGAAAAGAGTGATGGAAATTGAACAGGGAACATTCACACCATTAGTCTTTACTACAACTGGAGGGATGGGAAACGAATGTTTGAGATACCACAGTAGACTTGCTGAGCTGATTGCTATAAAGAAAGGTGAACAATATGCAACAGTTATCTCATGGATTAGAGCCAAAGTCTCATTCTCAATATTGAGATCTGCACTGCTGTGTCTGAGAGGCTCAAGAACATTTAAGAGATTACCTTGTGACATTAAAAACATTGATTTAGATATAGAAACCACAGTAGGAGCCATCTGTAAATAATATTTTTATATCTTAATTTATTTATTTTTATCTTTTTTATATATATATATTGCTTATATTATATTATTCATATTTATTGTTTGTATTTTAATATCATTAGTTAATTGTTATTGAACAATCCAAGCGATCATTTTAAATTTTGTAAATAAGGATTTTTATCTATTTTTCTATCTCTTATTTGTAATTTGTTTTGTTATTATTGTTATTATTATTATTGTTATTATTATTATTATTATTATTATTATTATTATTATTACCATTATTATTATTATTATTGTTATTATTATTATTGTTATTATTATTATTGTTATTATTATTATTATTATTATTATTGTTATGTTATTGTTATTATAATTATAATTATTATTTATTTATTTTTGTTATAAGGAACTTAACAAAGCCATGCATCACTGTATTGCTGTTATTCGACAATTTGGTGTAAAATCAGATGGAACATTTGCGCAATCTATCGAGAACGAAGAACTTTCACAAATACTGGCATCACGTGAGGTAAGAGGCCAGGTGGCTCAGTTATTAGATTCAATCAGTTGTTGAAATTAAAACGGGCAAACACTGCCCCCCCCCCCCCCCCCCCCCCCTTCCCTCTCTCCCTCTCTCCCTCTATCCCTCTCTCACTCTCTCCCCCTCTCCCCCTCTCCCCCTCTCCCCCTCTCCCCCTCTCCCCCTCTCCCTCTCTCCCTCTCTCCCTCTCTCCCCTCTCCCCCTCTCCCCCTCTCCCTCTCTCCCTCTCTCCCTCTCTCCCTCTCTCTCCTCTCTCTCCCTCTCTCCCTTTCTCCCTTTCTCCCTCTCTCCCCTCTCTCCCTCTCTCCCCTAATCCCAAAAATAGCCAAACTTGTTCAAACGCCGTGACAACTTATGGGCTCCTGCAAAGTTTTGACTTTTTGATTTGTTCTAGGGCTGAAATATTGTGATAAACAAAGAAATTGAAGCAATCGATGACAAGGTAAGCTCCGCGTCATAATAATGCTTGTACTGGGGGGAGGAGTACTCAGCTTTATTTAGGGTACCCAGGGGTGGGGGGTGGGGGTGCTGCCCGAACCGCTGAACCCTGGCCCTGTTTCAGTGGGAAATTCAACAACGAGTAAGAGTGTTTCATCAGGGGTTCGAAACACTGAAAAGCTGATGAAAGCAACACAAAGCACGAGTTTTTGAACTGACTTCTCAAAACGCATTATTATTCATCGTTATTAACAAATGCTTTTCAATTCTGATTACTGTACTGTTAACGAGCTTAACTAAAACAGCTAAAGCATTATTTTTATGTAGGTAAGCCAAAGGTCTTGGCGCAAAATGCGTTCTTAGTGCAAATTATTGAATTTACTACTCTGTTTTAATACGTGTAAATTACCAACTAATATTGTTTTAACAGTTGAAGGAATTTAGTCTTCAAAGTCAAGCTGAACTGGAAACGCTTAGTAAGGAAACCCAAGAACAATTGTTGAGAGAAAAAGAAAGTCTGTCGTCACAACTACGACAGAACCAAGCCATGATAGCGCGTGAGCAACAACAGATAAATGACAATAACTCGAGGCTCGAGAAACGCTGTGCATGAGGAGATGAAAGCAGCACTCCAAGAAAGTGAAAGAATTCTTAATGAATCGAGACGTAACTGGCAGGGTTTATGAACCACTATATGAGCGATAAAGTACGAGAAGGCTAGACTAGCTGTATGAGGTGATAAAGTACGAGAAGGCTAGACTAGCTGTATGAGGTGATAAAGTACGAGAAGGCTAGACTAGCTGTATGAGGAGGATAATATACAGTCACTATGGTGTTATCTAGCTAGTAATAATCAGTAGATGATTCATCGGGCAGAGTTCCTTTCTTTACGAGAAGGTATATATATATATATTACTTCGGTTTCTGCATCAATAATCAGCTAGGACTATAGCTACTTTCACACATGGGATGCAAAACATTTCTAAATTCCCGCCAGCATTTCGTTGGGATTTGCCGCTTAATCTCACGTGGTACTTTAAGTGACCTGGTTTCAACTCCGATAAAAAATGTAAAATGTCATTCGCTTGTAGATTTCCATATGAGACTTCAACTTGATTTATTTTGCAACATTTTGCTATTCAAACCCGAACTAAATTGTATACAATTGATAAAAACATCACGAAACATGTTTTACTAGATTATATTTTTAATTGCAAACACACATATGAGATGGACAATACCCAGCTGCACAGTTGACCTTACACCACTTATCGATATTTGTATTCCCAGTCCAAGGACCAGTGGCCTTACATCCTTTTGGATTGGGTGGATTGGTAGGTGGTGGTGGTGGTGGTGGTTGTGTTGGTGGAGGAGGAGGTGGAGGAGAAGGTGGTTCTTGAGAAGGAGGAGGTGGAGGTGCCTGGGTTGGTGGAGGAGGTGGTGGAGGAGTACATGTTGGGTCTTGAGTAGGTGGTGGTGGTGGAGGCCCCTGGTTGGTGGAGGAGGTGGAGCTTGAGTAGGAGGAGGTGGAGGCCCCTGTGTTGGTGGAGGAGGTGGAGCTTGAGTAGGAGGAGGTGGAGGCCCCTGGGTTGGTGGTGGTGGATTACCTCCTCCAGTAATCTGTATATCTGCGCAGTTCACAAACGTCTCCTGGGCACCATGTCCAAGACCACACCCTTCGTCATCACATCCCCAGCTGTTCCCAGTCCTCCACCACCATTGTAGAACACAGTTCTTACACGTCAGGCCAGCAGGGAGTCGTAGCTTGATGGTCTCGTAGCTTTCTCCTGAGCCCCCTAAAGGAAACTGTGTTTTTCCATCTGTGGTCTTTAAAAGGTAGCTCAGTTTTGCCTGTGTGATCGGAAGGGTTCCTATTTCGCCCACTCGGAACTCAAACCAGCCTTTATGATTGGCTGTGATGTGGATCTACAACCAGTGTCAACCATTAGATAATAATAGACAAGCAAATCATGGATTTAGTCATGTTGTACCTACCTTTGCAGTAATATCTTGTCCTTGTTTGTAGGTCTTGGTAACAAAACCTGTTGCATACCTGTTAAACATGCAGTAAAGATCAGTTTAATATTGTAATAATATTGTTGTTTTGGGCGGGATAGCAATTTAGGTTACTACATTAATCATCTATCTAGATACACTATCATCCATCCATCCGTTCAATCTTTCATTTATCCTTCCACTATTCAGTATTGTATTCATTCATTCATTCGTTTACCCGTCCATTCATAACTTTCTTTAGTCATTACTGCCTTTGTTCATTCATTCATTCATTCATTCATTCATTCATTCATTCATTAGCTTACCCTTTCCATTTGTAACTTATTGAGTGATTACTGCCTTTGTTCATTCAGGCATCCATCCATTCATTCATTCATTCATTCATTAGCTTACCCTTTCCATTCGTAACTTATTGAGTGATTACTGCCTTTGTTCATTCAGGCATCCATCCATTCATTCATTCATTCATTCATTAGCTTACCCTTTCCATTTGTAACTTATTGAGTGATTACTGCCTTTGTTCATTCAGGCATCCATCCATCCATTCATTCATTCATTCATTAGCTTACCCTTTCCATTTGTAACTTATTGAGTGATTACTGCCTTTGTTCATTCAGGCATCCATCCATCCATTCATTCATTCATTCATTAGCTTACCCTTTCCATTTGTAACTTATTGAGTGATTACTGCCTTTGTTCATTCAGGCATCCATCCATCCATTCATTCATTCATTCATTAGCTTACCCTTTCCATTCGTAACTTATTGAGTGATTACTGCCTTTGTTCATTCATTCATTCATTCATTCATTCATTCATTCATTCATTAGCTTACCCTTTCCATTCGTAACTTATTGAGTGATTACTGCCTTTGTTCATTCATTCATTCATTCATTCATTCATTCATTCATTAGCTTACCCTTTCCATTTGTAACTTATTGAGTGATTACTGCCTTTGTTCATTCAGGCATCCATCCATCCATTCATTCATTCATTCATTAGCTTACCCTTTCCATTTGTAACTTATTGAGTGATTACTGCCTTTGTTCATTCAGGCATCCATCCATTCATTCATTCATTCATTCATTAGCTTACCCTTTCCATTCGTAACTTATTGAGTGATTACTGCCTTTGTTCATTCAGGCATCCATCCATTCATTCATTCATTCATTCATTAGCTTACCCTTTCCATTTGTAACTTATTGAGTGATTACTGCCTTTGTTCATTCAGGCATCCATCCATCCATTCATTCATTCATTCATTAGCTTACCCTTTCCATTCGTAACTTATTGAGTGATTACTGCCTTTGTTCATTCAGGCATCCATCCATTCATTCATTCATTCATTCATTAGCTTACCCTTTCCATTCGTAACTTATTGAGTGATTACTGCCTTTGTTCATTCAGGCATCCATCCATTCATTCATTCATTCATTCATTAGCTTACCCTTTCCATTTGTAACTTATTGAGTGATTACTGCCTTTGTTCATTCAGGCATCCATCCATCCATCCATTCATTCATTCATTCATTCATTCATTAGCTTACCCTTTCCATTTGTAACTTATTGAGTGATTACTGCCTTTGTTCATTCAGGCATCCATCCATTCATTCATTCATTCATTCATTCATTCATTAGCTTACCCTTTCCATTCGTAACTTATTGAGTGATTACTGCCTTTGTTCATTCAGGCATCCATCCATCCATTCATTCATTCATTCATTAGCTTACCCTTTCCATTCGTAACTTATTGAGTGATTACTGCCTTTGTTCATTCAGGCATCCATCCATTCATTCATTCATTCATTCATCATTAGCTTACCCTTTCCATTCGTAACTTATTGAGTGATTACTGCCTTTGTTCATTCAGGCATCCATTCATTCATTCATTCATTCATTCATTCATTAGCTTACCCTTTCCATTCGTAACTTATTGAGTGATTACTGCCTTTGTTCATTCAGGCATCCATTCATTCATTCATTCATTCATTCATTAGCTTACCCTTTCCATTTGTAACTTATTGAGTGATTACTGCCTTTGTTCATTCAGGCATCCATTCATTCATTCATTCATTCATTCATTAGCTTACCCTTTCCATTCGTAACTTATTGAGTGATTACTGCCTTTGTTCATTCAGGCATCCATCCATCCATTCATTCATCCATTCATTCATTCATTCATTAATTAGCTTACCCTTTCCATTTGTAACTTATTGAGTGATTACTGCCTTTGTTCATTCAGGCATCCATCCATTCATTCATTCATTCATTCATTAGCTTACCCTTTCCATTCGTAACTTATTGAGTGATTACTGCCTTTGTTCATTCAGGCATCCATCCATTCATTCATTCATTCATTAGCTTACCCTTTCCATTTGTAACTTATTGAGTGATTACTGCCTTTGTTCATTCAGGCATCCATCCATTCATAACTTTCTTTAGTCATTAGCTTACCCTTTCCATTCGTAACTTATTGAGTGATTACTGCCTTTGTTCATTCAGGCATCCATCCATTCATTCATTCATTCATTCATTAGCTTACCCTTTCCATTTGTAACTTATTGAGTGATTACTGCCTTTGTTCATTCAGGCATCCATCCATTCATTTATTCATTCATTCATTAGCTTACCCTTTCCATTCGTAACTTATTGAGTGATTACTGCCTTTGTTCATTCAGGCATCCATCCATTCATTCATTCATTCATTCATTAGCTTACCCTTTCCATTTGTAACTTATTGAGTGATTACTGCCTTTGTTCATTCAGGCATTCATTCATTCATTCATTCATTCATTCATTCATTAGCTTACCCTTTCCATTCGTAACTTATTGAGTGATTACTGCCTTTGTTCATTCAGGCATCCATCCATTCATTCATTCATTCATTCATTAGCTTACCCTTTCCATTCGTAACTTATTGAGTGATTACTGCCTTGTTCATTCAGGCATCCATCCATTCATTCATTCATTCATTCATTAGCTTACCCTTTCCATTTGTAACTTATTGAGTGATTACTGCCTTTGTTCATTCAGGCATTCATTCATTCATTCATTCATTCATTCATTAGCTTACCCTTTCCATTCGTAACTTATTGAGTGATTACTGCCTTTGTTCATTCAGGCATCCATCCATTCATTCATTCATTCATTCATTAGCTTACCCTTTCCATTCGTAACTTATTGAGTGATTACTGCCTTTGTTCATTCAGGCATCCATCCATCCATCCATTCATTCATTCATTCATTCATTAGCTTACCCTTTCCATTTGTAACTTATTGAGTGATTACTGCCTTTGTTCATTCAGGCATCCATCCATTCATTCATTCATTCATTCATTAGCTTACCCTTTCCATTCGTAACTTATTGAGTGATTACTGCCTTTGTTCATTCAGGCATCCATTCATTCATTCATTCATTCATTCATTAGCTTACCCTTTCCATTCGTAACTTATTGAGTGATTACTGCCTTTGTTCATTCAGGCATCCATCCATTCATTCATTCATTCATTCATTAGCTTACCCTTTCCATTCGTAACTTATTGAGTGATTACTGCCTTTGTTCATTCAGGCATCCATCCATCCATTCATTCATTCATTCATTAGCTTACCCTTTCCATTTGTAACTTATTGAGTGATTACTGCCTTTGTTCATTCAGGCATCCATTCATTCATTCATTCATTCATTCATTAGCTTACCCTTTCCATTTGTAACTTATTGAGTGATTACTGCCTTTGTTCATTCAGGCATCCATTCATTCATTCATTCATTCATTCATTAGCTTACCCTTTCCATTCGTAACTTATTGAGTGATTACTGCCTTTGTTCATTCAGGCATCCATCCATCCATTCATTCATTCATTCATTCATTAGCTTACCCTTTCCATTCGTAACTTATTGAGTGATTACTGCCTTTGTTCATTCAGGCATCCATCCATTCATCCATTCATTCATTCATTAGCTTACCCTTTCCATTTGTAACTTATTGAGTGATTACTGCCTTTGTTCATTCAGGCATCCATCCATTCATTCATTCATTCATTCATTAGCTTACCCTTTCCATTTGTAACTTATTGAGTGATTACTGCCTTTGTTCATTCAGGCATCCATCCATTCATTCATTCATTCATTCATTAGCTTACCCTTTCCATTCGTAACTTATTGAGTGATTACTGCCTTTGTTCATTCAGGCATCCATCCATCCATTCATTCATTCATTCATTAGCTTACCCTTTCCATTTGTAACTTATTGAGTGATTACTGCCTTTGTTCATTCAGGCATCCATCCATTCATTCATTCATTCATTAGCTTACCCTTTCCATTTGTAACTTATTGAGTGATTACTGCCTTTGTTCATTCAGGCATCCATCCATTCATTCATTCATTCATTCATTAGCTTACCCTTTCCATTCGTAACTTATTGAGTGATTACTGCCTTTGTTCATTCAGGCATCCATCCATTCATTCATTCATTCATTCATTAGCTTACCCTTTCCATTTGTAACTTATTGAGTGATTACTGCCTTTGTTCATTCAGGCATCCATCCATTCATAACTTTCTTTAGTCATTAGCTTACCCTTTCCATTTGTAACTTATTGAGTGATTACTGCCTTTGTTCATTCAGGCATCCATCCATTCATTCATTCATTCATTCATTAGCTTACCCTTTCCATTCGTAACTTATTGAGTGATTACTGCCTTTGTTCATTCAGGCATCCATCCATCCATTCATTCATTCATTCATTAGCTTACCCTTTCCATTCGTAACTTATTGAGTGATTACTGCCTTTGTTCATTCAGGCATCCATCCATTCATTCATTCATTCATTCATTAGCTTACCCTTTCCATTTGTAACTTATTGAGTGATTACTGCCTTTGTTCATTCAGGCATCCATTCATTCATTCATTCATTCATTCATTAGCTTACCCTTTCCATTTGTAACTTATTGAGTGATTACTGCCTTTGTTCATTCAGGCATCCATTCATTCATTCATTCATTCATTCATTAGCTTACCCTTTCCATTCGTAACTTATTGAGTGATTACTGCCTTTGTTCTTTCAGGCATCCATCCATCCATTCATTCATTCATTCATTAGCTTACCCTTTCCATTCGTAACTTATTGAGTGAATACTGCCTTTGTTCATTCAGGCATCCATTCATTCATTCATTCATTCATTCATTAGCTTACCCTTTCCATTTGTAACTTATTGAGTGATTACTGCCTTTGTTCATTCAGGCATCCATTCATCCATTCATTCATTCATTCATTAGCTTACCCTTTCCATTCGTAACTTATTGAGTGATTACTGCCTTTGTTCATTCAGGCATCCATCCATTCATTCATTCATTCATTCATTAGCTTACCCTTTCCATTCGTAACTTATTGAGTGATTACTGCCTTTGTTCATTCAGGCATCATCCATTCATTCATTCATTCATTCATTAGCTTACCCTTTCCATTCGTAACTTATTGAGTGATTACTGCCTTTGTTCATTCAGGCATCCATTCATTCATTCATTCATTCATTCATTAGCTTACCCTTTCCATTTGTAACTTATTGAGTGATTACTGCCTTTGTTCATTCAGGCATCCATCCATTCATTCATTCATTCATTCATTAGCTTACCCTTTCCATTCGTAACTTATTGAGTGATTACTGCCTTTGTTCATTCAGGCATCCATCCATTCATTCATTCATTCATTCATTAGCTTACCCTTTCCATTCGTAACTTATTGAGTGATTACTGCCTTTGTTCATTCAGGCATCCATCCATTCATTCATTCATTCATTCATTCATTAGCTTACCCTTTCCATTCGTAACTTATTGAGTGATTACTGCCTTTGTTCATTCAGGGCATCCATTCATTCATTCATTCATTCATTCATTAGCTTACCCTTTCCATTCGTAACTTATTGAGTGATTACTGCCTTTGTTCATTCAGGCATCCATCCATTCATTCATTCATTCATTCATTAGCTTACCCTTTCCATTCGTAACTTATTGAGTGATTACTGCCTTTGTTCATTCAGGCATCCATTCATTCATTCATTCATTCATTCATTAGCTTACCCTTTCCATTCGTAACTTATTGAGTGATTACTGCCTTTGTTCATTCAGGCATCCATCCATTCATTCATTCATTCATTCATTCATTAGCTTACCCTTTCCATTCGTAACTTATTGAGTGATTACTGCCTTTGTTCATTCAGGCATCCATCCATTCATTCATTCATTCATTCATTAGCTTACCCTTTCCATTCGTAACTTATTGAGTGATTACTGCCTTTGTTCATTCAGGCATCCATCCATTCATTCATTCATTCATTCATTAGCTTACCCTTTCCATTTGTAACTTATTGAGTGATTACTGCCTTTGTTCATTCAGGCATCCATTCATTCATTCATTCATTCATTCATTAGCTTACCCTTTCCATTTGTAACTTATTGAGTGATTACTGCCTTTGTTCATTCAGGCATCCATCCATTCATTCATTCATTCATTCATTAGCTTACCCTTTCCATTCGTAACTTATTGAGTGATTACTGCCTTTGTTCATTCAGGCATCCATCCATTCATTCATTCATTCATTCATTAGCTTACCCTTTCCATTCGTAACTTATTGAGTGATTACTGCCTTTGTTCATTCAGGCATCCATCCATTCATTCATTCATTCATTCATTAGCTTACCCTTTCCATTTGTAACTTATTGAGTGATTACTGCCTTTGTTCATTCAGGCATCCATTCATTCATTCATTCATTCATTCATTCATTCATTCATTAGCTTACCCTTTCCATTCGTAACTTATTGAGTGATTACTGCCTTTGTTCATTCAGGCATCCATCCATTCATTCATTCATTCATTCATTCATTAGCTTACCCTTTCCATTCGTAACTTATTGAGTGATTACTGCCTTTGTTCATTCAGGCATCCATCCATTCATTCATTCATTCATTCATTCATTAGCTTACCCTTTCCATTCGTAACTTATTGAGTGATTACTGCCTTTGTTCATTCAGGCATCCATCCATTCATTCATTCATTCATTCATTAGCTTACCCTTTCCATTCGTAACTTATTGAGTGATTACTGCCTTTGTTCATTCAGGCATCCATTCATTCATTCATTCATTCATTCATTAGCTTACCCTTTCCATTCTTAACTTATTGAGTGATTACTGCCTTTGTTCATTCAGGCATCCATCCATTCATTCATTCATTCATTCATTAGCTTACCCTTTCCATTCGTAACTTATTGAGTGATTACTGCCTTTGTTCATTCAGGCATCCATCCATCCATTCATTCATTCATTCATTAGCTTACCCTTTCCATTCGTAACTTATTGAGTGATTACTGCCTTTGTTCATTCAGGCATCCATCCATTCATTCATTCATTCATTCATTAGCTTACCCTTTCCATTCGTAACTTATTGAGTGATTACTGCCTTTGTTTATTCAGGCATCCATCCATTCATTCATTCATTCATTCATTAGCTTACCCTTTCCATTCGTAACTTATTGAGTGATTACTGCCTTTGTTCATTCAGGCATCCATCCATTCATTCATTCATTCATTCATTAGCTTACCCTTTCCATTCGTAACTTATTGAGTGATTACTGCCTTTGTTCATTCAGGCATCCATCCATTCATTCATTCATTCATTCATTAGCTTACCCTTTCCATTCGTAACTTATTGAGTGATTACTGCCTTTGTTCATTCAGGCATCCATTCATTCATTCATTCATTCATTCATTAGCTTACCCTTTCCATTTGTAACTTATTGAGTGATTACTGCCTTTGTTCATTCAGGCATCCATCCATTCATTCATTCATTCATTCATTAGCTTACCCTTTCCATTTGTAACTTATTGAGTGATTACTGCCTTTGTTCATTCAGGCATCCATTCATTCATTCATTCATTCATTCATTCATTAGCTTACCCTTTCCATTTGTAACTTATTGAGTGATTACTGCCTTTGTTCATTCAGGCATCCATCCATTCATTCATTCATTCATTCATTAGCTTACCCTTTCCATTCGTAACTTATTGAGTGATTACTGCCTTTGTTCATTCAGGCATCCATTCATTCATTCATTCATTCATTCATTAGCTTACCCTTTCCATTCGTAACTTATTGAGTGATTACTGCCTTTGTTCATTCAGGCATCCATTCATTCATTCATTCATTCATTCATTAGCTTACCCTTTCCATTCGTAACTTATTGAGTGATTACTGCCTTTGTTCATTCAGGCATCCATTCATTCATTCATTCATCATTCATTAGCTTACCCTTTCCATTTGTAACTTATTGAGTGATTACTGCCTTTGTTCATTCAGGCATCCATCCATTCATTCATTCATTCATTCATTCATTAGCTTACCCTTTCCATTTGTAACTTATTGAGTGATTACTGCCTTTGTTCATTCAGGCATCCATCCATCCATTCATTCATTCATTCATTCATTCATTAGCTTACCCTTTCCATTTGTAACTTATTGAGTGATTACTGCCTTTGTTCATTCAGGCATCCATCCATTCATTCATTCATTCATTCATTAGCTTACCCTTTCCATTCGTAACTTATTGAGTGATTACTGCCTTTGTTCATTCAGGCATCCATCCATTCATTCATTCATTCATTCATTAGCTTACCCTTTCCATTTGTAACTTATTGAGTGATTACTGCCTTTGTTCATTCAGGCATCCATCCATTCATTCATTCATTCATTCATTAGCGTACCCTTTCCATTCGTAACTTATTGAGTGATTACTGCCTTTGTTCATTCAGGCATCCATCCATTCATTCATTCATTCATTCATTAGCTTACCCTTTCCATTTGTAACTTATTGAGTGATTACTGCCTTTGTTCATTCAGGCATCCATTCATTCATTCATTCATTCATTAGCTTACCCTTTCCATTCGTAACTTATTGAGTGATTACTGCCTTTGTTCATTCAGGCATCCATTCATTCATTCATTCATCATTCATTAGCTTACCCTTTCCATTTGTAACTTATTGAGTGATTACTGCCTTTGTTCATTCAGGCATCCATCCATTCATTCATTCATTCATTCATTAGCTTACCCTTTCCATTCGTAACTTATTGAGTGATTACTGCCTTTGTTCATTCAGGCATCCATCCATTCATTCATTCATTCATTCATTAGCTTACCCTTTCCATTCGTAACTTATTGAGTGATTACTGCCTTTGTTCATTCAGGCATCCATTCATTCATTCATTCATTCATTCATTAGCTTACCCTTTCCATTTGTAACTTATTGAGTGATTACTGCCTTTGTTCATTCAGGCATCCATCCATTCATTCATTCATTCATTCATTCATTAGCTTACCCTTTCCATTTGTAACTTATTGAGTGATTACTGCCTTTGTTCATTCAGGCATCCATTCATTCATTCATTCATTCATTCATTAGCTTACCCTTTCCATTTGTAACTTATTGAGTGATTACTGCCTTTGTTCATTCAGGCATCCATCCATTCATTCATTCATTCATTCATTAGCTTACCCTTTCCATTCGTAACTTATTGAGTGATTACTGCCTTTGTTCATTCAGGCATCCATCCATCCATTCATTCATTCATTCATTAGCTTACCCTTTCCATTCGTAACTTATTGAGTGATTACTGCCTTTGTTCATTCAGGCATCCATTCATTCATTCATTCATTCATTCATTAGCTTACCCTTTCCATTCGTAACTTATTGAGTGATTACTGCCTTTGTTCATTCAGGCATCCATCCATTCATTCATTCATTCATTCATTAGCTTACCCTTTCCATTTGTAACTTATTGAGTGATTACTGCCTTTGTTCATTCAGGCATCCATCCATCCATTCATTCATTCATTCATTAGCTTACCCTTTCCATTCGTAACTTATTGAGTGATTACTGCCTTTGTTCATTCAGGCATCCATCCATTCATTCATTCATTCATTCATTAGCTTACCCTTTCCATTCGTAACTTATTGAGTGATTACTGCCTTTGTTCATTCAGGCATCCATCCATCCATTCATTCATTCATTCATTCATTAGCTTACCCTTTCCATTTGTAACTTATTGAGTGATTACTGCCTTTGTTCATTCAGGCATCCATCCATTCATTCATTCATTCATTCATTAGCTTACCCTTTCCATTTGTAAACTTATTGAGTGATTACTGCCTTTGTTCATTCAGGCATCCATCCATTCATTCATTCATTCATTCATTAGCTTACCCTTTCCATTCGTAACTTATTGAGTGATTACTGCCTTTGTTCATTCAGGCATCCATCCATTCATTCATTCATTCATTCATTAGCTTACCCTTTCCATTCGTAACTTATTGAGTGATTACTGCCTTTGTTCATTCAGGCATCCATCCATTCATTCATTCATTCATTCATTAGCTTACCCTTTCCATTCGTAACTTATTGAGTGATTACTGCCTTTGTTCATTCAGGCATCCATCCATCCATTCATTCATTCATTCATTAGCTTACCCTTTCCATTCGTAACTTATTGAGTGATTACTGCCTTTGTTCATTCAGGCATCCATCCATTCATTCATTCATTCATTCATTAGCTTACCCTTTCCATTTGTAACTTATTGAGTGATTACTGCCTTTGTTCATTCAGGCATCCATTCATTCATTCATTCATTCATTCATTAGCTTACCCTTTCCATTCGTAACTTATTGAGTGATTACTGCCTTTGTTCATTCAGGCATCCATCCATCCATTCATTCATTCATTCATTAGCTTACCCTTTCCATTCGTAACTTATTGAGTGATTACTGCCTTTGTTCATTCATTCATTCATTCATTCATTCATTCATTCATTCATTAGCTTACCCTTTCCATTTGTAACTTATTGAGTGATTACTGCCTTTGTTCATTCAGGCATCCATCCATTCATTCATTCATTCATTCATTAGCTTACCCTTTCCATTCGTAACTTATTGAGTGATTACTGCCTTTGTTCATTCAGGCATCCATCCATTCATTCATTCATTCATT
Source organism: Actinostola sp. cb2023 (assembly GCA_033675265.1). Classification (NCBI taxonomy): domain Eukaryota; kingdom Metazoa; phylum Cnidaria; class Anthozoa; order Actiniaria; family Actinostolidae; genus Actinostola; species Actinostola sp. cb2023. The sequence goes on from JAUJYZ010000052.1 coordinate 30,070, forward strand.
CATTAGCTTACCCTTTCCATTTGTAACTTATTGAGTGATTACTGCCTTTGTTCATTCAGGCATCCATTCATTCATTCATTCATTCATTCATTAGCTTACCCTTTCCATTTGTAACTTATTGAGTGATTACTGCCTTTGTTCATTCAGGCATCCATCCATTCATTCATTCATTCATTCATTAGCTTACCCTTTCCATTTGTAACTTATTGAGTGATTACTGCCTTTGTTCATTCAGGCATCCATCCATTCAGTCATTCATTCATTCATTAGCTTACCCTTTCCATTCGTAACTTATTGAGTGATTACTGCCTTTGTTCATTCAGGCATCCATCCATTCATTCATTCATTCATTCATTAGCTTACCCTTTCCATTCGTAACTTATTGAGTGATTACTGCCTTTGTTCATTCAGGCATCCATTCATTCATTCATTTCATTCATTCATTAGCTTACCCTTTCCATTCGTAACTTATTGAGTGATTACTGCCTTTGTTCATTCAGGCATCCATCCATCCATTCATTCATTCATTCATTAGCTTACCCTTTCCATTTGTAACTTATTGAGTGATTACTGCCTTTGTTCATTCAGGCATCCATCCATTCATTCATTCATTCATTCATTAGCTTACCCTTTCCATTCGTAACTTATTGAGTGATTACTGCCTTTGTTCATTCAGGCATCCATCCATTCATTCATTCATTCATTCATTCATTAGCTTACCCTTTCCATTCATAACTTTCTTTAGTCATTAGTACCTTTGTTCATTCAGGCATCCATCCATTCATAACTTTCTTTAGTCATTAGTACCTTTGTTCATTCAGGCATCCATCCATTCATAACTTTCTTTAGTCATTAGTACCTTTGTTCTTTCACTTATTCAGTCTTCCATACTTACTTTCCAGGATAAATGTGACGTTTTACTCCATATTTATCACCACAAACGCCACATTTTCCTTTATTAGTGATCTGGACTGCTCTCCCTCCGCAGTTCTGTTCGTTGGGAGTGTAATTAGGCGGGCATTTACCAGGAAACACTTTGTAGCAGGCGTTCCTGGACGGAGGGTCAATCATATAACCATGGCCCCAGGCCAAGGCCACTAAGTTCCCCAAAACCAGCGCTGCACAACAAATGTCGAGAGTCATTTCGTGTTCAAGTGTTGATATCTCAAAGTACGTTGGCTATTTTATGCCAAACACGCATGGCATCTTTACCAGCTGTATTTACATAGACTTTAGAGAAGTCAACACGTTTACAGAAGTTTTTGTAACGTGTTTATAACGCAAGTGTTTCAATTCAAAGGCTACGCAAGCCTAAGACAACTTTTTAAAGATGTGTAAATGTTACGGAGTTACCTTGTTTGCACAGTGTACAATGGTCAAATACCAGCAAGATTTGTTTATGTTGGAGAGCGGGGTGTCTTTGTTGTCCTGCTTGGTTGCAATCTTTGTTGTAAGTGCGATGGACTCGTTTTAGATAGAGTCGTTTTCGTATTAGTGGGAAGTAGTTACGGTTCGTGTTGTGACGTGTCCAAGCATTCTGATTGGTTGAACAATGATTTTGCGCGCTGTGATTGGTTGAATACAATGTCTTCGATTCCGTACCGTAACTCCGTACCGTAGGTTTCCCACTCATACGAAAACGACTCTATGATGTACCCACCCACTACGCATGCGCGAATTAAGATGGTCGTGAGGTTGCACTGACAGATGGCCAACATAATATACTTTGTCGTGTGTTCCTCTCGAAATTTCGAAAAAAATGTATAAATTTTCAACTTCTTTGAACTTTTGATTAATGCAAAAAAATATTTTGTTTGTGTACGATCACGGTTGGAAAAAAACGAGGGAAAACGTAGGTGATAATGATGTCTGCTGGGTTTCAAAACCTTTCCCAATGATAAACTATGATTTAACGCACGCCTACTCTCGGTTTCGAGGAGGATTAGGCCTCTGAGTAACGTGCCAGACCTGAGAAGCCATGATTCAGTCAATGTGGGATAGGCTGGCTCATAAGTTATTGCGCATGCTCATTCAGTCATTAAAACTCATATTTTCAACAAACAATAGACTTTTATTGATTAACAATCAAATTCAAACACGAGGCACGTCAATCACAAGCACAAATACGTGAAGGACAAGATCCATTGGCACATTTCTTCTGGCACCATTTATCAAGTCTTTTGTTTCCCTGATATGGACCAGTAGCTCTGCACTTTAGATTTGGTGCATTCGTTGGTACAGCGGTATTAGGTGGTGGGTCGGTAGGGGCCTGGGTAGGAGCCACAGTAGGGGCCTGGGTAGGAGCCACAGTAGGGGCCTGGGTAGGAGCCATAGTAGGGGCCTGGGTAGGAGGTGGTGCTTGCGTTACCGGGGGAACGACACCATCTTTCGATGTAATCCTTATATCTGCGCAGTTGACAAACGTCTCCTGGGCACCATGGCCAAGACCACACCCTTCGTCATCACATCCCCAGCTGTTCCCAGTCTTCCACTACCATTGTAGAACACAGTGCTTGCACGTCAGACCAGCAGGGAGTTGTAACTTGTAGGTCTCGTAACTCGATCCAAATCCTGTCAAAGGAATTCGCGTTTTTCCGTCCGTCGCTTTTAAAAGATAACTGAGTTAGCTTGTGTGATTGGAGGGGTTCCAATATCACCAACCCTGAACTCAGACCATCCTTGGTGATTGGCTGTGATGTGAATCTAAAATACATAAATGAACAATCATGAACTTGCGCGCTGTCTAGTCAAGTCCTGTGCTATTGCAATACCGATGAATGCAGAATTGTCATTATTATATAAACGAAGAATAAACGAACAGATTCCACAAGGGACGTCGCGCGGGACATACGCGTGGAAAATGAAATCTATTGGTTGGAGTGAAATTGGTTATTAACTTAAACAACATTAAAGAAATAGAAAACGCGTCCGCGTGCTGTGTGCAGTTATAAAGCACGTGCCACATCCAATCAGATTGCGCGTAATACATCGGTTATTTTATAATGCATCATAAAATGATTCAACCATCATTCATAATATATAATAATAATAGTATGTGCAACTAACCTTAACATATATTACTTGTCCTTGGGTGTACGTTTTGGTAACGAAACCTGTTGCGTACCTGTAAAACAAGTATTTTCAAGTATGGCGAATGCATTTCAGATTAAATCTTGGTCACAGCTGAAAATGAGACTTGGGTCCCACTAGGTACGAGCCCTTGAGCGTGAGAAGGAGAGGTTTAACGTAGTGGCCGTCAAAATATCGGAACCTAACTATCAAAATATGTCAGCTTTTCTTCAATCAACTGGTTGGCATTTGTTTATTTTCAAATGACTCACAATTTACAGATATTTAGAAAGTTTCAGTTAGAGAGTCGATCTGTAGTTTCGAGCATGCAAGATGGCGGCCACTCATGCACATCATATTTTGACGTCAAAAGAAAACTTCACAAACCCTCCCACAAGGCTTTGCGTTACTCACTTTCCCGGATACACATGGATCTTGTCGCCGTATTTATCCCCACAAACTCCACATTTGCCACCAAGAGATATCATTACATCTCGTCCTCCACAAAACTGTTCATTTGCATTGTAACTAGACGCTCTTCTAGCGTGAAGTCGGGCTTCTAAATGAAATGTAACCTATTTGAACTAAATATAGATATCTTATAGTGCGATTGAAACAGTTTTTGGTTGCTCGTCGTTGCGTGATTCGAGCTCGATAGAACATGCTTTCCTTGCAATTTCAGTACTGCGAACTTTACAGTATATCAGTAAAAACGTTAATTAGCAGTCCGGCTTCACGCTACTAGAGCGTCCTGTTTCAATCTAAATTTAGATACAGACGAAAAAAGACTTATATTTCGACCCCTTGACCTCCGGTGCTTTCCCTGATTGGTTTGTGCTTTCTAATCTTTCTTGGCCAGACTTTATGTCTCCTTCGGCCGGCACAGGGCGCATGCACAGGATTTGAGGTCAACGACGACAAAGAACGCTTCTCATTTTTAGAGTCAGGGCTTCCACAGGAAGCCCGACTAATTAGCGGGACATTTACCAGGAAACTTTTTGTAACAGGCGTTCCTGGCCGCAGGCTCAATCACATAGCCATGGCCCCAGACCAACGCGACGACATTCCCGAGAATGAGCGCAACGAAACAAAGTTTGACAGCCATGTTGGTTCTCGATAATTCGTTTTGAAGAGAGTATTGTTGTAGTTTCTCTTTATATTGTATGCTTATTGTATAACATCTTATCAGCTGTTTATTGTGTAAAGCTTAATGTTTACTGTGCAGGTACACCTAATTGCAGAAAGGTTGTCCCGGAAAAGCACATTTACACATTTGCACATTTACACATTTGCACATTCGCAACATCACGTGTATATTTGTTTTGCGCAAGTGGAACCCAGAGTCAATAGATTCAGTAGAAGTATACTGCCATAAGAATGCTGCGGCCTTATACAGAAGATTTCAGGTGGATAGTTGTATTTCAGCGCTTGTAAAAGTGCAAATGTGTAAATGTGCAAATGTGTAAATGTGTAAATGTGCTTTTCCGAGGTGGACAACCTTTCTGCAATTAGGTGTATATAGCTAATTGCATAATCGTTGTCGCGTTGAAAATCATAAATCATAGAAGCTGAGACCGCAATGATGGATTGGAAATCAGTTCATGACCCGCATTACATACAGATATATTCAATGTTCTCGTAGTTTTGAAGGTATATGAGCTATTTAACTAACATCCTACAAGTCTGGATAAAAAGGTCGATCATTTGACGGTTTTATTTGAGAGTTTTAATTTCCCAGAATTCCTTTTGGTCATAGCTTTCATGATTTTCAGCCCGACAACGATTATGCAATTAGCTATATACAAACCAGCATGTGGTTGGTTTGTAGCTTGTACACAAAATCCAGGTTTTGACACTTGACCTTCATGGCACGGTACATGTTTGCGCAGTTAAGTCACGCCCAATAAATGCTTGATTCAAGTTCTGTCTTCAAGCGACTTTACCTACAACTATATTGTATAAAAACACGGCTACTGACTGGACGTAGTAGAAAGGGGGGTATATTACTCCCATATATACGCTATATAGCCATGTGCCCCCGAATAGGGTATGGTTTTTGAACCTCCAGATCCTTAAATTGGGTACCATATTTTGCTCACCATAAAATAAAATATTCGATCTTTAATTTGGATACACTTTTTTTATTTTGACTAAAAAATCTGCTTTAGAACGTACCGATGGAGGACTTTTTCGGGCTACATATTAAAGGCGCCCATGGCAGCCGAGCAGCTTACCATCATGAGGAGTTAGTACGCGTTAGTATGTTATAATTGATAATGATTTATCCTACAAGATAATAGTTAATAATAATAAATAGCCAGATAGTGGCTACCCACTTTATGAATAACTATTGGCTGACCAATAGCAATATATTATAGACGCAGAAGGGAACGTCCAGATCTGCCAACAAACTCGTTGTTCGCCATTAGTAGTTTCACCACAAACACTAAAGCAAGTCTCACACAATTTCCACTCAGCTTACAACGGTGAACTACAGTGAGGCAAGGTATGAATTAACATACAACCCCTAATTTATCTAATGCCCCATAGTACCTTTAATCTAGTAGTAGTACCGAGGCTTAAACATGGTTTAACTATTAAAACAGGCTTAAAAACGTATCTATACGAGCACTGTATAATCATTGGTGCAAAACTGGATGTAAACTGTCCTTTATCTTACTCAGCATAAAGTCTATAAATTGCAGGGAAATTAAATACATTTTCGTTATAGAATCAAGAAAACTCAAATAATGGGTATATATGGATACATAAGGCTTGGTTACTATCAAAATGGCTTCCATGATAGGGTCAGTGATAGACGTTTCACACCATACTTGTCACCATGGTTACCACATTGCCCACCAAGTGAAATCTGCACAGCTCGTCCACCACGGTTTTGCTGGTCAGCAGTGTAATTAGGCGGGCATTTACCAGGAAACACTTTGTGGCAGGCGTTCCTGGACGGAGAATAGCCATGGCCACAGCAAGGCCAACGCAATTAGCCACTTTAGAAACGAGTGGAGGACTGGAAACGAGTTTTAAGAATTAATCTAATTAAAAAAATGAACCCCATCACAAGAAAGAGCATATCAGAATTAGTCAGTTTTAGGAGTTTGATAGGGTTTGGAGAAACAGCAACTGAACTGCAGACATTTAAAACTGCTAAAATTACAAAGAAATGTATGGTTACTCGGGACAAGCGTCTCTATTAAACATACATTTCTTTGTAATTTTTGCGATTTTTGGAAAGCTGTTACTCGTTCAATATCTAATAAAACCTTTTGAACTTTGTAATAATGCTAATTCTGATATGCTCTTTCTTGTGATGGGGTTTAATTAGATTAATTCTCAAAACTCGTTCCCAGTCCTTTACTCGTTTCTAAAGTGGCTAATAAAGTTTCCAATCAAAATCACAACAACACACAGCTTTATAGTTAATAATAATAATAATAATAATAATAAACTTTATTTATTTGTCAATGTCTTGTCTAAAACTTGAACTTGTAAAAATTGTTTTTATCGGTGAATAAAATCGGTGTCAATCATCACAGCTTAGCCTATATATACAGGTAATGTATATATAGCTTAGCAAACAACGCCAACAGGGATGGATGTGAAGTGTCATCCTCGAAACTGTTAAGTGTGTCTAGCTGTACCGAAAAGTAAACTCCAGGCAAGTGTATTTGTGCAGGTTTGTAACCACTTCACTAAGTATTTGAATTTTGCACTTCTAATTCTATTTTCTTGGTTCTTCAAGTTCAAGCTTTAAACATAACTTTTCTCCGTGGTGCGCGTTAATTGATCTGTGTGACGCACGAGTGGAACACAGAAACATCGTACCGCGTGATTTTGGTCTCGATAAGAATCTCTTTTGACTAGGTTATAACAGTAACTAATAATAATAATAGTATTTTAAATTAAAGATATACTTTTGTCTCTGACTTTAGCTTTTTTATTCAGACGTTTCGACTGTAAATCAACAGTCTTCATCAGTTGGATAGTAAGAAACTAAGTACTATCCAACTGTCCAACTGATGAAGACTGTTGATTTACAGTCGAAACGTCTGAATAAAAAAGCTAAAGTCAGAGACAAAAGTATATCTTTAATTTAAAACATGAATCCTGACTGCAATTTCAACATTTTTAAAAATAATAATAGTAACTAGTAGATACCAGTACTGTGAGAACTATTCCACGATTCTTTACGAGTTTTAGTGGAAACTGAAAGAGTCTTATTTATTCTAAGATTTTGATAACACAAGAACCGTTTATAAACTGTGACATTAAAATTGGTTGTCTCTGGCTTATATATTTGTTAATTAAGCTACAAACGTTTCGATCCTTCCTCGGATCTTCTTCAGTGTAACGATCTTGTTGTAATGCGTATGCTACGTTTTTAAACTGATTGTATTGTAAATACCAATTGAGTGATAATTTAGTTTTGAGATCATCCACTAGAGAGATATTTGTGTAGACATTAAACAAAGTACAGAATAGACTGAATTCGTCCGCTTTACCGTTCACTTTGACCGAGTATTGAAATTCGCCCTTCCTGGGCGCAATCGCGACAAAGTGCAGGAATTGTCGAACACATCTATTAGCTGACTTTCCTTTCCCTCTCCCTCCACCCTTCCTACCAGTATGACCCGACGACTAAGCAACGCGGGTTCGAAAGCCAGGTGAATTAATTGTTTTTTATCTTTTTTGCCGGTTTTGTTGATTTTCAAATTTGAACACATTGAGAAATGTGAAACGCTGTCATTAAGTCGCTGTTATTTCAACTCATGATTTCATCGCAAAACGAACACCTTTTATAACGTAACGAAATTGTGGATTGTCTATTTACTTTGTGTAACTGCGCAGACAATTGGTACTGACTACCAGCATACATAATCCCCCTACAATGGCGAACTGTCGTAATAAAGGAAAGCCCTCTAACTCCCATGCTCGAGAATCCAGGATCAGTTTCATCCGAGCCCGCGCCGAAGAGCACCGCTGGATTCTCGAGCATGTCTAGCTCCCAAACACGTGTTTCCCCAGAATACTTTTCACAGTCAAACCACAAACATGGAGATGAAGTGACATGTTTATTTGCACACGTTTTCGTGTCTACATAGGATTTCTACTCCTATCAACAGGCACACATACTTGCAGGACAGTTACCAAGAGCACAGTTACTGACACACCAAGCGTTCATGTTTGCGTTACCCGCCCATGCACCTATAGCCTTACAGCCTCCAGGCGGGGCAGCTGTTGGTGGTAAAGGTGGAATGGTAGGATGATTAGTAGGGACAGGACCGGCTGTTGGAGCAGCGGTAGGTATTGGTGCTCCATCCTTGACGATCCTGATGTCTGCACAGTTAACGAATGTCTCCTGAGGACCACGTCCCATGCCACACCCTTTCTTATCACATCCCCAACTGTTACCAGTCTTCCACCACCATTGAAGTACGCAATTATTGCACCTCAGACCTGCGGGAAGCTGGAGTCTGATCTTGTACAAACCTGTGGAATGAATACAGTATGGAATCATTAATATAGCATTAGATAATAAATATAGGACTGGCTAGTAGTTACAGGTGGAGGGGAACTGGGTCAACATTCATCTCAGTGCAGACTAACAGGGGAGGGGAGGAACAAGATGCAGTGGTCGTTTATGAATAACAAAAAGGCGACTTGACGAACGCAATGAATGCAATCACATTTCCTGAATAAGATGCAACATATTAGAGTGAGGGCGTTCTTGGCTGGTGACGGTATTTGATACAAATACTCTCTAGTTGTTTAGAGACCGCTGTACTCCTTGACAAGAGACGCATTTGCTCGGGCTTAGCCTCAATCTACGCCATCTGTCAAGGAGGACAGCGGTCCCTAAACAACTCGCAACTGGATGCTTGGCTAGTGCTAGTCATAAACATTACCACTGATGGTCAATACGCTGGTATATTATAACGTCGTACCTTTTCCTTTGACGTACTTGTTATGATACCATCTTGTCTCTCCGCCGCTACCTGATATGGGAAGCAAATACCTGAGCTTGTCCTTGGTGATGGGTGGGGCACCAATATCACCTACTCTGAACTCAGACCATCCTTTGTGAGTAACAGTAATCATGAGCTGTGGACCAATCAGATTACAGATCATGTGATGACATCATAACAACCAATCAGATTACAGATCATGTGATGACATCATAACATAAACCAATCAGATTACAGATCATGCGATGACATCATAACATAAACCAATCAGATTACAGGTCATGTGATGACATCATAACATAAACCAATCAGATTACAGATCATGTGATGACATCATAATATAAACCAATCAGATTACAGATCATGTGATGACATCATAACATAAACCAATCAGATTACAGATCATGTGATGACATCATAATATAAACCAATCAGATTACAGATCATGTGATGACATCATAACATAAACTAATCAGATTACAGATCATGTGATGACATCATAACATAAACCAATCAGATTACAGATCATGTGATGACATCATAACATAAACCAATCAGATTACAGATCATGTGATGACATCATAACATAAACTAATCAGATTACAGATCATGTGATGACATCATAACATAAACCAATCAGATTACAGATCATGTGATGACATCATAATATAAACCAATCAGATTACAGATCATGTGATGACATCATAACATAAACTAATCAGATTACAGATCATGTGATGACATCATAACATAAACCAATCAGATTACAGATCATGTGATGACATCATAACATAAACCAATCAGATTACAGATCATGTGATGACATCATAACATAAACTAATCAGATTACAGATCATGTGATGACATCATAACATAAACCAATCAGATTACAGATCATGTGATGACATCATAATATAAACCAATCAGATTACAGATCATGTGATGACATCATAACATAAACCAATCAGATTACGACGGGCAAATTCTATTGTTAAATTACTTTTGTGGAATACAATCACGTGACAAAAAAGTAACGTGTGTTTGAAGACCACGACGAGTGGCGATAGTGATATTTGTTTCAGTTCTGCAGCACATTCCGCATCTTTCTAAAACAGTTTTATGGTTTGCTTGCGTCCCAGTAGTCTTTCTCATAGAATCACAGTTCATATATTTGTCTATATTTGTCTATATTCTTCTATATATATTTTCTATATTTTTTATTTTCTATATTTTCTTACTCACTTGTAAAGAGCATTGAGATTTATATGTAATGCGCTTTTTCAAGAATTAAATTATTATTATTATTATTATTATATATTTAACAATTATTCCACGAAATCGAGTCGTACATGAGCTGATAGCCAATGAGGTGCTAGCCGAGTAGCCATGTACAACGAGATTGAGTGGAATAATTGTTTTATTATATAGACAACCACTGGATTGTGATAAATGTAGCATTTGTTTTTATTTTTAGTTCAGCAAAACTGGTCTGTCATTGTTGAAAATCTCCAACTTTCTCTACATAGAAGAGCCACCTCGTGGATTGCTAATAAACCGTTATTATTATATTATTATTATTATTATTATTATTATTATTATTATTATTATTATTATTATTATGTTATAGCGTACAAGACTCGACTAAAATCCCCAGCAAAGAACATGGATCGGCTCCATATTTATTTAGTGTAAATTGTAACATCAATAAGGTTTTCATACCGTGAGTTCAATCTCTTGTCCCATATTGTAGGTTTTCGTAATGGTTCCCGTGGCGTGTGAACCTGGATAAATGTACTTCTGTATCTTTAGATGGTACGCATCACCGCAGACACCGCACTTGCCGCCATTCTTGTCCCATTGAGTACTTACAGCACCGCAGTTCTTCTCGTCCATCGTCCATTCTTTACCACAAGACTTGAATCCATACTGCCAGCAGGCGTTCCTTGCAGCAGGGTCTAGGATATATCCATGACCCAGTACTGTAGAGATAACGCTACAGAGTAAGGCTACAACACAGAGAGCTTTCATGATCGTTTGCACTGTGAAATGTGTTTTTCGTAGGAGTTGTACTACTCCTTTTGTACTTGTAGTGTGTTGCGCAGACGGCCAGCTGTATTGAAGTAACATTGACGCATATACACGGCCAGCTGTATTGAAGTAACCATTGATGCATATACACGTACGAGCTGTTTGTCCAAGGAACAGCAGCATCTATGTCAAACAGAACTACACACGATGTTAGCGTTGGCAGACGCTGTCTATCATTTGCGATTACATACATTATACCCGGGGGGAACAGCCGGGGGGGGGGGGGGGGGGGGGGGGGGTTGGGGTTACTCCCATATATAAGATAATAATAATAAAAATATTTAGTTATCTATATAATAATATTTATATAATACTTTACAGTCATTTGCAAAAAATTTGGCCGCCACGATATGTCAATATATCAATATATCGGGTGCATTATGGGTAATTAAATAATACTATTTTGAGTTTCCTAACTTATTAAATGAAGCAAAATTTACAAACAACAAACGTATGACTAAAATAAACATTATACTAAATATTTCTACCAACTTTGCTGCCGTTAACCCGCTTTAAGGGGAATTTTCGATTATTTAATTACCCATAATGCACCCGATATATTGATATATTGATATTGATATACAGTCATTCTTGCAAATGACTGTATATGATATAGTAAGTTTTACAGCTATATGTACACTATATAGGTATGTGCCCCCGAATAGGGTTTGGTTTTTGAACCTCCAGATATTTATCAGTGGGTACCATATTTTGCGCTTTCACCATAAAATGAAATATTCGATCCATAAATAGGCTACACTTTTTTTATATCTATAAAAAAAAACGCTTAGCGTAACAGCCAGCGTATGTACTTCTGATATTAGTGATTTCCAAAGGAATAGTATTCAATTCAGTCCTTAAATTGGGTCTATATTTCAGTGATAATCCTTGTAAAGGCAAAGAATTTTCCAGTTTCTAATCCTTAAAAATATGGTCAGCGTTTCGACATCCCTGCGGCACACACCTATCCTAATTTTCAGGGAGTGGAATTTCATGGCCCAAGAATGATATGTTTTAGTCGATTTTGGGCTCATTTTTTGCATTTTCCAAAATGGTAGATTCAGGAGTGAGATTGTGTCTCTGGCCTATCTGTGGTGGATTCCAGGACCTACTAAGGCAGTTTGGGCCACTTTCGACTTGTAAAGAATGCAACTGGTGCAATATTTTGACTGTAGGTTGGGGTGGCAAAAGACTTTAAATAAAACTACGAAAACGGGAAATGCTGCATGCCGCGCATGAGTAGTTCCGTCATTACCCATTATACATCTCGGTCGTTCGTTCGAAAAAAATCGAGGGTTTTTGAAATAGTCGCAACTATATCGAAAAAAAATCAGAAATTAAAAGGAAAATAAAATGAATTAAATATAAACTTCGCCCAAAAAAAAACACAAACTAAAAAATGAAGTTCAAAATAAAATTTACCAAAAAACACGAAACTAAAAAAGGAAGAAAATGATAATTATAAATATTATCTATCGAAAAAAAGCACAGAAACAGAATCTAAATTTCAAAAAATGAATTTTAAAATAAATTTACAAAAAAAGGAAACAAAAAAAACCCCGAAAATAATAATAATTACAAATAATATCTATCGAAAACAACCCCACAGAAACAGAAAGTACAATTTTAACACATGAATTTCAAAATAAAATTTACAAAAAAAATATAAAAAATATAAAAATCCCTAAAATAATATAAATTAAAAATAATATCTATGGAAAAATACCAAAACCAAGAGAAAGGAAATTAAAATTAATTTCAAAATCAATTTGAGCGGGAAAAAAAGACACTAAAAAAAAAGTCGATGGGACTGTGACTTGAACCAGCGATAATTAGCTGCATTTTATGCAAAACACTAAAAATCGACCATACACCCAGACTTAAATGCCGAGTCACCGTATGTTACGTATAGGACGAAGATTTCAGCCTCATCCGCGCTATCGGGTAGTACACAATCAGCGAAGTAGTCAAAGAGGGAGGGAACAGTCGTATCCTAGTCCTAAATGACTGCCCCTTACCACTTCAAGCTATCTGTACTTCCGATTGATTTCGAGGGTCAATTGAGTAGTCTATCGTGTGACGGTTATTGTTATGGAAATTTATTGACTAACGTAGCCCTCTGGAAATACGCGGGACCTCGATGCCAGCGACCCGGGATCGACTCTCCGTGGAAACCAACATTTTTATGTCATCATCTTTTTTATTGTCTTTTCTATCGTTGCAAATTGTCCAGATTAACATTTGTAAATTTTGCGCCAGTTTAAAAGAACAACATATTAAAAAATATAATTTTTGGTAGGTTTTGGACTAATTTTGGACATTTTCCATAGCCTTTGGTTTGGGTCGATTTTGGGCTCATTTTGGACATTTTCCATGGGCTATATATATATAGCCTTTGGTTTTGGTCGATTTTGGGCTCGTTTTGGACATTTTCCATGGGCTATAGCCTTTGGTTTTGGTCGATTTTGGGCTCATTTTGGACATTTTCCATGGGCTATTATAGCCTTTGGTGTTGGGCTCATTTTGGACATTTTCCATGGGCTATACACTTTTTCCATGGATCGATTTTGGACTCATTTTGGACATTTTCCATGGGCTATAGCCGTTGGCTTCGGTCGATTTTGGACATTTTGCATGTGGTTGTTAGGGTGGACTGTCGTTACTGAGAACTCTTACTATTTCAGTTATTATTTTTATTATGTTGTACTGATAAACATTTTCATCATAGGATGATGTATGTACATAATTTATAGTTATCACAAAGTATCACTTGACATGTTGTTAAGGCAGTAATACTGACACCGCGTGGCGAGTGACAGTACCATACCCTAGATGTCTTGTGAACTATGAAACGGTGTGAATAGCTAAACTTAGTCGGATCTTAAAATCAACTTGAAATGTCAATACAGAATAATTCACAAAGATGAATATACTTGAAGCCAGATACTGGCCATATTACCGTCAGTAGACCAAGGTGTCACTAGCGACACAAACACAGCCACAACAACTTGTGTCGTGTAAAAGCGCGCGGAAGGGTAAGCACTGGAAAAGCTTTGCTTCCAGCGCTATTTCACTGTGGAAAACCAGCGTGCCTCTCTCGTGTTTGTGCGACTAGTGACAACCAGGCTTAATACAGGATTGATACACACTAGAACACCACATGGATACAGTACGGCTGAGATGATCATATGGTTGTTGTCAACTTCATTACGAAGGGTCAAATACTGCAACTAACTGCATGAGCATAGTAAGAGCGCTGTTGCGGTTCTATTGAAGGTACAGACAGACAGTGTAATAACGCTGACAATAGTAGGAAACCTACGGTACCGTGACACTCAAAGGTATTGAAGGTACAGACAGACAGTGTAATAACGCTGACAATAGTAGGAAACCTACGGTACCGTGACACTCAAAGGTATTGAAGGTACAGACAGACAGTGTAATAACGCTGACAATAGTAGGAAACCTATGGTACCGTGACACTCAAAGGTATTGAAGGTACAGACAGACAGACAGTGTAATAACGCTGACAATAGTAGGAAACCTATGGTACCGTGACACTCAAAGGTATTGAAGGTACAGACAGACAGTGTAATGACGCTGACAATAGTAGGAAACCTACGGTACCGTGACACTCAAAGGTATTGAAGGTACAGACAGACAGTGTAATAACGCTGACAATAGTAGGAAACCTACGGTACCGTGACACTCAAAGGTATTGAAGGTACAGACAGACAGTGTAATAACGCTGACAATAGTAGGAAACCTACGGTACCGTGACACTCAAAGGTATTGAAGGTACAGACAGTGTAATAACGCTGACAATAGTGGGAAACCTACGGTACCGTGACACTCAAAGGTATTGAAGGTACAGACAGACAGTGTAATAACGCTGACAATAGTAGGAAACCTACGGTACCGTGACACTCAAAGGTATTGAAGGTACAGACAGACAGTGTAATAACGCTGACAATAGTGGGAAACCTACGGTACCGTGACACTCAAAGGTATTGAAGGTACAGACAGACAGTGTAATAACGCTGACAATAGTAGGAAACCTACGGTACCGTGAAACTCAAATGTATTGAAGGTACAGACAGACAGTGTAATGACGCTGACAATAGTAGGAAACTTATGGTACCGTGACACTCAAAGGTATTGAAGGTACAGACAGACAGTGTAATGACGCTGACAATAGTAGGAAACCTACGGTACCGTGACACTCAAAGGTATTGAAGGTACAGACAGACAGTGTAATAACGCTGACAATAGTGGGAAACCTACGGTACCGTGACACTCAAATGGCTTCCTTTCTGAACCAATCAAAAAGCGTGCAGATGCATCTCACTTATCTCATCCAATCTTACTCTTTCAATACGACACGACACGGTACGTAACTTTCCCAAAACGACTCTATGATTGCATCGTGGCCACGAACACTGTGCGTGTCCACCTATAGTGTTCCCCTGTGTGTATCAAATACTACGACCTGTCATACATTATACACTAGATACTATACTATATACTGTACGACCTGTCATACATTGTACATTATATACTATACTATATACTATACGACCTGTCATACATTGTACATTATATACTACATATCTGTCTCATTGAAAGAAAAAACAATCTATGAAAAACAGAGAATGGAAACTGGACCAGGGGGGTATAGGCAGAGGAATCAGGGTGGCAGTTGATTCACCACCCCCCCCCCCCCTAAAAAAACAACATCACCACCAACGAACAAACTGTAACTGTATTGAGATTGATGTTTTTATCTGTGAGTTGTCAATCCCCTCCATATCCCCCTGGATTAGTGTTGCTAATCTACCTTAACTATAACATATGTACAATGCTTATCTGAGGGAAAATGTGAATTGCAAACAATAGAGGGTTCCCATGGCAACCATTCCCATGGCAACCATTCCCATGGCAACCATTCCCATGGCAACCATTCCCATGGCAACCGTCTTGTGGCACAGGAACAGTGAAATACATGTTTAAATGAGAAAAGAGCTCACTTCCCTGAGGTCACATGACCCACAAGCCGCTCGCCATAGTAACCCTCCATATATGGGCAGTCAGTGATTGACAGGTATGCAGTGACACTTTATCAACCACTTACTGTCAAATGTTGCAAGAATTGTTCATAACATTGTTTCTCAGTAACTGATGTACTTATATATATACACATCCTTTAGTTTAAAATAAATTTGAACGACTTCTGTTGTTTAGTGTAAGTAATCCTATGATTCTCATTAATAACATCCATGAAAATGGTTTTCATCGCAGTGTAAATTAACAATTAATTACACTGCACTTAGCCAATAGCGCTGCGCAGCGGTTCTAAAAATAGATCGCGTAATAGATGCATGACTCAGACAAGGATCATACAACTGTAATCGTACTGAAAAGAACATGGAGAAACCTACATTTTATCATGCAAACACTGCTTATTTTCAAAACAATTGTCAGTAAAAAAAAACCTAACAAAATCGAACTGAAGGATATGAAAAATTTAGTTTGTTTGTCTGAGTTGTGATGTCACTAATGCGCTTCGCTATTAGAATTGAGAATCAGAACCATTTTTCATGAATATTATTAAGTATAAAACACAACTAGCTATAGCATATACTATAGTTTAACCTTACTGCTCGTAAGTACCATGTACTATAGTTTAACCTTACTGCTCGTAAGTACCATGTACTATAGTTTAACCTTACTGCTCGTAAGTACCCGTAATACCATGTACTATAGTTTTACTCTCGTAAGTACCATGTACTATAGTTTAACCTTACTGCTCGTAGTAGTTTATAGTTTAATTGCTCGTAAGTACCATGTACTATAGTTTAACCTTACTGCTCGTAAGTACCATGTACTATAGTTTAACCTTACTGCTCGTAAGTACCATGTACTATAGTTTAACCTTACTGCTCGTAAGTACCATGTACTATAGTTTAACCTTACTGCTCGTAAGTACCATGTACTATAGTTTAACCTTATTGCTCGTAAGTACCATGTACAATAGTTTAACCTTACTGCTCGTAAGAATGGTGTCTGTTTTAGAGAGAATATCTGTAAAGTCTGCATAATCATATGCTTAAAATGCTCTATCTAATAATATGTATATAAGCATTATAAAAACAACTATAAAACTATACTTCGCCTCTGATAACAGATTCTGCAACAGGCAATGCTGGTCGTTCTACTGGTTCAGGTGTATATGTAAACGTTAGCCCGGTAGGGTATATAACTCCATCACAGCGTACTAAGCTTACTGCTACCTCAGTTGGTTGACGTACAAATCGCCACCCTCCACGAATAGCTGATATATCGGGAACAACACAGAGGAGACTTGCACCACATCTGTAAAATAGATGTTAATAATGATGATGATTGCTGTTGATGATAAATATTGATGATCTTGGTAATGATGACAATCGTATTGTTGTTGATGGTCATATTGATGATGATGATGACCATGATGATGGTCGCACTTGTGACGATGTTGATTGTGATGAAAAATGATGACTACTGATGATGACAACTAATGATGATGACGACTGATGATGACGGTGGATGATGGCTGATGATGATGTTGGATGGTGATGGTTGATAATGATGACTACTGATGATGATGACTGATGATAATGATGAATGATGATTGGCTGATGTCTTTCTTATAATCCCAATCACGAAAATACCGTAGAATCCCGGTTATAAGCCCTGGGCTTTAAAACCTTATATCGTGACTAACAATACATGATGTTGGATGATGATGGTTGACAATGATGACTAATGATGATGATGGCTGATGATGACGGTGGATGATGGCTGATGATAATGATGAATGATGATTGGCTGATGATGATGATTATGATAATGAACCGGGACTGATGATGATGTCAAAGCTAAGTGATGACAATGATGACTGATGTGATTGGATGATGATGATGGCTGATAAAATGATGATGATGGTTGACAATGATAGCGGACTAATGAGTTGATGATGGCTGAAGCAATATGATGACGTGTATGGATGATGCGTCTCAGGTGATGATAATGCCTGTATATGATGAGTTGGCTGATGATGAGCTATATTGTTGATAATGATGACTACTGATGGCGATGTTGTTGATGATGATGATGTTTACTGAAGATACTGATAATATCACCAGCAACAGAGAGATAGGAGAGACAGAACTCATGTATGAATCTATGTTGATCTAAATAGCAAAGGATATATTTACCTGTACATTGTCTCTGCTTCCACGTCACCAAACCAGACTTTAAGATTCGCAGTAAAATTTTCACCTGTCAGTTCCAACATTGCAACATCTCCTCCACCATTGAGCTAGAAATAACCACGCCTCAGACATTTCAAGACCCAGCTTTCCATAGTAACACTTAGTAACATGTAAATGCAGCATGCATGCAACAATTGTAGGAAGCCATTACAATGTTGCATAATGTACTGCACATTGTAATGGCTTCCTACAATAGCTGCAGCACTTTAACGAACGGCTTCCTACAATGTATAGCATGCAGTACATTATACAACATTGTAATGGCTTCATACAATAGCTACTTATTTCACATTTTCATTGAATGAATGAAAACTTTTATTTAGAAATTCAGGGTAGCTCTGTCAGCGCATCATTATTGCGCATAATGGCTTCCTATATTATTTTACAACATTGTATTTAACACCTTTTTTCCGAAAATGGATCCTTCATTTAAATATAATTAGTCGGGATACCTGTGGTACCCGACTCTAAAAATATATCTAAATATTGCTACAGAACTTTTAACATTAATGGCTTACATATTTTAGAGCCTATGTATCTAGCATGCAGGTTTACATTATGCAACGTAGTGTTGTAATATGTGGCATAGATTCAGAAATCACAACTCACTACAATAGCTACAGCACTTTACTGGCATTTACAAAACCCCATACTCTCTTCTGAACGCATGCAGTACATTATGCAACATTGTAATGGCTTCCTACAATAGCTGCAGCACTTTACTGGCTTCCCATAGCATGCAGTAAATTATGCAACATTGCAATGGCTTCATACAGTAGTGCTGCAACACTTTAATGGCTTCCTATATTATGCAACATTGTCATGGCTTCCTACAATAGCTACAGCACTTTAATGGCTTCCTATAGCATTCAGTACATTATGCAACATTGTCATGGCTTCCTACAATAACTGCAGCACTTTAATGGCTTCCTATAGCATGCAGTACATTATGCAACATTGTCATGGCTTCCTACAATAGCTGCAGCACTTTACTGGCTTCCCATAGCAGGCAGTACATTATGCAACACTTTAATGGCTTCCTATACATGTATTCAGCATTTAAATGGCTTTTCTCTATTAAAAAGAACCATTTACCTGTAAATGATTTACAATTGGGACAGGAGTAACTGGTGATCGTACTGGACCCATTCCTTCGTAGAAACTACATTCCGCTTTATCTACAACAAGACAAAACACATCAACAATAATCCCATACATGTATTGTAACTTTGTAACATTACCTGTGCTAATAATTGTCCACGATGCCCCATCATTTATCATATCTTTATTGGCCTCTTTTGGACATGGAGTTGCCTGCAGTGAATGAGCCAAATAGTTATACATGAACACTTAGTGCAGAACACATGGATTGCCAAGGTTTGAAGATCGCGCGTTGTTCACAGTGGATCCCTTGCGGCACAGCACTTCCAACTACATGTACTACACATTTATCAACTAAATAATGTTTTACCTGAAACTGAATTATTCTTTCTTGTGACAGACATAAATACATTCGTTCTGTGTCTTTCATGTAAAACGCAACCTGCACAGAAGATTGATACCTTGTTAGCTATACATGTAAGTATGGATGTTCATACTCCACGTGTCTAACTGTACCTTGTGTAACTGTGACACAGGGTCATCAGCATCCAATAATGCAGTTTGTTTGTCAACTTTTCTTAAAATCTGAACATTGAAAGTAAAAGTGTTAGTCTACAAGGTCATATATGCTGCTACTGCTGCTACTATTACTACTACTATACTACTATTACTACTACTACTATACTACTTCTACTACTACTACTACTACTACTACTACTACTACTACTACTACTACTACTACTACTACTACTACTACTACTACTACTACTACTACTACTACTACTACTACTACTACTGCTGCTGCTACTACTACTATACTACTGCTACTGCTACTGCTACTGCTACTGCTACTGCTACTGCTACTGCTACTGCTACTGCTACTGCTACTACTACTACTACTACTACTACTACGGCTGCTACCTGCTGCTGCTGCTGCTGCTGCTGCTGCTGCTGCTACTGCTACTGCTACTGCTACTGCTGCTGCTGCTACTACTACTACTACTACTACTACTACTACTACTACTACTACTACTACTACTACGGCTACTGCTGCTACTACTGCTGCGGCTACTGCTGCGGCTACTGCTGCGGCTACTGCTGCTGGCTGCTGCTGCGGCTGCTGCGGCTGCTGCGGCTACTGCTGCGGCTGCGGCTGCGGCTGCTGCTACTACTACTACTACTACTACTGCTACTACTATTACTACTACTACTACTACTAATAATAATAATAAAAATAAAAATAATAATAATAATAATAATAATGATAATAATAATAATTAATAATAATAATAATCAATAATAATAATAATAATTATTACAATAATAATAATAATAATAATAATAATAATAATAAATAATAATAATAATAATTCAAAAACTAAAAATGAGGATGTCACAGTTAAGTATAAAAGACAAAACCATTATGGCCAACATGTGTGCTTCAATTACTTTACCAATGGAACAAGTTACCACACCCCTACCCCTCCCCCCACCAATCAATCTTGATAACAATGTATATAACTGTCTATTGTCTATGATTATATCTATATATCTTACCAGCCTTGGTAAAGCCATCCCTGTTACAGAGCACACTAGCTTGACTGTTGACCCATAATGTATATAACTGTCTATTGTATGATTATATCTATATATCTTACCAGCCTTGGTAAAGCCATCCCTGTTACAGAGCACACTAGCTTGACTGTTGACCCATAATGTATATAACTGTCTATTGTCTATGATTATATCTATATATCTTACCAGCCTTGGTAAAGCCATCCCTGTTACAGAGCACACTAGCTTGACCGTTGACCCATAATGTATATAACCTTCTCGTACTGTAAACTCTTCACTTTCACTTTCTTCATCATCCACTGCAAATACAAATTAAACCAGTACATTACTATTGGTTATCTCTCATCCAACAATCGTTTTTATCGGGAACTGAATAGCTAGCCAATCAGGAGAGCCACCCCTTGTATAAGTGAGTACAGGCACAGTGGGTGGTCACAGCCAGGGCTTGTTATGTCCTCTCTGTAACGTCTCTCCAATTCAGGTGCAGTGCAGTGCAGTGCGGTGCGGTGCAGTGTGGTGCAGTGCGGTGCAGTGTGGTGTGGTTTGGTGCGGTGCAGGCCAGTTTGGTGTGGTGCAGATCGGTGTGGTGCAGTGCGGTGCAGTGTGGTGCAGTGCGGTGCAGTACGGTGCAGTGCAGTGTGGTTTGGTGCAGTTTGGTGCGGTGCAGGGCAGTTTGGTGTGGTGCAGATCGGTGTGGTGCAGTGTGGTGCAGTGCGGTGCAGTGCAGTGTGGTGTGGTGCGGTTTGGTGCGGTGCAGGGCAGTTTGGTGTGGTGCAGATCGGTGTGGTGCAGTGTGGTGCAGTGCGGTGCAGTGTGGTGCAGTGCGGTGCAGTGTGGTGCAGTGCGGTGCAGTGTGGTGCAGTGCAGTGCAGTGTGGTGTGGTTTGGTGCGGTTTGGTGCAGGGCAGTTTGGTGTGGTGCAGATCGGTGTGGCGCAGTGTGGTGCAGTGTGGTGCAGTGTGGTGCAGTGCGGTGCAGTGCGGTGCAGTGTGGTGCAGTGCAGTGCAGTGTGGTGTGGTTTGGTGCGGTTTGGTGCAGGCCAGTTTGGTGTGGTGCAGATCGGTGCGGTGCGGTGCAGTGTAGTGTGGAGAGATGAGACTGTCTGGGATCATCTGAATATTTTACCAGTCAGAAATAGATTGGCAGACAGACTGACAAAGATATGTAACTACCCATGAGGAGGAGGGGGGGGGGGGGGGGGATTTGTAACCACATCAACCCCCCCTGACCCGGCACATCATACTCTCTTGACACATCAAAATGTGTTGTATCAAGACACACAGTCCTCTAGAAATGATGATATTTGTTACATGTACATGCATGTACATTTATAAAATACATTCAGAAATCTCTGTGATCTGATTGGCTGTTACCCGTGTTTTAATATTTCTTAAGTTCTATGCTATAGTAGTACTTACACAAGTTAATAGTAAATGCGCCCCACTGTTGACTACTCGCATGGAAGTTTCCATTTTCCACATGAAGATATCTGGTACTTACAGTCTGTGATCTCAGTCTGTTGAATAACGCTACCGTAGACCCAGACTGGATACATACTGTAGGTATAACACACAGATAATAGCATTAATGCAACATAATGACATCATTGATAGTACAATAATGTTCCTGTCATAATATCATAATATTGATCACCATCATCATCATTGTCATCATACACCATCATAGACTGGCTGAGGGCTAAAGGAGATTTGAGATGGGAGAAAAATTATCCCCTTTACCACATTCCATTCACTCTCCTCAATTTCCCTGTCATCTACATGTATGCAGGCTTGTACCACCATCATCAACATTATCTTCATCATCATCACCATCACCATCATCATCATCATCACCAACATCATCATCACCAACATCACCATCATCATCACCACCACCATCATCATCATCACCACCACCATCATCATCATCACCATCATCATCATCACCACCAACTTCGTCAACATCAACATCCTCACCAACATCATCACCACCACCACCATCACCAACATCACCATCATCATCATCACCACCATCATCATCACCACCATCATCATCATCACCACCAACTTCGTCAACATCAATATCCTCACCAACATCATCACCACCACCACCAACTTCATCAACATCATCATCACCACCAACTTCATCATCACCATCATCATCACCATCATCACCATCATCATCACCACCAACTTCATCAACATCATCATCACCATCATCATCATCACAATCATCATCATCACAATAAACAGTGAATGCCAGTACTTACAATCTGCATTTTTTAAAGACTGTTTCTTCTTGGAAGGTTTTGATATGACCTATAATAACAATGATACTATGGGTCAGTGGGTGGGTGGAAGGTTTTGATATGACCTATAATAACAATGATACTATGGGTCAGTGGGTGGGTGGAACAATCCCTAAATGGGGTACATTTTTAAAATCCACTTTGCTTAACAGCCCGCGTATGTATACTTCTGATATTAGCAATTTCCAAAGGAATAGTATTCACATATTCCTTAAATTGGGTTTCTATTTCAGTGACAATCCTTGGAAAGGGTAAGAATTTTCCAGTTTCTAATCCTTAAATAGGGTCAGCGTTTCGACATCCCTGTGGCACACACCTATCCTAAATGTCCGGGAGTAACCCCCCCTCCCCCCCCTGGGGTGGGTGGTGCACATATTAATGCTTATTTCACAAATAACTAAAAATATTTTTTACCTTTATCCTTTTAGAGTTGAATATTCCAACATGATCTCCATTGGGATATAGTAACTAAACAAGGCAATGATCATGATTTATTATATAGCACAGATACTACGCGCACTCTTATTGGTCAATTAGCAGGCCGTAACTTCCCGTACGGCCCGCTGAAAACAGAAAAGCAAGGAAAAGCTATATCATAAACATCTTATTAACCTCACTTGCTCGGTCCGTACGGGAAGTTATTGACCGAGATTTTTCACACTTTTTATGGCCATAAGGCCGTCGAAAAAAAACTTGGACCATAACTTTCCGTATCGCGCTTGGTAAATAAGAGGTACATGTATGAACAGCTGATAGGTCACAGCTAGTATATATCTACATGTGGAGGGGTCAATAGTAATGACAATATACATGTAGGGGTTGATAACAAGTGTTATTTACCTTTACTGATAATTCGAAGTGTTTTCTTTTATCTGAATCTGATATAAATAATGTTTTGGCTGCACCATATCCCTGATAAATAACAGTGAAATATATACAGCTTATTAGATGTTTTCTCGGGTATTACGGGCTGATATTTTCCGAGTTGCGAATGTATTTTTCCGAGCCCACAGGGCGAGGAAAAATGCGAGCAACAAGTAAAATGTTAGCCCGTAATACCCGAGAAAACATCTAATGAGGGATTTATTATATAAATTTATCAGGATATTGTTTTTTGAGTTTTTTGAATTTTTTGAGTTGTGAATTCTACAGGGCATTAACGCCTCATATTGGCCCTCAAAAATGACCAAATTTGGTAAAATTACGTCACAGATATATAATAAATTACCATACAATACAGTACAATACATATAAATACTGTTCACAGGTCTATACGGAACAGTGATGATCATAATGGCAATGGCATTAAATGGTGATGGTAGCAATAATGCTGATGACAGTGGGATTGGTGATTATGACTGTGATGATATCTGATGATGATAATGATATTGATGATGATAATGGATGATGATGATGATGATATGATGATGATGTGATGGTGATGTCTGATGATGATGATATGGATGATGATGGTGATATCTGATGATGATGATGATGGTATTGATGATGATGGTGATATCTGATGATGATGATGATGGTATTGATGATGATGGTGATATCTGATGATGATGATGATGATATCTGATGATGATGATGATGATGATGATGATGTATTGATGATGATGATGATGGTATTGATGTCTGATGATGATGATGATGATGAATGATATCTGTATGATGATGATGATGGTGATATCTGATCTGATGTATTGATGATGATGATGATATCTGTCAAGCAAGTTATTCTATTGATGTGTTGTTGTACCTTATCTTCTATTGATGAAATGTCTGATGATGATGTTGACTGTCAAGCAAGTTATTTCTATTGATGTGTTGTTGTACCTTATCTTCTATTAAAAGCTGCTGCATTTCTTGTTCATTGTTGTTACCAATCCCTATGAATGCTACTGGTTGTTTTTTCCCATCATCCTCTCCTGCTTGTTGCAGTAGCCGTTGTCTGTTTCTCCATCCCTTACCAAACAAGTACACACAGGGAGGGGGACAGAAGAACCTGGACACAGAATACAAGTATGGTTATTGAATATTTGCCAGATACTAACAGACTAACAAGATATAACAAATAACATACAGGAAGCCATTCAAGTGCAAAAAGCCATTTAAATGTAAATCAGTGTCAATAAACAAAGAAGCCATTTAAAGTATCCAGATGTGCTAAACTACTCCAGGAAGTCATTACACAGTTCAAATAGTATTAAAAAACCAGAGCCAAAATGTCACAAGAAAACCACTAAAATGCAAACTAATTGGTAAAGTAGTCAGGAAGCCATTGGAGTGTCCAGGAAGTAACTAAACAGGAAAGCCATTGGAGTGTCCAGGAAATAACTAAACAGGAAAGCCATTGGAGTGTCCAGGAAGTAACTAAACAGGAAAGCCATTGGAGTGTCCAGGAAGTAACTAAACAGGAAAGCCATTGGAGTGTCCAGGAAGTAACTAAACAGGAAAGCCATTGGAGTGTCCAGGAAGTAACTAAACAGGAAAGCCATTGAAGTGTCCAGGAAGTAACTAAACAGGAAATCCATTAAAGTGTCCAGGAAGTAACTAAACAGGAAAGCCATTGAAGTGTCCAGGAAGTAACTAAACAGGAAAGCCATTGAAGTGTCCAGGAAGTAACTAAACAGGAAAGCCATTAAAGTGGCATTAAGTGCTTAACATGATGAGTTTACCTTTTCTCATTTCCATAAGACTTCTGTGCAACCTTGGCATGAAATATAACAACCGTTTGATGGCCATTGCGTTTGACGACCTCGTTAAGATATATGTCCATTGCTGCCTTGGTTAGCTTGGTTGGAACAAACGGGCAAAGTGGAAACCTAGAAACAAGACAAACATTTCCTAACATGGTCTAGAATTATAGGTGATTTCATTGCATCACGCTTGGCTAAGAGTTTAAATGCATCTAAACATTGCATTCTGTCAATCAAAAAAGATAATTATTCATTTTGGTCTTTTGTGGTAGGAAACTGTCAGTCTCACAAAATTTCGGTCAAATTTCGTAGGTCTCAAAGTCTTGTTTTTTTGCAAAAAGTCATCTCAGAGTCTTGAATTTTGAAAACAAAGGAAATCGGTGAAAAAGCGTCTCAGGCTCGCACAAATATGCCTTGTTTTGGAGTCTCACAAAGTCTCGCCTTGACCATTCGATACCCCCAAACCTGTCTACTTTAGTTAACTTTGGTTGAAAGAGTTTTCAAGTTTCCTTTCTGTTCATTACTGTTGATTACCCAGCAGAATTGGATTGACTGAAACCCATGTAAAACAGGCCCGTAGACAGTATGAGTCGAGCCGTCAGGCAGTTGCCTTGGTAAAACATCGCTGATTTTAAAAAAAATTAACGTCACAGTTATAGTTTTAATTTTCTTTTATTAATAAGCCCTTTCACGGTTTTTCGCCGCCATTTTGAATTGGGGCAAACTTGGCAAAATTTATAGAAATCTGGATCACTTTGACTTGCCGTAACTCTGCTCGAGTTTGTTGGATTTTCAAAATTTAAACTTCGATAATCAGCAGGCATTCATGTCAGTTGTCGGAATGAAAATAAGACCAATGTAGCTGTTTTAACTTCCTTTCACGAGTCAATCTTCTTTTCACGAATGTATCTTAATATTTCGAGCTAATTTGCATATTCACATGCCGAACATTTTATTTTGAAAACCAAAATCTTTTTTTCTCGATTTGTAGCCTTCCAATACCCATCATATTATAGGACATAAATAAGAAAGAAAACTTATTTTCTAAAATGGTAAGTTTTTGAAAAGCAAACGAAATCGAGCCGAGTTATGGCAAGTCAAAGTGATCCAGTTTTCTATTAATTTTGCCGAGTTTGCCCCAATTCAAAATGGCGGCGAAAAACCGTGAAAGGGCTTATTGTTTCAACTGCAGTAGCAAAAGTGCCTCAGAAGAGATTTTGGTCAGGCTATGGACCGCCCTGCAATGTTTGGGTGCAAATAAATAACTTTTTTTAAAAATTAGTATTATTTTATTTTATTTATTTATTAATTTTTTTATTTTTTTTTTTTATTTTTATATTTTATATTTTTTTTTTTTTTTTTTTTTTTTTTTTATTTTTTTTTTTTTTATTTTTTATAAATAAATAAATAACTTCACCAGTCAGAATACAAGAAAAACGACTATAAGGAACTTCCATACATCTGTTGATGAATTGTTCACATTTTACCTTGAAGGATTGTCCTTGTGTAGTCTGTCATCATCATCAGGTGTTGGCGAGAGTGTTGTCGGTGGGCTTGGCTGACCTGCCGTCATGTTGATTTGAGGCAGTGCTCTTGCATCTTGATTTGTCAAAGCTTCATGGCCATGTTTAGGTGTATACCCCCCTACTCTGTGGTATGGTCCTCTACCTACATAGACAAAGAAAGTTACTGTGTATACCCCCCCTCTATGGTCCTCTACTATAGACAAAGAAAGTTACTGTGTATACCCCCCTACTCTGTGGTATGGTCCTCTACCTACATAGACAAAGAAAGTTACTGTGTATACCCCCCTACTCTGTGGTATGGTCCTCTACCTACATAGACAAAGAAAGTTACTGTGTATACCCCCCTACTCTGTGGTATGGTCCTCTACCTATAGACAAAGAAAGTTACTGTGTATACCCCCCTACTCTGTGGTATGGTCCTCTACCTACATAGACAAAGAAAGTTACTGTGTATACCCCCCTACTCTGTGGTATGGTCCTCTACCTACATAGACAAAGAAAGTTACTGTGTATACCCCCCTACTCTGTGGTATGGTCCTCTACCTATAGACAAAGAAAGTTACTGTGTATACCCCCCTACTCTGTGGTATGGTCCTCTGCCTATAGACAAAGAAACCATCATTTATATTTGTATATCATGATTTTGATAGATTAGCTTTATCGATGTAGTTTTTAGAGTTCTATGGGGACCAGTGTAACATTGTTAGATTACATGTAGTTGCATGTCCCATAAACAAACAACAGAAAATGGTTTCATCTTAACTACTTATATTGACCCCCCACTAAGCAGACACCAAACACTGACACCAGTAATACAGACCATTAGAGCTCAGCAGAGATGGTAATCCCTCTCATGTGTACATGTAATCAGCTTTTACAGATACCAGCCTGGCATTACAAGTACTTTACCCCTCCCCCCCCCCCCCCCCTACATTTATTTAGAATCCTGTGGAAGTTCTTGGCAAAGAGAATCTTGTGTGTTGACCCATCTTATTTGTTTTATTTATTGATTAACCATTATATTGACGTAGTCTGCAGTATGGCTTACTATGACATAATTAGGTCTATTTGTGGCTAAACAAGGGATTCATTGGCTCATTGAATAACATAGAAGTACAAAACCTATTGTAATAATACTTAGCAAATTAGCATCACAACAAAAGACCTATAAATAGCATAATTGACTACTTAAAGACAGACAGTCTAGCTTATGAGTTCATTTTATTCTATCATGGTTGCCAGATTATATATTTTTGTGTTAGGAGTACAGAGTATGAACCAATATAAATACACCTTCGGCAATGACAAAACCACATCTGTGTTCTGTTGAAGTACCGGTACAGTCAATAATAATCTTATCTTACTCCAGAATAAAAGTTGATTGAAAATATTACGTCAGTTAAATCTGTGTTTTATAAACATCTGAAGACATTATTAACAGAAAACACAAGATAAATCACTGCACATTGAACAAAAATACAGTCTGAAGAAGTGCTTGCATGTGGTCATGTAATGCCTGACTTCACTCTGACGGCAAGCCCTCTTCATATATACTGGGACGATTCCAACATAGTGAAAAATCTAGATTCTTGATAAAGCTCATAAAATAGAGTAGATTAATTATTGCAATAAATGTATAAAGTAAACAACTCAAGCTGCACTGCAATCAATACTGTACATAGTAACAAGCACTGGAGTTTATTATTATTATTATTATCATATTTAAATAAGGAAACCTCTCTCATCAGGGATGATTTTCAGGAGCTAGGGCCCTAAAAAGTTGACTTTACTGCGGCAATATAAATCATTTATTACACTAATCAATTCCATATTCAACACATTATATTCGGCATCCCAGACCAAAACATGGCCTACATTTAGATCAATGGACCAAGTTTTACTTTCAATTCATGTGATCAAGTTATATTTTAGAAAGAATTGAAGCGAGATAAATCAGAGTAAGTATCCTACATTTCGAGGAAAAATTCAACCGTGTTACGTCTGTGATGTTTGTAGTATTAAATAATTAGTAACAGTCTCATACTAATCTGGGAATCGAATGAAATTTAAATAAAATTCAGGGTCATTTATGTCAAAGGTCGACAAGGCCGGGGAATTTGGTTGAAATGTTTGTAATGACGATATATTCATAGCAACAAAACCTTATAAAATGTATCTTTGTAAAGTACAATATTGCTGCTATTAAGATAAACAATAACAGAAATAGGTGACGAAAATACTCATTTCCACAGAAACTTTAACGATAAATAAGAAATACATATAGTTTTTGATGTTGGGATGAATTTCGATGTGAGTTAATTCAATAGTTTACAGTCGTGAATGTAGTTAACCGCCGTCGTTGTTATGTCATGGTTTGTAGTCGAGCGAGCGTGAACTTCTCATCAAACGTGTTCAATCTATAACTAAAACTTCAAACAAACACAGCATAAACCTTTGTTCTACGAAAACCACTATACAGTTTACAATAACTAACCATTTTATGACATTCAAGAGTTTAAAGTTCTATTACCGTATGGATTTCTAATGGTTTAAAGTGCTTGGACGCAGCCGTGAGAAAAAAACAGTCTAGTTTCCCACACTAACTAATTGGTATGTTTATGTGTCGATTTACATTTATCATGTACATTCCTTATTGGATGTCTCCCATTTTGTCACATCAAATCTCAATCAAACTTCGCTATTTCAATGTCGATAGCTAAAAGGAGCGCAAAACGTCTAAACAACGGTTCAAACATGCGAAATGAGGAAATATTATGGCGCTTTGCGAGAGAGACGCACTCTCCATATTTGACGGTGTTAGATTACAACGCAATGAACACGAGTCGAGAAGAAATGAACAGCATTGAAGGTACTTACGATCACAAGGGTTTTCTGCCGTCACATTCTGAAAGTTCCCTGATCCATGTGTAGTTATATGAGCATGGTAGACTGAGGAATCGAGTGAGCCGTTAGCAGAAGGAGATGTCAAATCGCTGGTAGTATTGTAGCTCGAATCAAGATGAAACCTTTTGATGGAATGACGAGGTAAAGGTGAATTGATCGTCGCTCCCGTACGACGCATTGGACCAGACTTGTAACTGTAAATCCTGTAAAATCCTTTCCTCTTGAGCTTAAAATCCAAGTCAAATCCAAGAGATCCGTTCAAGACCTAGATGGGTGAATAACGCACTACGAATGTCATGATGGCTGACTGAGTGACGTACGAGGGATCTAAGCACAATTCTATTGCTTACCAAATCACTATAATTATCCAGAAAACGATGTATTTGAACGAACACTAGCCATTGAATTGGAAAACGTGTTCCTTAGAGCTACGGCAATGGTTTCAAACTGGAAACTTTTACCAACAAAAGCACGTCTAAGATAAGTTTGGAACTCCTGCCGATTAGATTGACGATGAAATAGGTCCTTGCAGGGAGTGAGCACGATCGATGGCCGTCCTATCCAAGATAGAATACGATTAGTTCGCTACTGTCGATGAGACGGTGGCCTTTATGATCGTGGGAATATTTCTTGCAATCTGAGGCCCGTGAGAACACTAGGCAACTCCTTATATGGCAGTTATTTACAAATAACCATCGTAAAACAATAGGCACACGCGACCCGTTGGCGACTCATCAATATTCATAAGATGATCAAACATGTGTCTTGCTGAATGAAGGGGTGTTCGGCAGTATTCTCATTGGTCAATCAACAATGAAAGAAACTAATCGCTCAAAACTCTCAGCTGTTAGTGAGCATTTTTGTCACACGGGAATCAAGCTACCAAACAAAGCAACGTACTTGCATCATATACGCCATTATACAACTATTATACACATTAAACATCAAGTGAAAACACGTTTAAATGACGTTTCCGGCCGGTTTAGTTCAGGTAAAAATACAAAGTGGAAATTCACTGAATGATCGGTAAATAATGACCAAAAATAACATCAACTTAAAAGTCTTTGTTGTATGAATGTAGAGTAGTTTCCTGCACGGGTAAATAGCTCACAATACGCACTTTTTGTAATCACAAAACTGAATGCTTGATATAAACGGTAATTGCATATTTCTCATATTGAAAGGGGATGACAGTTAAACTTGAGAGAGATCCTTCTCATAGAGTATGATAAGACATTTCTACATTACTGTATAAACACCGATCTATTTGAAGCCTTTTGCTTTTAAAACTCGCACCGTTCATATTTGCGATTAAACACATTACAGTTGTAAAGCCTTGATGGCGATAACGAGTGTGACTGGGTAGCACATGTGTCACTGTCCTTAGCAAGGCCAAGTTAACATCTCCAATACAATACCTTGTACACAAAACATAGGTTTACATCATCATAGTGAATACACTACAACAATAGCCATCGAATAAACAGCTTATAACAATTAACATTTGTGTAGAAAATGGTCAAAATAAAACTTCTGTGATCCAAAATGTCAGTTATAAATTTCTTTCTCGTCATTAGTCTATAAAGACAAAGCTATCTGCAAGTACAAGGACTAAACCCCCAGGGAGATTTAGTGAGATGCCGGACACATCGATAACGTATCGCCCTCACTGATAGCATCGATACTGGTGTGTGTGGTGCTCGTGAAAAACGCATATAAATTTCTCGAAAGACAGGTACACTACAGAGGTCAAGCATATTCCATGGTCAGTGTGATATTGGATGGAGAAACACTTAGATAAAAAGATTATATTTCATAAAACTAGTCCCCGTAGAAATGTCTTTTCGAAAACAATGCAAGTG
>JAUJYZ010000052.1:65000-170000 GCA_033675265.1 Actinostola sp. cb2023
TACAGGTCCATTATTAGGAGTATCTTGTTCAATCAAAACTTGCCTTTTTTCCAACATGATAACCCGTGACCCGGCAACTGGTAGCAGTAGATGATGTTATCAGCGAGAATTATATCCATATGTTCTGGGGCGGATCTAGGATTTTGAGGGGTTCACTCCAGAAGGAAATGTTACGCGCACCGATTTTTTGTATTTAAAAAAAATCGTATTATTACTCGGGCCCAGGCCGCAGGCCGCCCGAGTTAGAAAATGCGGATTTCGGTAGTAGTAGTAGTAGTAGTAGTTTTGTTCGGCTTCAAAATGACGAGTATGCGACGTATTTAATCGTATCCGGAGTTTCAAGATTACTCCGCAGATTTGAAAAGATAAAGGAGACACAGGACTCAAGTAGATTATGAATCTTAGTTTTGAAAGCAGCTGTAGATCTTCAAGCTATTAAAAGGTCAGGATTCTAGTTCATCGTTCAATGACTAGAAGTGGTAAAAGGACTAGAAGCTCGCTTAAAATATTTTTTTTTTTAAACAAACGCGAGGCCGTTATCGGAACCATCTGACCTATGCAACCTCAAGACGTATCATGTTCGTACTCACCGGACTAATAGTCTCCCTCGTCACTCAACTGTCACTGATTGTCATGACGTCAGAGAAATTATATTGTATTGAAGAAGATGTCCTTGTTTTATTCGACGTTCGAACCGTAACTCGAACCCGAACTCGATTCCAAACTCGACGTTTCGGGATCTGAAGCTAGAGAGGGGGCCTTTACACAAACTCATCAAAATCAAATCAATTGAACTCAAAGTCAAAAGGTAATCAAATGAACTCAAAGGCAAATCAAATGAACTCGACACATACATGTATATACATAGTCTCCCTCGTCACGCAACTGTCAGTCATTGTCAGGTCTCTCCTCGCGCAGCTGACATTGTCCTTGTTCTTCAACCAACTGGCATTCATTTTCAAGTACTTCCTCGAACA
This sequence comes from Actinostola sp. cb2023, assembly GCA_033675265.1. NCBI lineage: Eukaryota > Metazoa > Cnidaria > Anthozoa > Actiniaria > Actinostolidae > Actinostola > Actinostola sp. cb2023. The sequence continues at coordinate 65,978 of JAUJYZ010000052.1, forward strand.
ACTGACATTTTCCTTTTCACAATGCCCGAGTGAACGCTCATTGAGCGTCTTGTTGAATTGTTCCTGGGCAGCAAGGGGGATGCACGGGCACCCAATGAACCCCCCTAAATCCGCCACAGACGTTCATTGTATGACTACATTGTCGATTATCTATAGCGCACAACTAAGAATTAAACTAGTTCAAATATTGACACAATATTATAAAACGCTTTAACGCGGTAATCGATTAACCACACGACAATTTACCTCACTTTAACAACACTTCATGACTTGCTCTGTAAGTTACTCACTTCAATAACCGTTGGAAAGTTTCACAAGAAAGTTTTTCAGCAGTTTTAGATATCTGCATAATGTACCGTGGCTGATAATAGTGAGACGGTAATATCTGATTGTGTCATATCTTACAGACTGCCAGTGTAGTGTCGGCTAACAACTATTACCTATCCGTTGCTCAAATCCTTTACAAACCGAAGTATCATCCTTTAACCTTAGTATTTAGAATTCATACTAACTTTGTTGTAAATGAAACGTCAAGAGCTTGTAATGAATGATCAGTTCATTGATAATGCCGGTATAGTAGAGCCACTACGGTGACCTTGAACTCATCTATCTATCTCTGTATACGGGCTTTGATTAAACTCAAGTCAAAAGACACGATAATTGAGATTCTTTAGTCCACTTTGTTTGATGTAGAGAACATTTAGTAACTAAATAAACTATTGTTATCGTTGAATTCTGAATTCTTCTTGAAAGCGAAGTCGATCACCATTGTTGCTTGTTAATTGTTCTTTTGTACAATAATTTTCACTTAGTGCGCATTGCGTAGTCAAATATCGAGGCTCAAACTAAAGCACTTCTTGCTTCGCGTAATTAAACGAGAATCGCGCTTAGCTTGTTTGAGTACTGGGTTAGTTTTCAATCTCTCAGCTCTATCAGCGTGTTTAAGCTACATTTCAAAACCCAATCAATATCACGATGTTACCTCAGTGAATGTAGCTGGTCAGTGTCGCCTTCTTCTCCAAGTAGATGGCTGTAATATCTAAAGCTTGTCCACACAACCACAAACACGATTTAAAGTCAGTTCTCGTGTAAAACTACAACATGAGATACGTATAAATGAACTACCTTAGAGTTTGGTGAGGCATGCAAACAGATTCGCTTCAATGATGTGACGAGCCGTGGGAACTCGACTAGAGTTTCAGGTTCCCTCGGTTCCACTTGGGATACCTCGTAGGATGTCGTAATCAAATGCGTAAACTCACGCCATGGAGGAGTATAAGCTGTGTACTACAATACAGCCTAAAATGTTATTCACTATTATTTGTACGCCTCACTTCACGGTCTCCCATACCTTGTGTGACGTCATTGCCACTGGTTTATAAAGTAACGAACTATTAACAAGAATGTCAACACTTTCTCGTTAGAGTAGTCAGTTCTCACGAGTAGCGGAACAACTTACAGTGCAGCCGGTGACTTGTCCTGTTGTGTGGTGTCCGGTAGTCTCCGTGACATGGCCATGGTCCCCGGTAACCCATGGGATACACAGTGGTCCCCTCAGTACGTACCCCCTGTATTCGAGGATATGACGAACTGTATGCATGTCACGTTTAGAATTCGTTTGGTTCCTCCTTGTGTCCAAGACGTGACGATGACCGCAGTAAACAAGAATTGCTACCCAGGAATATCATTAATATCATCATCATCATCATCATCATTACTATCAACACAACATCAACCACCAACTATATGCCTATGTCATCTAAATATCTTGATAAATGCTGCGATTGTACATTGGATCTGTAACATTGTCATCCTTTTTTTTTTGTCATGCTGGCATGCTCATTTCTTGTAAATGTACGAGTACAAATAAAGCTGTCGTTGCTGATTGTACCATTGCAGTATCAGTTATATATGCCCCACATCGGAGGACCGCTTCGCAAGTTAGAGTATGCTATAATTCTATGCTATTTATCTATTTCAGTGATATGTATATTCAATGACTGTGTAACGCCTGCCTGACCACAACCAATAATCCTCAACAGTGAGGGGTAGGTTGTATATTGGTAAAAGTAATGATGAGTTAACGGCAACTCAAACGCCTGGTCACTGGTTTCGCTAGCTACACACCGGCGCAAGAAACATTATTTCACGATGGAAACGCATAAACACAAGAATCAAAGTTTCCATCTTCTTCTTAGTGCTTGCGCTTAGCCTTGCGTCGGGTCGGTTTTCACACGACAAAATTAAAGTTCTTCAGCCTACGTCTTAGTGCAAACCAGGCCAAACACGCGGGGACTGTCATTTTACCTTTGTGCCGAAGTTTCCCATAAACACTATCAATCACTATCAATACAGACTAGTGATTAACGACTGACTAGAATATCAATATCAGATACAGCTATTTCAAAAATGGTTGGTGAAGGTTTTGTTGCATCTTGCATGTTGCATACCAAGCCCGAAATGCACTATGGGCGATGTGAATGGAGTCGGCGAAAGGTCACAACAATATGAACTCTGGTAATTTTCCCAAACTTTGTCTTCGCAATGGAGCCAGCATATTTTCTTCTGTATGTGCAACAATACATTTCGGGCTTGGTATGCATGATGCAAGATGCAACAAAACCTTCACTAACCTTTTTTGAAATATTAGATATACGTATGTATAATACTGCATGGATGTCTATCAGTAGAAATACATGAAAAATGGACCGTACATAGATGCGCGCCATGATTGACTGACTGACGTATAATTGTATTGTAACAATTGACACAAACGGCATAGAGTCGTTTTCGTATGAGTGGGAAACCTACGGTACCGTGACACTCAAATGGCTTCCTTTCTGAACCAATCAAAAAGCGTGCAGATGCATCTCATCCAATCAAACTCTTTCAATACGACAAGGCGCGGTGCGGTAACTTCCCCACTCATACGAAAACGACTATATATGTTACCGTACGAAACAAAGTACAGATGCATTAATCTCGCAGTAAAGTTCATTTATTAGCAAGTACTTGGTGTGTTGCTCACATAGATGTGCCTGACGCCATTAACGTTAGTTAAGACAATAGCGGTTTAACACATGTCATTTGTACAATGTATGTCCTGTTATAGCTCTACTAGGTGACTGTCCATATGGTGTCGTAAGTCCATCAAGTACACCTTACCGATGTCATGGCTGTGCTTAGTGTTTAACACCATAGTGTATGTCATTTGTACAATGTATGTCCTGGGTGTGTTATAGCCTCTACTAGGTGACTGTCCATAATGGTGTCGTCACACAACTGTCCATCAAGTACCACCTTACCGATGTCATGGCTGTGTTTAGTGTTTAACACCATAGTGTATGCCATTTGTACAATGTATGTCCTGGGTGTGTTATAGCCTCTACTAGGTGACTGTCCATAATGGTGTCGTCACATAGCTGTCCATCAAGTACCACCTTACCGATGTCATGGCTGTGTTTAGTGTTTAACACCATAGTGTATGCCATTTGTACAATGTATGTCCTGGGTGTGTTATAGCCTCTACTAGGTGACTGTCCATAATGGTGTCGTCACACAACTGCCCATCAAGTACCACCTTACCGATGTCATGGCTGTGTTTGATAAAATGTTGCTTGTTGCTATGTTTAGCTGTTATAACAACAGATAATGCTCTTAAGTTCAATTCATTGAGATGGAATGCAAAGTTCTCGTAGTAAAGTACTTCTGAATATCCATTCTTTATCGCTGTGCTTTGAGTCCCAACCACGTGGTTACCTTCTACGAGGGAGACTGTCATGTAAGAGGCTGGAATAGAAAACCCGTTGAGAATAAATGGAAAACGAAAAAAGAGCGACAATAATCAAGAAAGGTTTTCTCAACAGAGTAACTGAAGTGGTTCGGTACGTATCCTTTTGGTCGCAGGGGTTTGCTTAGTCCAGAACTGGACCCACTTTTATCTACGCGCGCGACAAAGAGCAGAAGAGCAGAAGAGCAGAAGAGCAGAAGAGCAGAAGAGCAGAAGAGCAGAAGAGCAGAAGAGCAGAAGAGCAGAAGAGCAGAAGAGCAGAAGAGCAGAAGAGCAGAAGAGCAGAAGAGCAGAAGAGCAGAAGAGCAGAAGAGCAGAAGAGCAGAAGAGCAGAAGAGAAGAGCTGGGCTAGAGAGAGCTAGATTACGCGCGCGCTTCTCGTAGTCTTTATATTTATTTCTCTGTGACCAGTTCTGGACTAGGGTACATCGTAGAATACTAAGCAAAGAATGGGCTTAGTTTGGCTTATATTGCTGCAGTGCGCAATGTTCCATGGGAAGGTCACTTTTCTATCTCCTTCCCATACTGCTTTGCGCGAAACATTAGATATCTACCAGGCGTCCTATGCGTGATAGAGTAACGACTGGTAACGAATGTACAAATACCTGAACAGTTGATGCCACATTTATCTTTCCCTTCAACTCGTTTACAACTCAGGTTTTTTGCTTTGATAATTGACACCTTCAACCGTCGTGTGATCGGGTCATGTGACAGGGCGATATACACTCTTCCTGTTGGGAACCCTATCTTATTGTCCTACAACATAGTAATGTATTATTAGACAATCACGTCATAGGGCGATATACACTCTTCCTGTTGGGAACCCTGTGTTATTGTCCTACAACATGGGAACCCTGTGTTATTGTCCTACAACATGGGAACCCTGTGTTATTATCCTACAACATGGGAATCCTGTGTTATTATCCTACAACATGGGAACCCTGTGTTATTATCCTACAACATGGGAACCCTGTGTTATTATCCTACAACATGGGAACCCTGTGTTATTGTCCTACAACATGGGAACCCTGTGTTATTGTCCTACAACATGGGAACCCTGTGTTATTATCCTACAACATGGGAACCCTGTGTTATTGTCCTACAACATGGGAACCCTGTGTTATTGTCCTACAACATGGGAACCCTGTGTTATTGTCCTACAACATGGGAACCCTGTTTTATTGTCCTACAACATGGGAACCCTGTGTTATTGTCCTACAACATGGGAACCCTGTTTTATTGTCCTACAACATGGGAACCCTGTGTTATTATCCTACAACATGGGAATCCTGTGTTATTATCCTACAACATGGGAACCCTGTGTTATTATCCTACAACATGGGAACCCTGTGTTATTATCCTACAACATGGGAACCCTGTGTTATTATCCTACAACATGGGAACCCTGTGTTATTGTCCTACAACATGGGAACCCTGTGTTATTATCCTACAACATGGGAATCCTGTGTTATTATCCTACAACATGGGAACCCTGTGTTATTGTCCTACAACATGGGAACCCTGTGTTATTGTCCTACATCTAATATGTAAATGTTGCTAGTCACGTGAGTGATGAAAGATCACGTGTTATTGAGGGACAAACTATAGCACCCATCCCTCTCCCCCTTAGTTAATTTTGATTCGGTTCCAGCCCTTCTCCCTTCTCTTTGCCACAGGTAACCCAGATTATATGCTGCAATGAAGACTGTGATTGACACCAACATCTTGTGTGCTATAATATCGCACGAGGGCAAATAACGTTTCTATTTCTAACGCCTACATTTCCTGTTTCAAGTTTGGTTCCGCGGTCGTCATACTGAACGGATCTGCGTGGTTGATTAATGTGTGATAATGTTGGTGGCGTGGATGATCTATTAAAGCTTAAACATGAGTCTAAATGGATGAAACTCCACGCGACAGAACAGAAATAGAAACGCGCAAGAAACAAACCCCTGACGACAATTGAAATGGAAGAAATGATTAACAAAATCTAAATAGAAAGCTCTGTTGTTAAACACTTCACCAACTACTGATAGTGATCGATGAAAACATGCATTGCAAAATAATTCGAAAAAAAACTGACGGAAAACTTAAAGGGTAATTTTCGTCAGAACAAAAATCTCTAGTAAACTACACAACACAAGAATATCCAAGATAGATCGCACACGAAAAACAAATCAGAAAATAAAAACAATTGAAAATAAAAATCGCAGAAAGAAAAGGACAAACAGATGGCTTAATGAACATAGAAAAGCAGAAAAGTGTGAATAGAATAATGTATCAATTTCACTAATGTTCTTAGCATACTTTCAACTACTGATATAACAGATATTCAAAGCTGAGAATACAATGTGAATTTGAATATAAAGAAGCAAATAATAAATGTGAATGGAATAAAGTATCAATCTCTTATATCGCACTTTTAGTAATGACGGCGGTCATCAATTGTCATGTCATACACAATAATTTGATTACCAATCAAGACTCTCAGTACCTTGTCTGTTGTGTCTTTTACATCATTTTGTCCTGATTTCACATTATTGTTCTTGTTGTCTTCTCTTAAGTCTCTTGCTTTTCTCGATTCTCGATTCTTTCTGTAATCGTTATCAACAAATAACACAGTCTTTTTCTTGTAGTCGTTTTCATTTCCAAATTGTAGTTCCCGTACATCAGGTTTGTAAACTGGTTGAACCGGTCTTAGTTCAGTACCAGGGAACGAAGTAGGAGCATACGACCATGTCAGGTTAGACTGGTATTCCATCCATTCCATCATGTCTTCGACATCGTCTTCAGGAAACACGATGGAGTTGGACCAGTTTTTACCGTTATTATTCCCCATAGAGAAGCGTAGTATGACGACGCTCTTAGATGACTGCCCTCGTTGACTCAAAGCGGCAGTGTAGATTGCTTTGTCACAGTGTTGTTCATTTGACAGGCCTGAAATAAGATTGCATTTGGCTGGAAATTAATGATCAGTTCTAGATAATGAGCGAGCCGGAACTAAAGTGACTATAGCCAAATGAAAACAGACAAAATCTCTTTGATTAAGAGGAGATTTTTTAAGAACGCGCGTATTGAGCGCCAAAAACCAATAGCATGGAGAATATGTTTTGTACAAGGCTGAAACTGCTTTAGCAAAGAGTTCAAGTTATTTGTGATGGTTTTTAACAGGCAAAAGTGAAATTAGAGTGTTAATCCAAAGTGAAAATTTGATCTGAAAACAGTCCACATGGGCTAGATCTGTATATTTGCTAGTATTGCTGATGTTTTCCCCTGAATTACCTCAAATTTGAAACAAAAAGCAGGAAAATGGCTTTGTACAACGCTAAAACAGCTTTAGGCAGACAATTTACTTTGTTTTTAATAGTTTGTGCTTAGTTAAAATAAAATTAGAGTGTTAATCCAAGGCGAAAATCGAAATTCAAACTGTTCAAAAGCGCTCGTTTTTGGCGCTTTTGGCGGATATTACGCGATGTTGAAATAAATATCCTCTTAATATCAAATTCCTAATGTGAATTTATCAGTGTTTTGGATGAATTTAGCTTGAGAAGTGAAATATGAAATTGAAATAAGCGTGATGTTGGTTTATATAGAACGAAAATAAAAGTGCAGCGCTAATTACCATCTGCATATATAGAGTATATGAAGTAATTATAGACCGATAAACAATTATCTCGACAATCGCTCTGAATCTATGATAGAAATATGAATAGAAGAGGAAAGTAACACAATACTTACAGCTGTAACATAATAGACATTGAACTACTGAGAGGCTTTTAGACTGTAAAACTACATGACGCACTTCAACGCATGTAACAATCCTTAGGTCGAGAAACTGAAGAAAGAAAAGAGAAAAACTGGAAAAGATGGAAAGAAGGGAGAAAGAGAAAAAGAGAGATAAACATCAATGCATCGTAGATCTAGACAACCACTATCGTTGTTACTCATACTTCCGATGTCAACACGTTTATTTTCGGTCTAAGAGCACTGGACTCAATTCCCATATCATCACTGATCAACACTGTTTGGTCACCCTGTGGTAACATAAAGGAGGAGGACTGGTTGCTAGCTTCTTCTTTGCCACAGGGAACCCAAGAGGAAGACATTTGGAAAAGAAAGAGAAGTAGAGAAAGACCAAAATGAAAATAGGACAAAAGAGAGAAAGAAAGTAAAAAGGAAAGAAGAAGAAAAAATAATAATTGATATAGAAAAAACGAAAATAAGATTAAAGATAGAAGAAAAGTCAAATATACCGCAACGGTTACACTAATCACGTGACATATTACCAATATCGTGGTCACGTGATCTATATCGACCAACATTGCAAGCAAATTTACAAAGTGGTTTCCCAGGCCGTCCACAGCACAGGGGCAGGCTAGGGGGGGGGGGGGGGGGGGGGGGCAGCTGCCCCCCCCCCCCCCTAGCTAGCAAGGCAAAAAAATATACCAAAAAGTACTGTATTTATTTTTATTTTTTCCTGTTAAATACGTACTGCCCCCCCCCCCCCCCCCCCTTGAATTTTGGGTTGTGTACGGCCCTGTTTCCATGGCAACAAGTGCTATTAACGATGTTTATTTTGCTTTAACATAAGATAAATATCGCAACAACGGTTTATTTGCTTTACAGAAACGAGTGTGAAGGCAAAGTGTTTAGGCAGTTTGGTTAGGGAAAAAAAAAAAATAAAAACAACATTTGACTGAACAAAGCATTTGAAAAACAAAACATTTGAAAAACAAAACCTGATTTGAAAAACAAAACATTTGAAAAAAGAAGATAAATGGAACAAGAAAATGAGATTAAATTTTAATGACAGCAAAGCACCTTAATATTGTACTTTGCTTTGGTCATATTTCAAAAGCAATTAACAGAAAATATGTTTTTCTGTTGTTGTTTGTTTCGCTATCTCACGTTGTTTTGGGATAGAAATACGGATTTTGAAAGCCAATCTCTGTTCAGACTTTACTTGGAGAGAATATAAATATTTCAATCGGTTCTACTTCTACTGCACTGATTGCTAAACTTAACGAGTCATGGTCTATTGGTCCCCTGTATGCATCATTACTAGTGTCAGTAATAGTTTGATTAATTTATTAAAACTATCTCTTTCGAACCCAACGACGACGAGGAGAAAAATCTGTTTTCAGCATAAAACAAAATCCTAGAGATTTGGAGCTTAAAGTCGACAATCACTGTGACGGAAATAGGCTGTCATTGTGTTTTGCATTTGTAATTTATCTGACTGAGAGCCTGAATAACAACGATTGGACTCACAAAATGCACAGCTTGATGATGAGCAAACTGTACCGCAGTTCTAAATTGAAAACATTTGAACGACAAAGCTAAATTGAAATTCACTTAGTTAGGTATTTATAGTTGAAACATGAATTAATTACCATTGAAAGTCACTGGTGAACTGACCCCCGTGAAACCCTTAGTCTTTGCTGCACGAAACTCGCTAGAATTCACTTCATTTTGTTAACTTTTATTGTACTAATTTGTACAATTCTACATGGTTTTTCTCGATACTAAATATACTGATATACGTGTGAGTATTGTAGCTACTTTATGTCAGAGAAATCACTGTAATTACCTGTAGTTTATACTTACGTTTTCAGCCACTGCTTTTAGCCATCAAACATATATCTTGCTTTGATGCCAACGTGAGTCAGTTATTCAATATCTTTGTATTCAGGGCTTCTATCGACCCTTAGGTGATACGAACAGCGCGCTCTAAAGCCGAGGAGATAATGAAAGAGAACTGGAAATTATTCCTGCAACCATCGATCGATTAGCATAGTCAACGTCAATCAAATGTAAGTGTTTTTATAGGGACGAATGATTGTGCTGATCAAAGGATAGTTTCTCATTACATATCACTGAAACTGCGTGCTCTTTGACATGCGTTACCTTGGAGGACGAGAAGAAGATTGTACAAAGTCTTCTTGAATTTTACCGTGAACAAGAATTGTCATCCGTGGTTGCTAAATCTATCCTAAGCTGATTTCGTTCAATCTTATTACAATGAATCGCATTAAACTAATGACAAATAAATTAAGCGCCCCCTGGGGTGGTGTCATCGGACTCCAAGGAGCTCGTTACTAAATTCTTTTATTCCCTTGTTTGTAATTTCATAGAATAATGACTATTGTTTAATACTGACAGTTAAAGTCACTTTCTGAATTGAATCAATCGGCGGAGTGCACGATCGGATAGTTTAGGAAACTGTTGACTGTCTATCTTTGCTTTGCCTGCCAAGCTGGATGTATGTTACTTGTTTCATTGTATCTGCAAATATTCATATATATTAATTTTTCATATATTTTTTCATATTGGGAATTCATCAGGGGTTGGGTATACTGGGTAATCTTCTTATTGGGTGGGACGTGGTGTACTGTATTGTATTGGGAATTCATCAGGGGTTGGGTTCTTATTGGACTTCGTGTCCTATTATACAACACCTGCCATATGGGCGAATCTTGAAAATACAAATACAAATCGCACGATATATAGTACAATTTATTGGTAATTAATACTTATAGGTGCGAGAGAAGTAGATATGATTGGACTTCGTGTCCTATTATACAACATATGGGCGAATCTTGAAAATACAAATACAAATCGCACGATATATAGTACAATTTATTGGTAATTAATACTTATAGGTGCGAGAGAAAGTAGTTGTAATTGTACGAGCCTGATTTGTAGCAACAGAAAAAGGAAAAAAGAGAAAAAAGTGGCAAATAAAATGAACAGTTAAACAGAATGTTGCTAGACTTAGGGTGTGTTCGATTGACCTTATCCCAGAATAGGAATACACGGAATAACATCCCTAAAACGCTGTCACGCAGCTACTGTCCGCTCTAAAATGAAACAATATTCCTTGTTGTATCATAATAAAGTTACAAGGAACAGTTCGGAATTTTAAATTTGCTGAAATAAAAGCATCAACGTGTTTATTCCGTGCATTCTTGAATAGGGTCAATCGAACGCACCCTTAAAATAACGATTGGTTGTACTCCTGTCGTTCAATCAGAATCGAGTAATTTTGAGCCGGTGTTATCATTACGTTTATGCATGTTGTATGTATGTTCGTGAACGAAGAATTGGTCCAGTTTTGATATTTTAGTTGGGATACGAGACTTTGTTACTTACAGTGGAAAGCCGGACCGGAAAGAAACCGTACTGGAAAACGCGCAAAGGTGCATGAAAAGGAGGGGCGCAAAGGCGCACGGGAAGGAGGGAGAAAAAAGCTCCGCGCTCTTTCCGAGAAGCGACTGGGAACGAGTCTGGTACATCGGACTGTTTCGATCAACTTTGTTTGGCCTTTTTCTGTTCCTTTCATTTTGATGCATTTTTATGACAAAAACTGGATTTTAAAAACAGGTTTTTCTAAGAACATTTTACATCTATTACGCATGCTCAGACACGCTAAGAAGGACTGAAAAGATTCCTAGTTTTCACCCAGTTTTGTTGAGCTCAGCTAGCTTTGGTTTGCGCTCGTGTCGCCCCAGCAGGCGTGCGTTTCGCGAAAGACCAGAAACCTTTTCGGGCCGCAAGAGTCGAAGAAAGAACGTGTAAAGTGAAGCAAATTGATAAGTTTTCGGGCGAGCGAAAAACTCAATAACATTATTGGATCAAAAACTTTCCCGAATTTGCTTCACGGATACACTTTAATTACTGGGTATTGCAAGGGTGACTTGGCAAGGTCTTCGTGTATAGCCAGGACTTTTGTGCAGCTACACGAAGGCCGGTGACTTGTCGGGTTCTAAATACTGTGTATTGTCCGTTATGCATGTACTTCGTTGTACGTGAAAACGAGCGCTTATTATATGTATGATGTAGTTGATCTACTGAGTTGTACGTGCTATAAGCTATATCACTCATCTCCATACGTACTGTAATGTACTTAACATCTTTGCCAATATAGCGGGTGGCTGCAGGTATTAAGGGCGTTGTCATGGGAACAACACTATAGGCAAACAATCTTTCCCGTGGAGGACCCCTCTGAATAACACTCAAATCTTCCTAAAAAATCAACTTTTCCTTACGATAATTTACATGTGAAGTAACTGCGTAGAATCTAAGAACCAGAAAAGATTCCTTATGATGTACTGTAGTGTTGTGCCGTTTTAGGTAGCATGACAACTTGCCCTACCCACCCCTCCCTAGTTATTCAAGAATGTTGTAGTGACGCCACTTTGTTTGTAAGGCGATAAGTGGTTTAACTGTTCAAAACCTTGCAACTTAAACATTGGCTTAATTCATATGTAAAACCATGTCACCAAGAACCTAGAACATGGCCGTCATCAAAGATGTTATTGTCGTCCTACATTCCGTTGTGGTAATGTTAGCAGTGCAATACATCTTACAAGACCATAAACTCATCGAATGTCAGACGAAATATTGCAATTTTGTGGAGAAGAAAGATAGTTCTAATTCACCATGGACCGCCATTTTGTCGTTGAAGACAGACAAGGAAGGAAGCGTCGTGCAATGTTCTTGTTGCAAACTTACGAGCAGACATTTGGTGTTTGCTATCTTCACTACACTAGCTGTCCTGCATGTACTAATCTCCATTGTAGCCGTGCTTTTGAAGCTTAAAACGTTTAGTTTATCCAGGTTTTTGTGGGTTTATTTAATATTTTCCACAATAGCAGTTATCAACGCGTTTCTCATCACTAGATTGTTCAGCGTATCGACTCCTAAACCAGACGTCATCAAGGAAGGTGCAGTGTGGAGACTTGTAGCAGCACCTTTTCGCTTTGTATGGAGAACATTTACCTCGCTTATACGCACAGGCTTTACAAAGTTATTAATAGAGCCTTTGTCTGATTGGATAGGGCAAGACAACACGGTAGATACTAGTTTGTACTTGTGTAATATGAAGAATGACTCAATAACGTGGTATAACGGTGAGTATGGACTGGCTGTGTTGTCATGGACGTATATCTTGGCTTCTGCGTCTAATGTTTATACACTGATCACGTGTATGAGTAAAGAGAGACAGCGACACTTGGAGAGACGCGAGATGCAAGCTTGCAGCAACAATAACTGTACAGACCTGGCAAAATGCGGGGGGGAAAACGCCATGAAAAGTAGAGATATTTCTGATAGTGTTGCTAACTATAGCAGCGATGAGGACTCGTTCGTGTTAGGATGGCGATTGTAGGGTTGCTAACTATAGCAGCGATGAGGACTCGTTCGTGTTAGGATGGCGATTGTAGGGTTGCTAACTATAGCAGCGATGAGGACTCGTTCGTGTTAGGATGGCGATTGTAGGGTTGCTAACTATAGCAGCGATGAGGACTCGTTCGTTAGGATGGCGATTGTAGGGTTGCTAACTATAGCAGCGATGGCGACTCGTTTGTAGGGGTTGCTAACTATAGCAGCGATGAGGACTCGTTCGTGTTAGGATGGCGATTGTAGGGTTGCTAACTATAGCAGCGATGAGGACTCGTTCGTTAGGATGGCGTGTTAGGATGGCGATTGTAGGGTTGCTAACTATAGCAGCGATGAGGACTCGTTCGATGTAGGGTTGACTCGATTCGTTCGTGTTAGGATGGCGATTGTAGGGTTGCTAACTATAGCAGCGATGAGGGTTGCTCGTTCGATGAGGTGTTAGTTAGGATGGCGATTGTAGGGTTGCTAACTATAGCAGCGATGAGGACTCGTTCGTGTTAGGATGGCTATAGCAGCGATGAGGACTCGTTCGTGTTAGGGGATGTTCGTGTTAGGATGTAGCGATTGTAGGGTTGCTAACTATAGCAGCGATGAGGACTCGTTCGTGTTAGGATGGCAGCGATGAGGAGCGATGAGGACTCGTTCGTGTTAGGATGGCGATTGTAGGGTTGCTAACTATAGCAGCGATGAGGACTCGTTCGTGTTAGGATGGCGATTGTAGGGTTGCTAACTATAGCAGCGATGAGGACTCGTTCGTGTTAGGATGGCGATTGTAGGGTTGCTAACTATAGCAGCGATGAGGACTCGTTCGTGTTAGGATGGCGATTGTAGGGTTGCTTAGCAGCGATGAGGACTCGCGATGGCGATTGTAGGGTTGCTAACTATAGCAGCGATGAGGACTCGTTCGTGTTAGGATGGCGATTGTAGGGTTGCTAACTATAGCAGCGATGAGGACTCGTTCGTGTTAGGATGGCGATTGTAGGGTTGCTAACTATAGCCGATGAGGACTCGTTCGTGTTAGGATGGCGATTGTATTGCTAACTATCAGACTACTTAGGATGGCGAATAATAGCAAATACTCGTTCGTGTTAGGATGGCGATTGTAGGGTTGCTAACTATAGCGCGATGAGGACTCGTTCGTTTAGGATGGCGATTGTAGGGTTGCTAACTATAGCAGCGATGAGGACTCGTTCGTGTAGGATGCGATTGTAGGGTTGCTAACATAGCAATTTGACTCGTTCGTGTTAGGATGGCGAATGCTAACATCGATGAGGACTCGTTCGTGTTAAAACTAAAAAGGACTCGTTCGCGCATAGCACGATGAGGACTCGTTCGTGTTTATTGTAGGGTTGCTAACTATATTATTTAAGTAGGGTTGCTAACTGAGAAGCAATTGTGGCTAACTATTGAGGACTCGTTCGTGTTGTCTGTGCTAAATAGCAGCGATTCTGTTTTTATGGCGATTGTATGCTAACTATGCAAACTTTTAGCGACGTTCGATCGAAGCGCAGGACTCGTTCGTGTTAGGATGGCTTTATAAAACGTCTAGCAGACAGATGTCGTTCAGGACAAAATAGCAGCGATGGGCGTGTTCAGTTTGTAACGAATACGATTCAAGTTATGTTATATATTTAGTTGATACCATTTAGAGTGATTCCAATGAGGACTCGTTCGTGTTAAAGTGGGCACTATACTGTGTACGGCCCACAGGGGTAGCAGTTGATCCCCCCCCCCCCCCCCCCTCCCCTAGCAAGGCGAAAAAGAAACCAAAAACTGTACTGAGAACTGTACTAGTTCTATTTATTTTTTGCTGTTAAATACGCACTGATCCCCCCCCCCCCCTCCCCCCCCCCCCCCCCCTTGAATTTTGGATTATGTACGGCCCTGTTTAATAGTATGTATTGGTGGAGTTAGTAATGCCCAGGTTTATTGGAATCACTCTATACGTTCTAAATATTTAGTACTTTTTACACGGATATAATGCGAGCACTCATATGAAGTCATCATATTTTGGTGGAATGACCACAGGCAGCCCAACCACAGGCAGCCCAACCACAGGCAGCCCAACCACAGGTAGCCCAACCACTGGTAGCCCAACCACAGGTAGCCCAACCACAGGCAGCCCAACCACAGGTAGCCCAACCACTGGTAGCCCAACCACAGGTAGCCCAACCACAGGCAGCCCAACCACAGGCAGCCCAACCACAGGCAGCCCAACCACAGGTAGCCCAACCACTGGTAGCCCAACCACAGGTAGCCCAACCACAGGCAGCCCAACCACAGTCAGCCCAACCACAGGCAGCCCAACCACAGGTAGCCCAACCACAGGCAGCCCAACCTCAGGCAGCCCAACCACAGATAACCCAACCACAGGCAGCCCAACCACAGGTATCCCAACCACAGGCAGCCCAACCACAGGTATCCCAACCACAGGCAGCCCAACCACAGGTATCCCAACCACAGGCAGCCCAACCACAGGTATCCCAACCACAGGCAGCCCAACCATTGCTTCTGAGGCTACTTACAATTAATAAAAAACGATATTTGCATGCGCTCGTCTTTCTTATGGGTTTCCTGTGGTATAAACATGCATACGTATTATGTTGCATGGGTTCCCTGTGGTAGAGCGCGCAATATATCTTGTTGCATGGGTTCCCTGTGGTAGAGCGCGCAATATATAACGTATTATGTTGCATGGGTTCCCTGTGGTAGAGCGCGCAATATATCGTATTGTTGCATGGGTTCCCTGTGGTAGAGCGCGCAATATATCGTATTGTTGCATGGGTTCCCTGTGGTAGAGCGCGCAATATATCGTATTATGTTGCATGGGTTCCCTGTGGTAGAGCGCGCAATATATCTGTTGCATGGGTTCCCTGTGGTAGAGCGCGCAATATAACGTATTATTTTGCATGGGTTCCCTGTGGTAGAAGCGCGCAATATATCGTATTGTTGCATGGGTTCCCTGTGGTAGAGCGCGCAATATATCGTATTGTTGCATGGGTTCCCTGTGGTAGAGCGCGCAATATATAACGTATTATTTTGCATGGGTTCCCTGTGGTAGAGCGCGCAATATATCGTATTGTTGCATGGGTTCCCTGTGGTAGAGCGCGCAATATATAACGTATTATGTTGCATGGGTTCCCTGTGGTAGAGCGCGCATATATATCTGTTGCATGGGTTCCCTGTGGTAGAGCGCGCAATATAACGTATTATTTTGCATGGGTTCCCTGTGGTAGAAGCGCGCAATATATCGTATTGTTGCATGGGTTCCCTGTGGTAGAGCGCGCAATATATCGTATTGTTGCATGGGTTCCCTGTGGTAGAGCGCGCAATATATAACGTATTATTTTGCATGGGTTCCCTGTGGTAGAGCGCGCAATATATCGTATTGTTGCATGGGTTCCCTGTGGTAGAGCGCGCAATATATAACGTATTATGTTGCATGGGTTCCCTGTGGTAGAGCGCGCAATATATCGTATTGTTGCATGGGTTCCCTGTGGTAGAGCGCGCAATATATCGTATTATGTTGCATGGGTTCCCTGTGGTAGAGCGTGCAATATATCGTATTATGTTGCATGGGTTCCCTGTGGTAGAGCGCGCAATATATCGTATTATGTTGCATGGGTTCCCTGTGCGCGTCCCGCAGGACAATTATATCTTTATGGGAATGAATGACTTTCATCAGCTTTAATCCTTTGTAAGAGCCATTCAGGAAAAACCCAGAACCGGAAATGACGACATTTCATGAGATGACGAAAAGAGTACAAGTGAATTTCATAAAAACCTTAATTTATTGATTGCAATAGTTGTTGGCTAATTTACAAGGCTGTAGTCCTACACGTACGGTAGTTAAGCTCACTGGCGAACCTTCAACCTTCAAATAAAAAATCATTTACTTCACTCGAAATTATAATCCGTTTGGTCGCAGGCGGACTCTGATTGGTCGCATTGTGATCAGCAGGCAGACTCTGATTGGTCGCATTGTGATCAGCAGGCAGACTCTGATTGGTCGCATTGTGATCAGCAGGCGGACTCTGATTGGTCGCATTGTGATCAGCAGGCGGACTCTGATTGGTCGTATTGTGATTAGCAGGCGGCCTCTGATTGGTCGCATTGTGATCAGCAGGCGGACTCTGATTGGTCCAATTCTTGGCTTGGAATAAAAACCTAGATTTGTAAATAACATTCTGATATTACTATATCAGTCTTTTTTCTTCTCATTTCATAAAGAAAATCTCTACAATTATATTTTTATACATAGCTTGGCCAACCATTATAGAGGGCAGTAGTTAACCACTAGTATGGAATTTAGATTCAATTAAGGGCTCAATATGATGCACAAAGCCTCGATGTGATGACCAATGGCTTTTCACCTCGTGATGTCATAGTTCCCCTTGGCAACACATTCCATATTAGGTCTCCTCTTCTTCAAAGAAATATTCGCACTTTTCGATGCAGGTTTGTATAAATAATCCAAAGTTCATTTGTCGGGACATCGACTGAAGTGACTCGAACTGGAGTCGAAGAAGAGTCGGAAAGATGACGGTGGATAAGTTACGAGATTCCATGAGATTATCTTGAGAGAATTCAGTAACCCTAACAAACAACATAACATGTTTACAAACTAAACGAGAAGTTTTAAATACTGCTGGGTTCAGGTGAAGTCATTTCCGGTCTCATGCGGAATTTTTATCAGCTGAATTGCAAGTTTTCAATACAAGCATCAAGAGATCCAGACTTCCGGTACGCGCACAATGCATTGTGAGATTATTACAAAGGAAAAGTGAGCACCAAGTGAGCAAAAACATAGCTTGGGCTCCCTGTGTCTAGAATTGGGTGGAGGGAGAGGAAGAGGAAGAGGGAGAGGGAGAGGAAGAGGGAGAGGGAGAGGGAGAGCGAGAGGGAGAGGGAGAGGGAGAGGGAGAGGGAGAGGGAGAGGGAGAGGGAGAGGGGGAGAGGGAGAAAACTGTGGAGATATCATTTCCTGGTTCCACTAACTGTCCACCATTCCCCTAGCCCCCCTCCTCCTTCCCATTCTCCTTGCCCCAATCCCCTAAAAACCGCCAAGCTATGCAGGTTACATTCAAACGAGTTGCAAGGAGCCTGGGTTTAGCCTCTCACAAGGTTTTAGTCATGTATCGTGAGGTTTAGTGCGCCATTACCTGTTAAGATGGAACATCAACCGTTTTAAAAGAGCAAGATTTAATGGCGGCATCTCGTTGATCAAATCCTTGAGCAAAGAAAGACGTTCACCAGCGTCCGTGATCACTGAAAACAACCACATTAGAAATGATTACAAAGATACATGGAAATAACAATAATGGTGGTCGTGATGCCTGGTGATCATGACAATGTGATATACAGTCATTCTCAAAAAGGTTGTCCAGATGAAAAGACTACAATACTACAATAAAGTCATGTGATTCATTATGTTTTCAATTTCTGCGCGCGGAACTGCGAGTTGATACAGCGCCATTACATTCAGTTCTCACAATGCCGTGTACTTTTGCATCTCAAATTGAAATTCCACGCGAGGAAATTGAATACATATTGAATCACGTGACTTTATTGTAGTTTTGTAGTCTTTTCATGTGGACAACCTGTAGAATGACTGTATATGGTGGAAATAATGATTATAATAATGATGACGATGATGGTGATGATACTGATGGTATATACATGGTGGTGCTTCAGTTCGCGTTCAAATACATCGTCAGGTGTGGTGGTCGTGATGCCATGACGATGATACTGTGATATATATGGTAGAAATAATGATTATAATAACGATGACGATGGTGATGGTACCACTAGCTGTCCACTATACCTGTTGCTTCACGAATAGCGTGTTGTAAATTGTTGGGAATTAAAGGTTCTGGTAGACGTTTTAAGAATGATTTCAGCCCTCCCGCAACAGCATGAGCGCTAACGTCCAGTTCTGACAAGTCCATATTTGGATCTGAAGAATGAGAAGAACATTTTATATTGTTATATATAATTAATTATTTATTTATCTATTTAACATTCAATACAAGAAAATAATAATAATAATAATAATCAAAAATTTATATAGCGCCATTTCCTTATAGCCCAATGGTGCTTTACAATGAAAACAGAGGAGATGAAATAAAAGATTAACATACTTTCTTCAAACGTTTCAGCGATGAATCGAATATCAATGGCTTTACCAGGTACTCGGTAGATACCTTCTAGCTGCATTCCTGTAACAAACAAACAGTTAATCACTCAATCAATAGATAGATCTATCAATCAATCAATCAATCAATCAATAGATAGATCTATCAATCAATGAATCAATCAATAGATAGATCTATCAATCAATGAATCAATCAATAAATCAATCAATCAATAAATGAATCAATCGATAGATAGATCTACATTGTATCAATCAATGAATCAATCAATCGATCAATCAATCAATAGATCTATCAATCAATCAATCGATCAATAGATAGATCTATCAATCAATAGATAGATCTATCAATCAATGAATCAATCAATAGATAGATCTATCAATCAATCAATCAATAGATAGATCTATCAATCAATAGATAGATCTATCAATAGATAGATCTATCAATCAATAGATAGATCTATCAATCAATGAATCAATCAATAGATAGATCTATCAATCAATCAATCAATCAATAGATAGATCTATCAATCAATAGATAGATCTATCAATCAATCAATCAATCAATCAATAGATAGATCTATCAATCAATCAATCAATCAATAGATAGATCTATCAATCAATCAATAGATAGATCTATCAATCAATGAATCAATCAATCAATCAATAAATGAATCAATCGATAGATAGATCTATCAATCAATCAATCAATCAATAGATAGATCTATCAATCAATGAATGAATGAATCAATCAATCAATAGATAGATAGATCTATCAATCAATCAATCAATCAATAGATAGATCTATCAATCAATGAATCAATCAATAGATAGATCTATCAATCAATCAATCAATCAATAGATAGATCAATGAATGAATGAATGAATCAATCAATCAATCAATCGATCGATAGATCAATGAATGAATGAATGAATGAATGAATCAATCAATCGATAGATAGATCAATGAATGAATGAATGAATCAATCAATCGATAGATCAATGAATGAATGAATGAATGAATGAATCAATCGATAGATCAATGAATCAATCAATCAATAGATAGTCTGATCTATCAATCAATGAATCAATGAATCAATCGATAGATAGATCAATGAATGAATGAATGAATGAATCAATAGATAGATCTATCAATCAATGAATCATTGAATCGATCAATCAATAAATGAATCAATCAATAGATAGATCAATGAATGAATGAATGAATCAATCAATAGATATATCAATCAATCAATGAATCAATCAATAGATAGATCTATCAATCAATAAATCAATCAATTGATAGATAGATCAATGAATGAATCAATAGATAGATCTATCAATCAATGAATCAATCAATAGATAGATCTATCAATCAATCAATCAATCGATCAATCAATCAATAGATCTATCAATCAATCAATCGATCGATCAATCAATCAATGAATCAATCAATCAATCGATAGATCAATGAATGAATGAATGAATGAATCAATCAATCGATAGATCAATGAATCAATCAATCAATATAGTCTGATCTATCAATCAATGAATCAATGAATC
The DNA here is from genome assembly GCA_033675265.1 of Actinostola sp. cb2023. Classification (NCBI taxonomy): domain Eukaryota; kingdom Metazoa; phylum Cnidaria; class Anthozoa; order Actiniaria; family Actinostolidae; genus Actinostola; species Actinostola sp. cb2023. The sequence goes on from JAUJYZ010000052.1 coordinate 86,662, forward strand.
AATCGATAGATAGATCAATGAATGAATGAATGAATGAATCAATAGATAGATCTATCAATCAATGAATCATTGAATCGATCAATCAATCAATGAATCAATCAATAGATAGATCTATCTATCAATCAATCAATCGATCAATCAATCAATAGATCTATCAATCAATCAATCGATCGATCAATCAATCAATGAATCAATCAATCAATCGATAGATCAATGAATGAATGAATGAATGAATGAATCAATCAATCGATAGATCAATGAATCAATCAATCAATAGATAGTCTGATCTATCAATCAATGAATCAATGAATCAATCGATAGATAGATCAATGAATGAATGAATGAATGAATCAATAGATAGATCTATCAATCAATGAATCATTGAATCGATCAATCAATAAATGAATCAATCAATAGATAGATCAATGAATGAATGAATCAATCAATCAATAGATATATCAATCAATCAATGAATCAATCAATAGATAGATCTATCAATCAATAAATCAATCAATTGATAGATAGATCAATGAATGAATCAATAGATAGATCTATCAATCAATGAATCAATCAATAGATAGATCTATCTATCAATCAATCAATCAATCAATTGATAGATAGATCAATGAATGAATCAATAGATAGATCTATCAATCAATGAATCAATCAATAGATAGATCTATCTATCAATCAATCAATCGATCAATCAATCAATAGATCTATCAATCAATCAATCGATCGATCAATCAATCAATGAATCAATCGATCAATGAATCAATCAATAGATCTATCAATCCATCGATCGATCAATCAATCGATCGATCAATGAATCAATTTATCAATCAATGAATCAATCGATCAATCAATAGACCTATCAATCTATCCATCAATCGATAAATAAATCGATCAATGAATGAATGAATGAATCACTCAATCAATATAATCGCATAGTTGTTGATGAAATCTATGGCCGAAAGGAATTCTGGGACATTCTCCAATAACATGGTAAAATCAAAAGCCTTTCTATTCAGACTTGTATGTTGTGCATGAAACTGTTTGTAACAAGAAGCATCTTTGCCTAAGATTTGATTAATTCATTTTACCTATTTATTATGATTATTAGTATATCGCATTATTCATCTTTTATCTGCACTATTTGTACACTTTTGTATTATTTCCTTTTGCACTTTGTACTGAAACTTGTCATATGTCCGTAAGGATTTTACAAGTTAACATACAGTATGTAGATAGATCTATCTATCAATCAATGAATCAATTAACATACAGTATGTAGATCTAGATACCTTTTTCTTCTACAAATTCGATGCAGTTATCTACAAAAGTAGGCACAGTTCGTCCATTCTCACAGATTTCTTCTAAATGTCGTCCAAAGTACGAGCTGGGCGTTTGCTCAAGTCTTCGCTGCTTCTCAAACGTATATCCTTTTTTCTTTTTCTTTTCGATTTGTTTTTGTTGTTGTTTGCGTTTCTTTTCCTCTCGTCTCTTATTCTTCTCGAGTTCTTTTTCCATCCTGCTTCGCTTCTTTTTCGATAAAGAAGTCTGCAAGTAGCAGCAAGATATAATAAGATATATGTCACAAAGGTCTTGCGTGACAAAAGTGTACTTGTCTTGTGTGACAAGAGTAGGTGGGAAATGTGAGTGACAAGAATATGTGTGACAAAGACTATATGACTTGCATGACGTGAGTATTTTTAGGTCTTTTGTGACGCATTGCACACAACGTTTTATTTATTTCTAGTTTTCTTTTTGATATTAAATTATCATTATATTCTGGTTACTCGTTTCTTTAACTCTTTAAGATTTAGTTCGTTAACAATCGATAACTGATTGGGTTTTCAGGGAAACACACATAATGTCACCCATGATTCATTGCGCGAGAACTTGCAAATCTAAGAATCATGGGTAATTTGTTTATGATTAATCATTATTAGTCATTATTAGTATAGTTGTTTATTATTATTATTATTTCAAGTCTACAAATATTCGTACAAGTTGAACGTGAGTATGATGTGCTTACAGTTTTTCTAGAAAGACTCGCTGATGGTGATATCATGTCCTCCTCGGTTTCCTGGTGCAAAATGAAGTGCATTGAGAAAACACGAACATTGATGGTCAGTGTGCATCGTTAGGGGCATGTTAACATTTGTGGTCAGCGGGCATCAGTAGGATAGTAACTGGGATATTATACTACTTGCATCGTTAATGAACACACAAACATTGATGGTCAGCGTGCATCAGTAGGATGGTAACTGGGGTATTATACTACTTGCACCGTTAACGAACACACAAACATTGATGGTCAGCATGCATCAGTAGGATAGTAACTGGGATATTATACTACTTGCATCGTTAATGAACACACAAACATTGATGGTCAGCATGCATCAGTAGGATGGTAACTGGGGTATTATACTACTTGCATCGTTAATGAACACACAAACATTGATGGTCAGCGTGCATCAGTAGAATGGTAACTGGGATATTATACTACTTGCACCGTTAACGAACACACAAACATTGATGGTCAGCGGGCATCAGTAGGATAGTAACTGGGATATTATACTACTTGCACCGTTAACGAACACACAAACATTGATGGTCAGCGTGCATCAGTAGGATAGTAACTGGGATATTATACTACTTGCACCGTTAACGAACACACAAACATTGATGGTCAGCGTGCATCAGTAGAATGGTAACTGGGATATTATACTACTTGCACCGTTAACGAACACACAAACATTGATGGTCAGCGTGCATCAGTAGAATGTTAACTGGGATATTATACTACTTGCACCGTTAACGAACACACAAACATTGATGGTCAGCGGGCATCAGTAGGATAGTAACTGGGATATTATACTACTTGCACCGTTAACGAACACACAAACATTGATGGTCAGCGTGCATCAGTAGGATAGTAACTGGGATATTATACTACTTGCACCGTTAACGAACACACAAACATTGATGGTCAGCGTGCATCAGTAGAATGGTAACTGGGATATTATACTACTTGCACCGTTAACGAACACACAAACATTGATGGTCAGCGTGCATCAGTAGAATGGTAACTGGGATATTATACTACTTGCACCGTTAACGAACACACAAACATTGATGGTCAGCGGGCATCATTGCAACGTTAACGAACACACGAACATTGATGGTCAGCGTGCATCAGTAGAATGGTAACTGGGATATTATACTACTTGTAAACATTGATGGATACATTGATGGATACTGCATGGATACATTGATGGATACTGAATACTGCAATGTATTCAGTTTAAATAATGAATGGGTTAGAGACTTCTAGTTTGTGCTTTACTAGCCTGCTTTCAGGCTCTCTTTTAATATTTTTGGGGGGGGGGGGGAGGAAGGAGGGGGACTGGGGAGAGGGGAAGAGAGGGGGAGAGGGGATTGAGGAGAGGAAGGGATTGAGAGCCTGCACGGACGCCATACATTTTCGAGTAGATGCATTCGCCCACGAACGCAGCATTCCCATTGGCTAAGAGTGACAGATTGGAATTTGTACCACTGAAATAAGCCAGACATGACACATCCTCGAGACCTTGACTGACCTTGACTCATGGCTAACTAGTCTCTAAATAATAAGCTTTTAAAAATTCCCCGTAATCGTAACGACCAAATCAAAACTTTGATTGGAACGATTGCAAGCAGAAGCTGTTACTGGATTACCGTTAAATGATCGAGACATCCTTGCCATACGGGTTTCGGTAAATGCCTCATATTTCTAATTCAACTGTTTGTGAAGGTGAATAATATATCTGATTCAACTGAAACTGATTAGAGATCGACCGTAAGAGAAGCGAAGTCCTTCTTCGGCCGTGGACGCCGTTTCAATTGAAGATCGGCTTCTGAAAGAACCCAACGATTGTGATATTTTGATACTTGGATCAGCTCAACTGTCACTAATATATACATCCAAAGTGAACGAAGGAGCTAAAGACAATTCTTTCCAAATACACAAGCGTATTTACAGCAGATTCAGGTTCAGCGATTCGTTGTGACAGTTTGAATGTTACGTTGTCAAGTGAAATGTCAGATGTTTCTAGGTGGCGGGATGATGTTTGTCTCAGAAAAAAACGTTGAAGGCGAAAAGTTATTTGTTTCAAATGTGGAGACTAAATAGCAAAGGAAGATCGTATCGTCCTGGAAAGACCTTGTCGTCCGATTTGAGAGTCGGTATCGTTGACAAGATTGTGTTGTTTAGTGTCAGTTCTCAAAACATCTTTCGGCTAACCCTAGACGGTTATTATTTACAATTTTATTCATTGCTATCGGCTGACAGCTGACAAATCACTGATGCGTTGAGGCCCCCCACGTACCAAGAGGCGGCACTCGAAAATGTATGGTGTCCGTGCAGGCGCTCAATCCCTTCCTCTCCCCAATCCCCTCTCCCCCCCTCTCTCCCCTCTCCCCCCCCCCCCCCCCCCCCCCCCCCCCACTCCCCCTCCCCCCCAAATAATTAAAAGAGAGCTTGAAAGCATGCTAGTGCTTTACCGGCAAATAGACACACTTGCTGGCTGTAGAATGAACTCGAAATACTTCATACTGCATTCTCGTTCATTCTACAGTCAGCGCGTGCGTCTATTTGCCGGTAAAGCACTCACATCAGTCTCTAACCCTTAAGCAATATATAAACAGTACAAGTCCACATATGCAATTTATATGATCTACAAACTACACAACGTTAGTACGAAAAATAGATGAAATATTTAAATGTTAACCGAAATATAATTTTTCTTATTAATAGAATTAACAATGAATTTAATATTAATATTATATTAGAATTCAAGTACTAAATGTGAGTAGCTGATTAGTTTGTTATATTATAGAATTGGTTATAAGCGCTACATAAATTTATTATTATTATTGGTTCATTTATGGTTAAACTAATATTGGTTTAGAAGCAATTTATAATTATTATTATAATCCAGCATTGGTCATTTACAACTGGTTAAGAATTTAAGGGTGCGTTCGATTGACCATATTCCGGAATAGGAATACACGGAATAACATCCCTAAATCGCTGTCAAGCAGCTACTGTCCGCTACTGTCCGCTCTAAAATGAAACAATTCCTTGTTGTATCATAATAAAGTTACAAGGAACAGTTTGGAATTTTAAATGTACTGAAATAAAAGCAGCCAAGTGTTTATTCCGTGTATTCCTATTCTGGAATAGAGTCAATAGAATGCACCCTAAGTCAGAAAGCAAAGATCAAATAGATTAGTTATTCCTACTAACAAACATCATTTCAAAGACTAACCAACAGTAAGAGAAAACTTACAACACCTACCTCTTCTGATTCATTCAAGTCTTGTCGTGCTGGTACTTCTAGTGAGTCAGTCTGAAAATAAAGACTGCATTCTTACCTCCACACATAACTAAGAGGCATTGTGTCACTGTAAAAACAGGCCTGACGCAAGCATACATTGTAAGCGCAAGCACAAGAGGCCTTATGTCACTGTGAAAACAGACAGGACGCAAGCATAAGCAGCGCAAGAGTTCTTATTTCACTGTGAAAACAGGCCAGGCACAAGCACAAGCACAAGAGGCATTGTGTCACTGTGAAAACGGGCCTGACACAAATTGCTATGCTTGTATCGACCCCGTTTCCACATGATCCAAGTTTTTTTGTTTTTGTTTTTAATCCAAGTTATTATGCTTGCGTAACAAGGACGGACACCCTCTTACCTTCAGACCTAACGAATACCAAGTAGGTGGTGTTTGCGTACTGTTCTTTGATAAGTCATTCTTCTTCCTGTTCTCCAAACTACTGGTGTCTGATGACTCTTCGTTGGAATCAGCAAACAGTTTACCGTCGATTCTTCTGTCTTTCTTGGTCGACCCTGCCGGGAAAATACATTAACATTAGAACTCAAAAGGAACAGTGAAATGGACAAGTTATGCAAACGAAAAAGGTCATGGAAATCACCGTGACACTATGGAAACGAATGATGAGTTTGTAAAATACATTATCCTGATCACCACCACCATCATCACCACCACCAGTATCATCATCATCACCACCACCAGTATCATCATCATCATCATCACCACCAGTATCATCATCATCACCACCGTATCATCATCATCATCACCACCACCAGTATCATCATCATCATCATCACCACCAGTATCATCATCACCACCAGTATCATCATCATCATCATCACCACCGTATCATCATCATCATCACCACCACCAGTATCATCATCATCATCATCACCACCAGTATCATCATCATCATCACCACCACCAGTATCATCATCATCATCATCACCACCAGTATCATCATCATCACCACCAGTATCATCATCATCATCATCACCACCGTATCATCATCATCATCACCACCACCAGTATCATCATCATCATCACCACCACCAGTATCATCATCATCACCACCAGTATCATCATCATCATCATCACCACCGTATCATCATCATCATCACTACCACCAGTATCATCATCACCACCACCAGTATCATCATCATCATCACCAGTATCATCATCATCATCATCACCACCAGTATCATCATCATCATCACCACCACCATTATTTGTTACCAATGGAATCAACCATCACTTATCACACCATGGTATAAATCACCATCACTGTCTCCAAACGTTTGTTATCATCAACATCATTGTCATCACCATCATTGTCATCACCATCATCACCACCATCCAGTATCACTGTAATCACAATCACCGGCATCATTAATGACTGTATAAACTCACCCTTTATATTCTTTCCTTTATTCGAGCTGTTTGAAGCATTGTCGTCACTCTTGTGTCGGTACCGCGCTGGCGAGGCTCGTCGCTGTGAACGCATTTTAATGTTGAGCTTTTTCTTGCGTTCACGGTCGTACTTGCGTGACATGGAGTCCTCGTCACCAGTTCCTCCATCTGAAGTCACGCCATCCAACGCTTGTAGTTCACGCTTCTGACGCCGAATACCAAAACCTGATAGAATCAATAAACGAGTTGTGACAGAAATCACTAAGGAATGTAGCAATGTATAGAATGTATTATACATGGACTCGCAAGATCATTATACATGGACTCACAAGATCATTATACATGGACTCACAAGATCATTATACATGGACTCACAAGATCATTATACATGGACTCACAAGATCATTATACATGGACTCACAAGATCATTATACATGGACTCACAAGATCATTATACATGGACTCACAAGATCATTATACATGGACTCGCAAGATCATTATACATGGACTCACAAGATCATTATACATGGACTCACAAGATCATCATACATGGACTCGCAAGATCATTATACATGGACTTGCAAGATCATTATACATGGACTTGCAAGATCATTATACATGGACTCGCAAGATCATTATACATGGACTCGCAAGATCATTATACATGGACTCACAAGATCATTATACATGGACTCGCAAGATCATTATACATGGACTCACAAGATCATTATACATGGACTCGCAAGATCATTATACATGGACTCACAAGATCATTATACATGGACTCACAAGATCATCATACATGGACTCGCAAGATCATCATACATGGACTCGCAATATCATCATACATGGACTCACAAGATCATTATACATGGACTCACAAGATCATTATACATGGACTCACAAGATCATTATACATGGACTCGCAAGATCATTATACATGGACTCACAAGATCATTATACATGGACTCACAAGATCATCATACATGGACTCGCAAGATCATTATACATGGACTTGCAAGATCATTATACATGGACTTGCAAGATCATTATACATGGACTCGCAAGATCATTATACATGGACTCGCAAGATCATTATACATGGACTCACAAGATCATTATACATGGACTCACAAGATCATTATACATGGACTCGCAAGATCATTATACATGGACTCACAAGATCATTATACATGGACTCGCAAGATCATTATACATGGACTCACAAGATCATTATACATGGACTCACAAGATCATCATACATGGACTCGCAAGATCATCATACATGGACTCGCAATATCATCATACATGGACTCGCAAGATCATTATACATGGACTCACAAGATCATTATACATGGACTCACAAGATCATTATACATGGACTCGCAATATCATCATACATGGACTCGCAAGATCATCAGACATGGACTCGCAATATCATCATACATGGACTCGCAAGATCATTATACATGGACTCACAATATCATTATACATGGACTCGCAAGATCATCATCTTCCTATTTTCTCCTCACCCCTTTTCCTTCTCTCCTATCTCCAGTCCCCTAGCACTGGCTTAGCCATCATTACAGGGCAAGGTCTTCGTGTAGCTGCACAAATTGTCCTGGCTATTGTTTTTATAATAATAATAATAATCTTTATTTATCCTACAAAATGGATCAGCGGATACAAGTACCAACTGGTATAAACCCATGTGTAAAAACAATACATAGAACGACAATAGAACAATAGCCAGGACTTTTGTGCAGCTACATCATCATCATCATTACCAGGCAAGTCAGTGATCATCATCATTAGAGAGCTAAACAGCAGACGTTTTTGTCACCATGGATGCCACGCGCACTGACAGATAATGTTCAAAACGTCCGTTCTATGACGTGAAAACAGGTGAAATTCCGTCATAGATTTCCATCATGGACGTCAACGGTTGTTTTGAACATTTGTCTGTGTTGACAAAAACGTCTACTGCTTAAGCTCTCTATTATCATCATCATCATCATCATCAACTTACCTAGTTTGCTACTTCTTCGTTCCACAGTACTGGATCCTAATTCTTCTGCTGAGTGCGCAGATCTCATGGTCCCTGTCTGGTACATGACAGGAGACTGTGTAGATTCACTGTTGATCATTGAGTACACTGGAGAGTTAACATGAGTCTTCTTGAAACAATCGTCTTGTACTCTAGCATAGTCTGGCTCTTCATCGTCCTACAATCATACATACAGACTGGTTAGGACATGGTTACGATTATAATCTAACTAAGTATACATTCTAGGTCATGGTTATAATATATCTGATAGTATAGTAAACTGTCAGACATTATCATGCTTTGTTGCTGTCATTGCTGGCGCTGGTCTTGCTACTGTTTGGTGGTACTGTTGCTGTTGTTTAATGCTACCTCTGCTGCAGCTGTTGTTGTTGTTGTTACTGGTGTTCATGCTATACCACTGTTGCAGCTGTTACTGTTGCAGCTGTTACTGTTACTGGTGTTGTTGTTACTGGTGTTAATGCTACCTGTGCTGCAGCTGTTGGTGTTGTTTCTGGCATTTCTGCTGTTGTTACTGTATTTATTGTTGGTCGTGGTGCTGTTAAACTGTTGTAACTGGTGTTCATGCTGTTACTGTTGTAACTGGTGTTCATGCTGTTACTGTTGTAACTGGTGTTCATGCTGTTACTGGTGTTCATGCTACCATGCTTACTGTCATTGTTTACCTCTTGTTGTGCCAATGGTGCCTTCTTCATTTTACTATATAAGTCAGGTACAGAGTTTCGGTGGTCTCTTCTCTTGACCCACACCTCGTGTTCAGGTGGTCTACACCTCGATTTCTCATCAAACATCTGAACTTTCTTCATGAAATCCAGCTGATACGGATCCTTCTCTTCCTCGGCCTGACTCCCATGTCTGGTAGGCGTGGCAGGGGTAAGGTGTATCTCCTCATAGACCCTATGTCTAGCTGGTTGTTGGTCCGAGATTGTCGAGTAACCATTGTACATACTTCGTAGAGTATCCACCCCAGAGTCGTTAGTATTGTACTTGTCATCAATGTTATACATACGATTAGGTAATGGAGGGGGATTCCCTGGCGTGTTAACTCGTTGAGCAGCGAGATTAGGATTGGCATACAAAGAGTTCTCAATCAAATTCACTTCACTTTCGTTCATTTTACTTACATCTTTAGATTTTCTGAACGACTTCTTCTTCGTCTTGTCAACTTCAGCATAAATATCCTCCACGTTGCTACGGCCATGCCTGTCAGGGTTTACAGGCGTGGATGCCTTGTCTTCATCAGGCATATGATTGGCTATTACAGAAGGTGTTGATGTCATTGGTACCATCATCTCGTTGCCAGAATGTGTTTTAAGTAACACGTTGGTATCAGCTTTAAATTCAGCGTATGGCGATGTATCATCAAGGTCATTAGCTGACAGTCTGTGACGAAGGGGTGGTGGGCTGGGTAGACGCTCACTGCCTGTACGTCTGCGAGTAATGTCATTATTATTCTTAACTAAGTTACGTTCTGGTGGCGCAGGAAGAGGATCGTGGACGTTGCGCTTCTTGAAGTCTTGTCGTTGTGCACGCTGTTCTTGGATAAAGATCTCGTAGGCTAACTCACTGTCACTCTTTTTGTCCCATACACTGTTAAAGAATGGAGAAAACAAACCACCTAGAGACAAGACAACATACTGAGTTTAGAACAGTTAATCATACTGAGTTTAGAACAGTTAATCATACTGAGTTTAGAATAGTTAATCATACTGAGTTTAGAACAGTTAATCATACTGAGTTTAGAACAGTTAATCATACTGAGTTTAGAACAGTTAATCATACTGAGTTTAGAACAGTTAATCATACTGAGTTTAGAACAGTTAATCATACTGAGTTTAGAACAGTTAATCATACTGAGTTTAGAACAGTTAATCATACTGAGTTTAGAACAGTTAATCATACTGAGTTTAGAACAGTTAATCATACTGAGTTTAGAACAGTTAATCATACTGAGTTTAGAACAGTTAATCATACTGGTTTAGAACAGTTAATCATACTGAGAACAGTTAATCATACTGAGTTTAGAACAGTTAATCATACTGAGTTTAGAACAGTTAATCATACTGAGTTTAGAACAGTTAATCATACTGAGTTTAGAACAGTTAATCATACTGAGTTTAGAACAGTTAATCATACTGAGTTTAGAACAGTTAATCATACTGAGTTTAGAACAGTTCATCATACTGAGTTTAGAACAGTTCATCATACTGAGTTTAGAACAGTTCATCATACTGAGTTTAGAACAGTTCATCATACTGAGTTTAGAACAGTTCATCATACTGAGTTTAGAACAGTTCATCATACTGAGTTTAGAACAGTTCATCATACTGAGTTTAGAACAGTTCATCATACTGAGTTTAGAACAGTTCATCATACTGAGTTTAGAACAGTTCATCATACTGAGTTTAGAACAGTTCATCATACTGAGTTTAGAACAGTTCATCATACTGAGTTTAGAACAGTTCATCATACTGAGTTTAGAACAGTTCATCATACTGAGTTTAGAACAGTTCATCATACTGAGTTTAGAACAGTTCATCATACTGAGTTTAGAACAGTTCATCATACTGAGTTTAGAACAGTTCATCATACTGAGTTTAGAACAGTTCATCATACTGAGTTTAGAACAGTTCATCATACTGAGTTTAGAACAGTTCATCATACTGAGTTTAGAACAGTTAATCATACTGAGTTTAGAACAGTTAATCATACTGAGTTTAGAACAGTTAATCATACTGAGTTTAGAACAGTTAATCATACTGAGTTTAGAACAGTTCATCATACTGAGTTTAGAACAGTTCATCATACTGAGTTTAGAACAGTTCATCATACTGAGTTTAGAACAGTTCATCATACTGAGTTTAGAACAGTTCATCATACTGAGTTTAGAACAGTTCATCATACTGAGTTTAGAACAGTTCATCATACTGAGTTTAGAACAGTTAATCATACTGAGTTTAGAACAGTTAATCTTACTGAGTTTAGAACAGTTAATCATACTGAGTTTAGAACAGTTAATCATACTGAGTTTAGAACAGTTAATCATACTGAGTTTAGAACAGTTAATCATACTGAGTTTAGAACAGTTAATCATACTGAGTTTAGAACAGTTAATCATACTGAGTTTAGAACAGTTAATCATACTGAGTTTAGAACAGTTAATCATACTGAGTTTAGAACAGTTAATCATACTGAATTTAGAACAGTTAATCATACTGAGTTTAGAACAACTGATCAAGTATGTCTTAGTTAGCTAATAGAACATTTCATTCATAGATAGAGTAACAAACCATTCATTCATAGATAGAGTAACAAACCATTCATTCATAGATAGAGTAACAAACCATTCATTCATAGATAGAGTAACAAACCATTCATTCATAGATAGAGTAACAAACCATTCATTCATAGATAGAGTAACAAACCATTCATTCATAGATAGAGTAACAAACCATTCATTCATAGATAGAGTAACAAACCATTCATTCATAGATAGAGTAACAAAAACCATTCATTCATAGATAGAGTAACAAACCATTCATTCATAGATAGAGTAACAAACCATTCATTCATAGATAGAGTAACAAACCATTCATTCATAGATAGAGTAACAAACCATTCATTCATAGATAGAGTAACAAACCATTCATTCATAGATAGAGTAACAAACCATTCATTCATAGATAGAGTAACAAACCATTCATTCATAGATAGAGTAACAAACCATTCATTCATAGATAGAGTAACAAACCATTCATTCATAGATAGAGTAACAAACCATACCTTGATGCTGGAGTTTAGTGGACGTTGTCTGAAACTTGGCGCATAATTTACTGGCGAGGTTGACCCCATCAGCTAAAAGGGTCACAGGGACATCATTGCTATGGAACACCACACTAGCACCAGATGCACTCCCTGTGACAGCAAGGACCTGGATGGGTACATGGGGTATGGATGCAGAGAAAGCACTACAAAGACAACAGTAATACAAGTATTTGATTAGTATTAATAGTAGCTAATACACTATGAGGGGGTAGGGTGGGGTACGGATGCACAGAAAGCACTACAAAGACAACAGTAATACAAGTATTTGATTAGTATTAATAGTAGCTAATACACTATGAGGGGGTAGGGTGGGGTGGGGATGCACAGAAAGCACTACAAAGACAACAGTAATACAAGTATTTGATTAGTATTAATAGTAGCTAATACACTATGAGGGGGGGGTAGGGTGGGGTACGGATGCACAGAAAGCACTACAAAGACAACAGTAATACAAGTATTTGATTAGTATTAATAGTAGCTAATACACTATGAGGGGGTAGGGTGGGGTACGGATGCACAGAAAGCACTACAAAGACAACAGTAATACAAGTATTTGATTAGTATTAATAGTAGCTAATACACTATATGGGGGTAGGGTGGGGTATGGATGCAGAGAAAGCACTACAAAGACAACAGTAATACAAGTATTTGATTAGTATTAATAGTAGCTAATACACTATGAGGGGGTAGGGTGGGGTATGGATGCAGAGAAAGCACTACAAAGACAACAGTAATACAAGTATTTGATTAGTATTAATAGTAGCTAATACAGTAGGGGTACTGGGGGTATTGAATAAGCTAGTGGGGTAAGGGTGAGGGTACTGAAGTGTCATAGCTATAGGGGGTAGGGTGGGGTATTGAATTGTCAGAGGGGGGGAGTACTGGGGGTATTGTAAGGGTGGGGGTACTGAAGTGTCATAGCTATAGAGGTGGTAGGGTGGGCTACTGAAGTGTCAGAGGGGGTATGGGGGGAGTGTAATGGGGGTATTGTAAGGGTGGGGGTACTGAAGTGTCATAGCTATAGAGGTGGTAGGGTGGGCTACTGAAGTGTCAGAGAGGGGTATAGGGGGGGAGTAATGGGGGTATTGTAAGGGTGGGGGTACTGAAGTGTCATAGCTATAGAGGTGGTAGGGTGGGCTACTGAAGTGTCAGAGAGGGGGTATGGGGGGAGTGTAATGGGGGTATTGAATAAGTGGGGTAAGGGTGAGGGTACTGAAGTGTCATAGAGGGGGTAGGGTGGGGTATTGAATTGTCAGAGGGTGGGAGTACTGGGGGTATTGTAAGGGTGGGGGTACTGAAGTGTCATAGCTATAGAGGTGGTAGGGTGGGCTACTGAAGTGTCAGAGAGGGGGTAGGGTGGGAGTACTGGGGGTATTGTAAGGGTGGGGGTACTGAAGTGTCATAGCTATAGAGGTGGTAGGGTGGGCTACTGAAGTGTCAGAGAGGGGGTATGGGGGGAGTGTAATGGGGGTATTGAATAAGTGGGGTAAGGGTGAGAGTACTGAAGTGTCATAGAGGGGGTAGGGTGGTGTACTGAAGTGTAAGAGAGGGGGTAAGGTGGGGGTACTGGGAGGATTGGATAAGTGAGGTAGGGTCCCAAGTTGTCATACAGGGGGTAGGGTGGGGGTACTGAAGTGTAAGAGGGGGGTAGGGTGGGGTACTGAAGTGTAAGAGAGGGGGTAAGGTGGGGGTACTGGGGGAGGGATTGGATAAGTGATGTAGGGTGGGGTCCCAAGTTGTCATACAGGGGGTAAGGTAGGGGTACTGGGGGCGGGGGATTGGATTGGATAAGTGAGGTAGGGTGGGGTCCCAAGGTGTCATATGGGGGGTAGGGTGGGGTACTGAAGTGTCAGAGAAGGGGTAGGGTGGGGGTACTGTGGGGTATTGGATAAGTGGGGTAGGGTGGGGTCCTGAGGTGTCAGAGAGGCAGTAAGGTGAGGGTGCTGAAGTGTTGTAGAAGGGGGGTGGGGTAGTTTGGGGTGTACAGTTCCATCAAGAGTGTCATACTGTACCTTAGAGTTGCAAGGGATGCTTTCCTAGTGGCTGAATACACCAGGATATAACCATGATACATCTGATCATTGAGAGTATATGCACCTGGGATACAAACACACACTCAGACACTATCAGCTCGCTTGGTCAATTCAAGAGAGAAATTAACGGAATTTTATGATCATTTAATTCCCACACGGCAATCATGTAAAACAGTAACATATGATGTAACTTATTTTTAATATTTTAGATAACCATTGTATTGTATTTCTACTGATGATTTTACCGTGTTTATAAATAAACTTTATGTATGTATGTATGTAGTTTGCTATTATTACAGAAACTATGGTTGGTATATTTGACATAAGGTACATGTAGATGATGTCATAGAAGTCATAGATGATGTCATAGAAGTCATAGATGATGTCATAGAAGTCATAGATGATGTCATAGATGATGTCATAGAAGTCATAGATGATGTCATAGAAGTCATAGGAGGGAAACAATCACGGTGGGCACATAAGAACCCAAAAAGACCGGGGGTTTGTACAACTTCTATAGTTTTAATCCAATCAATATGAAACTTGGTAACGTGACAGCATATGTCAAGGCAACAAACTTGTTCTTTTTTGTTTTTTGATTTTTATGATTTTTGGCAGGAAAATGACATCATCAACATGCCAACTAATTTTGAAATTCAAAACTACACTAAATTAATCATGGTATTTGAAAGAACCTGAAATAATATCTCAGATATGATTATTCAATCCAAAGATATTAATTGTTGAAATTTGAAATTTCCACCATTTTGTGTTATTTTTAGTAACAAAATGGCGGATTTTCAAATTTCAAAAATTCATATCTTTGGATTGAATAACCATATCTGAGATATTATTTCAGCTATTTCTCTAATTTTACATGTTCTTTCAAATACCATGATTAATTTAGTGAAGTTTTGAATTTCAAAATTTGTTGGCATGTTGATGATGTCATTTTCCCGCCAAAAATCATAAAAATCATAAAACCAAAAAAGAACAAGTTTGTTGCCTTGACATGTGCTGTCATGTTGCCAAGTTTCATTTTGATTGGATTAAAACTGTAGAAGTTATACAATGGTTGTCGATTTTGCATACTTTGTCAAGGCAACGAATCTGTTCTTTTTTGTTTTTTTTTGCTATTTGGCGGGAAAATGACGTGACGACAATGCCAACAAATTTTGAAATTCATAATTACACTAATTTGATTATTGCAATCAAAAGAACACTAACAATTAGAGATATAGCTGAAATAATATCTCAGATATCATTATTCAACCCAAAGATATGAATTTTTGAAATTTGAAAATTCTGCCATTTTGTGCTATTTTTAGTAACAAAATGGCGGATTTTCAAATTTCAAAAATTCATATCTTTGGGTTGAATAATGATATCTGAGATATTATTGCAGCTACATGTATATCTCTAATTTTTAGTTTTCTTTCGATTGGAATAATCAAATTAGTGTATTTGTGAATTTCAAAATTTGTTGGTGTGTTCGTGACGTTATTTCCCCACCAAATAGCAAAAAAATCAAAAAACAAAAAAGAACAGATTTGTTGCCTCGACATGTACTGTCATCTTGCCAAGTTTCATATTGATTGGATTAAAACTGTAGAAGTTGTACAAACCCCGGTCTTTTGGGGCTCTTACGTGCCCACCGTAAATAAATGATAAACCACAATATATTTCCGTCATTACTTACGATGATATGAAGTGAGTTTAATCTGTATTCTTCTCTTCTCAAAGCCAACATAGGTTTCCAGTACTATGGTGTCGGGATGAGAAGGACTACGCCAGCATGATTGATGGTAGAGTAATGGACCAAAGATGAGTTCTACAGGGTATGGGTCACCACACATTGCACATAGCATGATCCTATCAACAAACAATCAATAATATACTAGATATTGAACACTCGCACCCTTTCACTACGTGATTACAGGGTATGGGTCACCACACATTGCACATAGCATGATCCTATCACAAACAATCAATAATATACTAGATATTGAACACCCTTTCACTAACAGTGCACTCTCTAACCCCTCCCTCCATCAGTATTCACTCATCATGAGTTTGAATAATCACCTCTCATGTACAATACTAGAGAGTTTTAGCAAACACGACGCGACGTGAGAACACGACATTTGTCATTGCGTGACTACCGTGACAACGTCGCGACGTCAAGTTCACGACGCCATTTCACTTGTTTTCACGTCCTCTTCATGACGTTGAGCTCGCCAACGGTCGTTTCACAGTTATTCGTCAGCGCGCGCGCCGTCCTCTTTCACGTCGCGTCGTGTTTGCTAAATCTCTCTACTATGCACACCAACCCACCAAGCCAACCTTGTTTGAATAATCACCTCTCATGTACAATACTATGCACACAACCCACCAAGCCAACCTTGTTTGAATAATCACCTCTCATGTACAATACTATGCACACCAACCCACCAAGCCAACTTTGTTTGAATAATCACCTCTCATGTACAATACTATGCACACCAACCCACCAAGCCAACCTTGTTTGAATAATCACCTCTCATGTACAATACTATGCACACCAACCCACCAAGCCAACCTTGTTTGAATAATCACCTCTCATGTACAATACTATGCACACCAACCCACCAAGCCAACTTTGTTTGAATAATCACCTCTCATGTACAATACTATGCACACCAACCCACCAAGCCAACCTTGTTTGAATAATCACCTCTCATGTACAATACTATGCACACCAACCCACCAAGCCAACCTTGTTTGAATAATCACCTCTCATGTACAATACTATGCACACCAAGCCAACCTTGTTTGAATAATCACCTCTCATGTACAATACTATGCACACCAACCCACCAAGCCAACCTTGTTTGAATAATCACCTCTCATGTACAATACTATGCACACCAACCCACCAAGCCAACCTTGTTTGAATAATCACCTCTCATGTACAATACTAAGCACACCAACCCACCAAGCCAACCTTGTTTGAATAATCACCTCTCATGTACAATACTATGCACACCAACCCACCAAGCCAACCTTGTTTGAATAATCACCTCTCATGTACAATACTATGCACACCAACCCACCAAGCCAACCTTGTTTGAATAATCACCTCTCATGTACAATACTATGCACACCAACCCACCAAGCCAACCTAATGTTCCTGACCCAAATCTACAAATGTACTATTGGCCAGCCAGTGTCTGGAGATTTGACAGTACTTGTCATATACTTATAGCTAAACTACATGTTAAGCGCTTTATAAATGTTGACTATTATTATTATTAAAGTGACAGGGTGAGTTGTCGTTTAGCATTCGGAATACTCCAGTTTTTAGTTGTTAAATCATAAAACGTACTTCAGATCAGGCTCAGAGTCTCTGATGTCATCTGTTGAGTTGAGTTTCCTAGACTGCTGCTTGATGTCTTCCACAAGGATCCTCATGGCATCTACAACCTGTGTCTCATGGATGATTTTATCACGGGAAAATCTTGCTAGAGGAATATCAATGAAGGACGCACCAAACCTGGAATAGATAAATGACAGGTATTTGATTTGGTCATAGTTATCATCATCATCATCACCAGCACAATCAATCATCATCACCAGCCCCATCAATCATCATCATCATCACCAGCACATCAATCATCACCAGCCCCATCAATCATCATCATCATCACCAGCACATCAATCATCATCACCAGCCCCATCAATTATCATCACCAGCACCATCAATCATCATCACCAGCACCATCAATCATCATCATCATCACCAGCACATCAATCATCATCACCAGCCCCATCAATTATCATCACCAGCACCATCAATCATCATCACCAGCACCATCAATCATCACCATCAATCATCATCACCAGCACCATCAATCATCATCAATCATCATCACCATCAATCATCATCACCAGCACATCAATCATCACCAGCCCCATCAATCATCATCACCAGCACATCAATCACCATCACCAGCACATCAATCATCATCACCAGCACATCAATCATCATCACCAGCACATCAATCATCATCACCAGCAATCATCATCATCATCAATCATCACCAGCCCCATCAATCATCATCACCAGCACATCAATCACCATCACATCAATCATCATCACCAGCACACAATCATCATCACCAGCACATCAATCATCATCATCATCACCATCAATCATCATCACCAGCACACATCATCATCATCATCACCAGCACATCAATCATCATCACCAGCACCATCAATCATCATCACCATCAATCATCACCAGCCCCAACAATCATCATCACCAGCACATCAATCACCATCACCAGCACATCAATCATCACCAGCACATCAATCATCATCACCAGCACCATCAATCATCATCAATCATCACCAGCACATCAATCATCATCACCAGCACATCAATCATCATCACCAGCACCATCAATCTTCATCACCAGCACCATCAATCATCATCACCAGCACCATCAATCTTCATCACCAGCACCATCAATCATCATCACCAGCACCATCAATCTTCATCACCAGCACCATCAATCATCACCAGCAAATCAATCATCATCACCATCAATCATCATCACCAGCCCCATCAATCACAATCACCAGCACCATCAATCATCATCACCAGCCCCATCAATCACAATCACCAGCACATCAATCATCATCACCATCAATCATCATCAACACCACCATCATCATCACCACCACCATCATCATTATCAACACCACCATCATCATCACCAGCACCACCACCATCATCATTATCAACACCACCACCATCATCACCAGCACCACCACCATCATCATTATCAACACCACCATCATCACCAACATACTAGTGGTAGCAACACCAATACAACCACCATCACTACTCACCTTTTAGCAAGGTCCTGCCCTCTCTGTCTCAAGCTTGATAGAGATTCTACATCTTCATTATCTGCACTCTTGGCCAGGAAGATTGTAATGGATGCAGACAGATTAAACATGGACGTGTCGTCAACGCTATTGTACCTAGACTTACTGTACATCTCTTTGAGTACCTCATGTAGGTAGTCCAGAGAACTGAGCGTAGAATACACACAATAATAACCTAAAACAATACAACAAATAATTTATTGATCACATAATACCTAAGGGGGCCTTTAAATATATAATGCCAGGGGTCAAGGTATAAGCTCAAAATATCTGAATGGTTACTGACCAGTATTGGACACCCTTCTAGTACAGACACCTATGAGCCTTGCTGTATTGCAATTCTTTCTCTACTAATACACTTAGTATACATACCATGTGGTGTGGTATCAGTGCTTGTTAGACCATACTCTGGTAAATCAACATCACCATCGATAACCCGTAGGTCAAGCTCATACATACGGCCATCTAGTACGTATTCTAGACCTTCGCCATACGAACACTGCGACTAGAAGAAAAGAAAGGTTGTCTATTATTATTAGAACTCTGGCTGTAAAAGCTGATGTTATGGCAAATCATTTAATGACTCTCTCTTTGCTATCACGATCAGTTTGCTGATTAGTGTTCACTATAACATAGCATTGACATACAGTCATTCTCAAAAAGGTTGTCCAGATGAAAAGACTACAATACTACAATAAAGTCACGTGATTCATATTGTATTAAATTTCTGCGCGCGGAACTGCGAGTTGATACCAGCGCCATTACATTCAGTTCTCACAATGCCGTGTACTTTTGCATCTCAAATTGAAATTCCACGCGAGTGAATTACATGTATGAAAAGCGCTGTAATATGGACACCGGATAATATGAACACCGGATAATATGAACACCGGATAATATGGACACCGGATAATATGGACAACGGACACTTTTTCCTGTCCCAATATGCCCATTTTCATACAAAGTCTACCCGGTTAATATGGACACTTTATTTTCTCAAGACAACGGCGATATGTAAATTGATTGCTTTTTAATTAAAATTACGTGCTTTCCGTACTTTCTCACGTTCAACTTGTAAACTGATCGCTAATTACATGCATTCAGAGTTTCCCCACTAAAATAAACAGATCACCAGTGACATGCATTCAGTGTTTGCGCTACACAATAAAACCCATTTACAATGTACGTGATGTAAATTGACCAATTCCGACACCCGGTTAATATGGACACTGCGTCTCGTCCCACTGGTGTTCGTATTAACCGGGTTCCACTGTAATCTTTAATACCAATAAGTGAAGGGTCCGTGCAAAACCAACTGTAAGTGACTTGTGATCAAAATCCAAATTCTCCCTCAGAAATCAAAGATCCTACAGGAGAATTTAGAATTTGATCAGAGTAACCTTAACTGAAGTGTTTCATGCAAAAACAGTGTAAGTGACTTGTGATCAAAATCCAAATTCTCCCTCAGAAATCAAAGATCCAACAAGAGAATTTAGATTTTGATCAGAGTAACCCTAACTGAAGAGGTTCATGCAAGAACAGTGTAAGTGACTTGTGATCAAAATCCAAATTCTCCCTCAGAAATCAAAGATCCTACAGGAGAATTTAGATTTTGATCAGAGTAACCGTAACTGAAGTGTTTCATGCAAAAACAGTGTAAGTGACTTGTGATCAAAATCCAAATTCTCCCTCAAATCAAAGATCCTACAGGAGAATTTAGATTTTGATCAGAGTAACCCTAACTGAAGAGGTTCATGCAAGAACAGTGTAAGTGACTTGTGATCAAAATCCAAATTCTCCCTCAGAAATCAAAGATCCTACAGGAGAATTTAGATTTTGATCAGAGTAACCCTAACTGAAGAGGTTCATGCAAGAACAGTGTAAGTGACTTGTGATCAAAATCCAAATTCTCCCTCAGAAATCAAAGATCCTACAGGAGAATTTAGATTTTGATCAGAGTAACCCTAACTGAAGTGTTTCATGCAAAAACAGTGTAAGTGACTTGTGATCAAAATCCAAATTCTCCCTCAGAAATCAAAGATCCTACAGGAGAATTTAGATTTTGATCAGAGTAACCCTAACTGAAGTGTTTCATGCAAAAACAGTGTAAGTGACTTGTGATCAAAATCCAAATTCTTCCTCAGAAATCAAAGATCCAACAAGAGAATTTAGATTTTGATCAGAATAACCGTAACTGAAGTGTTTCATGCAAAAACAGTGTAAGTGACTTGTGATCAAAATCCAAATTCTTCCTCAGAAATCAAAGATCCAACAAGAGAATTTAGATTTTGATCAGAATAACCGTAACTGAAGTGTTTCATGCAAAAACAGTGTAAGTGACTTGTGATCAAAATCCAAATTCTTCCTCAGAAATCAAAGATCCAACAAGAGAATTTAGATTTTGATCAGAGTAACCTTAACTGAAGTGTTTCATGCAAAAACAGTGTAAGTGACTTGTGATCAAAATCCAAATTCTCCCTCAGAAATCAAAGATCCTACAGGAGAATTCCTACTTTGATCAGATATTTACCTGTATCTCTTTCTCTAGATTCTGTGCCAGTCCCTCATTGCCAAGGATCACAATACTAAGCTGACTGTCCTCACTATCTAGAGTTTCATCACTGCCAGAGTATTCAGGTCTAGACAGAAGGAAAAAAAAGTACTTATTGACTGAGTGGGAGGGCCGGAGGGGAAACTATTTGGCTCAAGGTCATGCCGTACGGAACAAGCGCAGCAAGGTCCGTAAAAATGACCAAGAGCCAAATATTTTCCTGTACGGCCCGACCTAACTCAGTCAATAAGCATTTTATCATATGACCCAGTTTTTTGTTACAAAAAGGGATGAAAATACCATGTAAAACAAATAAATATAGCGCTCGCAAAGGATGTAAACATCGAGTAGGACTGGATGGGGTTTGCCGGCCCGCTCGAGCAAAGCTGTCCAGTCCCCATCACGTGACTTCTTCCCGAAGTTTTTTTTAATAGAGAACGTGAGCAGGGCCATACGGGCCATAATATCAGATATTGTACATCTAACTGCAACATATTGCACCATATTTTATACACCTATTCAAAAAAAAAGTTGTCTTGTTCAAAGCAGCAAGCATCAAGCCAAGACCAGTGAATGCTGGTTTTGTGTAATTGTTTCTATAAGGACTAATTACAAAATGTGACCGCTTTTTCATTCCATATTGACATTATCATTATTAGTCGGGCTTCCTGTGGAAGGAGCCCGACTCTAAAAATGCAGAGCGTTCTTCGTCGACCCCAAAAAGCACGCATGCGCCCTGTCGGCCGCTAAGATAATCATCGACCAACAACATGATCTTATACTATCAACACGAGACATCGCACATCGTCCTCTTTCTTCAGAAACCTTGTCGAAGGAAGGTTAATATGTCGTCTTGTTTAAGCTTATATTTGCATTTGGTATGGATATATTTATGGCACCAAATAAACTATTGTCATTTCTATGATTCGCTGAGTTTGTGAAATCGATTTTACAAAGAAAGCATGTTCTACCGAGTCATGCATAATCACCCAAGGCTCTAACAACATGGTTTCTTCACAAACCTTGTCAATTGGAGGAAGGTTACTAGTATGTCGTCTTGTTTTTTATTATTTTTCTCCGTACGCGTCAACGTCGAGTTAAAGCCGAAGGAGACATAAAGTCTGGCCAAGAAAGATTAGAAAGCACAAACCAATCAGGGAAAGCACCGGAGGTCAAGGGGTCAAAATATAAGTCTTTTCTCGTCTAAATCTGAATTTAGATTGAAACAGGACGCTCTAGTAACATGAAGTATATACTGTAAAGTTCGCAGTACTGAAATTGCAAGGAAAGGATGTTCTATCGAGCTCGAGTCATGCAACGACGAGCAACCAAAAACTGTTTCAATCGCACTGAAAATCGCACTATAAGATATCTATATTTAGCTCAAATAGGTTACATTTCATTTAGAAGCCCGACTTCACGCTAGAAGAGCGTCTAGTTTATATTATTATTGTAAAGCGCTATCGGATAAACTAGAAATAGCACTATATAAATTGATTATTATTATTATTATTATTGGTGAGAACTTAATGAGCAGGAGCTGAGGACACAGCTACTCAAGACCAAATGGAAAAATCTTGTCAAGACTGTTTGTTATACTATTATTATTTGTTGTCACTTTACTCATGGTGAGATGCAATCAACAAAGAGATTATTGGCTAAAAAACATCATCATTTAAAGCTAGAGAATGGAATATTCTATCAATGGGACCTGATGGAACTGTCTTGGGTCTATCTATGGGTCCAACAGCTGGGTTAATTTGAAATTTATACCAGTCTTCATAGAGAATTACTCTGTACTCTATAACTCCTAATATGGACCAGTGAAAGTTGAAATAAAATTCATTTAATAAATTGGGTTAAGTTACTACTTCTGGGCCATCTGGCTTGTTATACACCACATGGTTTGTGGTGGTCTATAATTAATGGCATTGACCTCAAACTAGGTTAATAAGAGTTAGGTACTGTACATAATAATAGGATAATACAGATGTATAAGTAAATAATAATAATAATAATAATAATAATAATAATAATAATAATAATAATAATAATAATAATAATAACAAATAATAACAATAATAATAACAATAATAATAATAATAATAATAATAATAACAACAGTGCTAAGATATGGACAGTGTCACTACGAATATTAAAGCACATGATCCAAATACTCCATGATTACTGAAATGAATACATGTATAAAGTCTGGAGTATAAGGTTTCATTAGACCCCAAGGCTGTAGCATACTAAACTTACATGTATATAGGAGTGTCAATATCAATTATGATAGTTGTATATAAAGTTGTTATTAATAGCATTATTCATTATATCAAACAGACTTGCTCAACTAGTAGTTAGGGGATTAAACAGTGATTTTCATGTTCTAAGGGGAAATTAAAGACAAGCCTAGACTAAAGCTCTTGAAGAAAGGATAAGATAAGATCGACTTTAGATATGTATCAGTTAATTACAAAACCATTCAAATGTGACCTTTACGTTATATCTACTAGTACTTAGAGAACCAGTTCTTATAGCAGAATATAGACCAAGTGATGAATGAATTATGTTTGCCTTCAAGTTGATAATGGATAGATTATTGTTTCAACACTGTAGATGAGAGAGCTTTAGCGTACATCTATCAAAGAAAGATGACTACAAATTAGAAAATCATTGTAATTTTAATTCTATGTATTTGTTAGTTATCTAATTCAATATTGCATAGATTATAACACCAATAGGCCATGAAATGGCATTAAAATCTAATGAAAACATATGGTAGAAATAAGTACTTTTAGTAGATACTATAATTCACCCACTAATCCATATTGACTAGTGTCTAGGGTTTGTCTACTCATATTTAATGTATTAGCTTTGTGCGTTCTACACATATGAATCAAATATCCAAAGGCCAGAAGCACTTTAGGTTTAGATTCTCTGCATTTTTGCTTGTATCGACTACTGTTATCATCAACCACACTACATGTATATCCACTATATCCTATAGTAGCTGTCTCAGGGCTTCTATGGGTTAATTTATGTTTTTAAAGCAGTTAGATGCAGTAAGATAATTCTATAGGAGAGGTGAGACAGTCAGACTGACTACAGATTGGTATATATTGCCGACATGTGCTAACTAAAGAAATGTTAATCATGTATCAAAAAAACATGAATAATACATAGTTAATTTGACAGGAATAACATCAATTCAGTTCACTGTTACACAGCCTACTGTAGTATTAGAGTATTTTAGTATTACTGTAAGGCAACCAAAAATACAGTAATGTTATATTTGCACGTTGTTACAAACAGTTACTGACATTAACTCAGTATCAAAACAAGCCTTGATTGAATGTAGAGAATGGGAGATAGAAACCCCTTACCAGGAGAGTTGAGCTGTTTAAAGGGGAATTAGTACACAGCATGCAAGCAAAGAACGCCAACAAATAGTATTTGTGTAAAACAGGAAATCAAGCAATTGAGCTTGTGAACTTCTACAAGTGCTGTATAGTTGACAACACACTTTTTTAGGATGTCTTGATTGTTGTTTGATTACAAGAGTACAATCCATAGAGTAAGTTAGAAGTCTAAAAGTACACTGGCTTGGTTTATGTCATGTCCAATACTTGACAGTAGGTTAGAACAAACAACCGAATCAATGTGTAAATACTACAAAAAATCCCCCCAAATGGCACTCCACTGCCCTATAACTATCAAACAAATCCACCTTGGTCGGACATCAATATTTACTTGTCAAAATTGGTCTATAAAACCCAAGTGTAACAAGCCTATCATCTGACAACAAGCAGCCAAATATACGAGAATGTCTTGAGAATGAAAGGAATTTTGTGTTGTCGACACTGTTGGAATGTGAAATGTACTGTAGATGTTACTGACACATAGTGCTTGATTGAAGAGATTGCGGTCAGGTTTATAACACAGTCACATCTCGAGGGAGGGTAGATCTCTGGCCTTCCATGCGGTGCAGTAGAAACAACACTACAATCCAAACATAACTTAACTTCCTAGCTTTACATAAATATTTTAAATAAGCGCATGGTTCTAAATCTAATAGACGTGAGTTTGACTATAAAATACTCGTTCAATACTTGACTAGTATTAGTATTATAACAGTATATTGATGTCATATCGTTGGCTACTTACCCGTAGGCTGTCGTCGCAACGATTTCTTGCATTAGTCGATCACTGCACTTGTCAGGACCACATAGGCATCTAGAAGGGCTATTCAGCAATGCTATGTGATTTAGAATGCGTATTTTACGAATACTCTCTAACTTGTCTAGTCTTCTATATCGATCATCAAGACACAGGCTCGCATAGATCGCCTCCATGTCATCCTCTGATGGAGTGGCGTTATGTTCCAACTTTGTAAAAGAACTCGCTGATTCAAAGAGTAACTCTTGAAAATCAGCCTTAGCTCGCTCAGCAATATCTCTTAGATAGAAATCATAGATAGTTAGCCTTTCAGGCTCATCTAAATACTGGTAACTCTCTTCGTTCTGAAGGATTCTATACACTTCTCGCCATTCACTTCCAGGGCGAATTTGTGGTGTCAGTTCTAAAAGTTTACGAAACTCGTTCTTCCTTCGATTCTTCTTCTCGGCCGCTTTTAGCTTTTCAATGTGAAGCTGAAATGCTTGAGCAGCTTGTGGGAGAGACAGGACATCATAGGGAATTCTAGAGTCATCACTAAGCAAATGATCACTCTCATCCCATGCTGTATTCTCAGGCAACATTATCAACCACGTACTAAAATCCTTATGATTTCTGATCATCTTTTGACAGATTCCCCAATTCCATTGATACAATTCCAGTGCACTTATAGTAGGCACAAGATCATCTAAAGCATGGGGAAGCTTTAACATGTATTCCATTAGCTTTCTTTCCTCGAATTCACGGCGTAACTTTCTGATGTGCTTGGTAAATATTTTTTTACAAGCGTCTGAGCCGTAAAGGTCTCTGTGGGTTCTGTACTCCGTCGCCTCTTCGATCGATTTCTTGACATTTTTCCACAGACATTGAAAGCCATTAGCAGTTCTGTTAATCAAAACCTGGTACTCTTGTAATGTTTTATCCAGTATTTCTTGGTGTATTTTGTGTGCTTCAGAATAAGGAGTTAATTTGGATCGCAGCCTACCTTTGTCGATCAACTGACCAAGTACTACGAACGCCAAATCAACATTTACATTCTCTAGTGCTGAACATTCGACTATGGGAGCATTGATCTTTTTAGATTGGATGAATCGATACAGTTCTTGTAGTAAATTTAACTGTGTAACATCGCATTTATTAGCCACTATAACATACGGTCGTTTAGATTTTTGGATTTGTGATATAAGAGTTGCTACAAGGCGTTCTTGGGTCTCTTCGAGTCGCTTCGCGTTCGTAGTTTCAACATCGTAAATGATGAGGAACCCATCGATATTGACTTTTCCCGATGGAAAGGCAACTTGTTCAAAATCATTCTGCAATGCTACCTGTTCTCTACTGATGTACATGAGTTTTTCAGGCGAGGATATCTTGGTGGCGGCGGCACGTTTGGGGTAGGGCACACGAGTGAGCGGCATCAGAGATGCATCGTCTATAAATTCAGTTTGTTCAATGACATTGAATCTATACTCCGTTCCATCTTCACCTGCTTGTAGCTTAGCTCCCCAGTACAAGAACGAGTCATTATTGATCACTCTACCACCAAAGTCTGATGTGCTGAAGACCGATGTATGGTTTGCGACGAAATCATCGGCTAACGGACGAACGAAGCGATTGCAAAGACATGACTTGCCGACACCATACAACGACTGATCTTTGTCTAAACCAGATAAACCTACAACTGATATGTTGTATGTCTTTAGCTCGTTACTCCGTTTGGACATACCTTGGCATTGGAGCCTTCTCCGCTATGAGATCTATTCCATACTTAGGATTTAGTGAGTCGACTGTCTTAACGCCGCCATTTTGAGTCGTTTGTTTGAAAATGCCCGACGGTAAAGAAAGGGCTTGCGATCACGTGATCACATGTTTACATCATTTACATAATCATTTGGATATCGATATCTCGGAAAAATCCCCGAAAAACCCTCGAAAAAATGAAAATTAACCCCCGTATTCCTAAAACTCCCCAAGATAATGTTATCATACATAAATAAAGAAATAACTCCAGTTTTTGCTTGTTGAGTATTTTGTGATTTTTTTTTAGAACGTCAGCAGAAAGTGACAGGCCAAGGGGGTCAACAGCGAGGTAGTCTCTGCATCTCTATCATCAGCTGGCGATACGCGACTACGTCATGGGGTGTGCACCATTCTATTTTTGTGGCCATTGGTCTTTAAAAGTATCTTCTTCATTACGCTAAAAATAGAGGAAAAATCACTTTTTTTACACGTTAATCAACATTGACTCAGTGATCAAAAATCCGACCGAGCATTGCAACGGTACTTCCACATTCATCATCGATGAGTGTTGTCACATCTACTTAAAAACTCATTTTGATGGTTTTATATTGTTTTCAACAGGATAACAAAACATAAATGTTCCCTTTTATAACGAAGAAAAGAAAGATGTCTACAGCACGCGCGCGCTGTCATTGTTTTATTCATTTGAACTTTTTCAATCGATTATTCATCGTATATCGACTTTGAACTGGTTTTGTTGGGCATGAAGTTAGACATCTCTCTCTTTCTTTAATGGAGGGTAAAAAAATTGGCAATAAAAATGACATCACGATGACTTTATCCCGTAAACAAACAGCAGTAGCCCTAGCTGTGCATATATTAGTGTATTGTTGATATTATAAATATTAATCTACTGTTGGTTACTTGCATACATTAATGTCCACATGATTCATTGTGAGCAAACGCCCGTTAACTTTACTGAATATAATCCTGTGGAAAAATCATGAGCTTCTCCCTCTACAGACTCAATTAGCGTTCAGGATCTGGTTTATTTACTCCATCATCGTTCGTCATATAAAGAAAGGTGTGAAGTCTAGCAAGTTACACTTCAAAATGGCGGGCATTATATCAAGCGCGTTTCATCTACAGGATCAGGCCATTGATCGTGATGAGTTCTACAAAAGGCTTATAAAACTAGATGTAAACGACGAACAGTGTCTGTCAGGCTTCTTAAATGACTATAAGTACAAGAAACTATCAGTAAAAGGATTGAATCGGGATTTAATATTCGCGGGAAGGGAAGCCACTGCACTGTTCGACGATTTTACATTGGAAATATGGAAAAAGTATTACATCAACGAAGACGTTGTACAGATCGCTATTCTACAAGGAAATCTTCCTTTTCCTTTAGAGGTAAGAAGTATTAATTAGTACTCTAGAATTCACGTTTATTTGAATGTTTTACTCCATCGATCACGAACTATTTCAATCATTTTCCTTTCGATGTTGACACAAGAAAGCCATCAAAGTGTTCTGTCTCACGCCGAGTATTTATCATGACTTGAAATAAAAACATTGAATCAACAGAAATAAAAAATATACCTCGATTCATGAGAACGTTTATTGGAGATTTCTAGTGCAAAACATTAAGGTACTTAGCTACACTCCAATGCAACACAACAATGGTTCGAACAGTCGTTTTGTTCGTATATTTAATCCTTGAATTTTCCATGAGACAACATGGCGGGATATAAAAGGCATCACACGTCACCAAGACAATCAATTTTTGTATGACTTCTTTTTGCCTTTACATATTGAATACAACTCTAGCTATAGCTGGAAAAAAAATATTTCCCTTAATTTCTTATTGTATTTCTTCCTATATCATATTTAATACATTCCTGTTCTTCTGCCAGGGATTATTTGTTGGCAGAACCAGTGGTAAATTGTACGTTTGCCAGGAATCTGATGATTACCAGGAACAGCGCATTACCTGTATGGGTTATAGTATGGAACACTTTCTCACCGTAGGACCACAGCGACTACTAGAGTACAATAAGCCACAGTGTATGTTTGAGAACTGTTATGGATGCTTTGACCCACTGATTAAAGACAGAGTACTCAACTCAATGGGTCTTCCATCGAAACCATGAACTACACTATAATTAGTACAAGATGAAGCAATAACATCACTGTAGATTTGACCACAGAACTTGTAACCATGGGATACTTTGTCATGTTCTGGACTTAGTTTTGTGTGGTCCAAACCACCAGGTTGAGCAGTGTGTTTAGTTCTCTAGAGATAATGTAATTTGCAATGTAGTTAGAATTGACTAGTGTACAACAATCATATCGGTTGATTAGTGCCTTATACTAGCGCTAATCATGGCACGGGCAGTCACCAAACACTGATATATTCCAGTCAATAACTTATGATAGCAATAATAATAAATATCAGTAATGTTGCAAATAAAGGTATCAGGAATCAATCTCTTTTTTCCCTTTCTTTCTCATTTCTTCTTCTCATTTCTTTGCATATTCTCTTGTTTCATTCCCTCCCTTTTCACTCTTTTCTGTTTGTTGTTCCAGTCTTCCTTCATGAGCTGCTGCTATATGCAGTGATTATCTTGATACTAAAGTTATAGGTGTTACCCATTATTGTGTAACTTCTGGCAGTAGTCATATATATTAAATTGTAATACTTAGGGTTCCCTGGAAGGGGGAGGGGGAGGGGGGGGGGGGGGGGGACTTCCATGTGAAATGGGCAGAGATGACAGTCAGAAAATTTCAATTTAAAAAAACCCCTAAAGGAGACCATTTTGGGCATGGCTCAAGTGTTATTTGACTGCTAAAAGATACCATTCTAAACCAGAAATATTACAGATTTCCTGCCTGATCATCTAGACCACCCACTGAATATAGGTCGTTTTTATTTCTTCGCGAGCAACCCTAAATGATACCTTGATGGGCTAAATATATTGGTATTCGGTTACCAAGTGAACACCCTAAGGGATACCCGTAATTTACACCCCTAAAAGAGACGATGATCATTCCCGCCCCTTTCACATGGAGATGGAGATGATTCCCCCCCCCCCCCCCCAAGGGGTAGGGTTCTCTGTATAATCCAACATCATCTTTGTGTGTCAACTAGCTTCTACAAAAATGTCATCATTACACGCACCTCCAAAGTTTTAGACTGGCAGTCTAAAAACCTACTGAGAATGCAGCATACAGCTGGTAGCACATCTATTGTATTGTATGTATTGTACTGTACTGTGTTTTATTGCACAACTTGTAATCTTACAGTACAAATACAAGTACAAATATGACAGCGTATTACACGTTTTAGAAAAAAACGGTTTGCGCGCTCGCTTTTTATATCAGTACAGAGAAAAATACGGTATTTTCATTAATTTTGTTGTTGTGCAATAAACAACTTATTACACGGGTAGTTGGGTAATACGGCTGGACATTTTTACTCGTCTTTGTATTTTGACGAGCCGTACTCGTAAAATATTCAGCCGTATTACCCAACTACCCGTGTAATAACCTCTATGTATTGTATTGTATTGTATTGTATTGTATTGTATTGTATTGTATACACTAGCGTATCTGCCATTAATAACAGTCTGGAGCAATCTGTTTCTGGTAAGAAAAACACTTTTGCCTTTATTCAGAAAGATTAATAATAGTAGAATTACAGTCAATTGCAAAAATTCTGGCCGCCACGATATATCAATATATCAATATATCGGGTGCATTATGGGTAATTAAATAATAGCAAATTCCCCTTAAAGCGGGTTAACGCCTTCAAAGTTGGTAGAAATATTTAGTATGATGTTTATTTTATTCTTATGTTTGTTGTTTGTAAATTTTGCTTCATTTAATAAGTTAGGAAACTCAAAATAGTATTATTTAATTACCCATAATGCACCCGATATATTGATATATTGATATTTCGTGGCGGCCAGAATTTTTGCAAATGACTGTAATAATAGTAGATAGTCCTTAGGTGTTTCTTGTTATTTATATGGTATATTGCAAGCATGTTTTCTTCTATAAATTAACTTCATTAATATTAACTTCAATTTGCTCTTGTTATGTGTAAAGTTAGTCTCTAGATTGTATTATAGAGTACAAACCATATGTCCGTGAAACAGTACTAACTAATTAGTACTAAATAGCACTGATGAAACAATAGAAAACAATAGAGATAACACTATTTAGTACTATTTAGTAATAGTACTGTTTCACGGACATATGGTTTGCACTCTAGTGTAATGATCTTTTGGGCTTTTTAGGAAAAAGCGCTATATAAATTGTGTATTATTAATATTTAGTTTCACATATGAAACCATTTCCAATGCTATCGCTGTAACACTAATCAGCTTTATCACCATCTGAGATGAAAGTCACGTCTTGTAATTTTCAATAAGACCAGACATCAAAGAAGCTGCATTAGGCAGCGAGCGGTCTATTGCAAACTTACCAGTTGTGACTTCCATGTTGTGTTATGTGTTTTGTTGTGTAATTATTTATTGTAATAATATCATTATCCATACTTTGGCATTTTATTTGTCTGGCACATTGTCTCCTAGCAACCATTCCATTGTCCTTGTAGCATGAATGGTAAGGAGGCAGTTAGATGGACCTGTTTCCGTAGCAACCTAGGTAATATTATTTATTAATTAAACGTTTCAAGAGCATATGTCGTTATTGGTCTTCAAGAGGAGCAAGAAAGTTAGCAGCAACGTATCCTTTCTTGCCTTCAGTGGCAACCAGCCACCACTCTGTGTTACCATGTAAGTCATGATGCTGTAGAACTGTCACTATTTGACCCTCGTCTAAGCTGATTTCAGCAGAACTTGTCCCCTCAAATTCAAATTGTGCATAATACGAAGCTTTGTTACTTTGCTTTGTTTCTTCCTCTACTGAGGACATAGTTTCTTTCCTCTCATCCTCACCATCATCATCACTATCATCATCATCATCTTGTTCAGCATATTCAGAATACTTCTCTAGAAATGAGCTTGGGACGTATCCAGTTTCCCCAGAACCTGTAACCAGCCACCATTCGCTGTTACCACTTGTGTCACATGGCCGTTTGATGGTAACAAGATCGCCTTCATGTACTGAGAGTTCACCACGGTTTTGAGCTTCAAAAGTTGATATCGCTATGTAAGGCTCAAAGTTAGTTGGTGTGATTTCTACAGTGCTTACACTTTGAGGGACCTGAAATGACAATAACTTGGTATTAATCTTACATACATGCACATATTCCTTGGAACTTTGTTGTCATAGAAACAGAAAAAGGTTAAGGTGATGATGCATGATGACAATGATAATCTACTTACTAGGGGAGAATGAATGGTATGCCTCCTTGTTGCTAGTAGTGATGGTGGTGATGATGATGACAATGATAATCTACTTACTAGGGGAGAATGCATGGTATGCCTCCTTGTTGCTAGTAGTGATGATGATGATGATGATGACAATGATAATCTACTTACTAGGGGAGAATGAATGGTATGCATCCTTGTTGCTAGTAGTGATGGTGGTGATGATGACAATGATAATCTACTTACTAGGGGAGAATGAATGGTATGCCTCCTTGTTGCTAGTAGTGATGGTGGTGATGATGACAATGATAATCTACTTACTAGGGGAGAATGAATGGTATGCATCCTTGTTGCTAGTAGTGATGGTGATGATGATGATGACAATGATAATCTACTTACTAGGGGAGAATGAATGGTATGCCTCCTTGTTGCTAGTAGTGATGGTGGTGATGATGACAATGATAATCTACTTACTAGGGGAGAATGAATGGTATGCATCCTTGTTGCTAGTAGTGATGGTGATGATGATGATGACAATGATAATCTACTTACTAGGGGAGAATGAATGGTATGCCTCCTTGTTGCTAGTAGTGATGGTGGTGATGATGACAATGATAATCTACTTACTAGGGGAGAATGAATGGTAATCTACTTACTATGCATCCTTGTTGCTAGTAGTGATGGTGATGATGATGATGACAATGATAATCTACTTACTAGGGGAGAATGAATGGTATGCCTCCTTGTTGCTAGTAGTAGTGATGATGATGATGACAATGATAATCTACTTACTAGGGGAGAATGAATGGTATGCATCCTTGTTGCTAGTAGTGATGGTGGTGATGATGATGACAATGATAATCTACTTACTAGGGGAGAATGAATGGTATGCCTCCTTGTTGCTAGTAGTATGATGGTGATGCTGATGATGACAATGATAATCTACTTACTAGGGGAGAATGAATGGTATGCCTCCTTGTTGCTAGTAGTGATGGTGATGCTGATGATGACAATGATAATCTACTTACTAGGGGAGAATGAATGGTATGCCTCCTTGTTGCTAGTAGTGATGGTGATGCTGATGATGACAATGATAATCTACTTACTAGGGGAGAATGAATGGTATGCCTCCTTGTTGCTGCTAGTGAGTGATGGTGATGCTGATGATGACAATGATAATCTACTTACTAGGGGAGAATGAATGGTATGCCTCCTTGTTGCTAGTAGTGATGGTGATGATGATGACAATGATAATCTACTTACTAGGGGAGAATGAATGGTATGCCTCCTTGTTGCTAGTAGTGATGGTGATGATGATGATGACAATGATAATCTACTTACTAGGGGAGAATGAATGGTATGCCTCCTTGTTGCTAGTAGTGATGGTGGTGATGATGATGACAATGATAATCTACTTACTAGGGGAGAATGAATGGTATGCCTCCTTGTTGCTAGTAGTGATGGTGGTGATGATGATGACAATGATAATCTACTTACTAGGGGAGAATGAATGGTATGCCTCCTTGTTGCTAGTAGTAGTGATGGTGGTGATGATGACAATGATAATCTACTTACTAGGGGAGAATGAATGGTATGCCTCCTTGTTGCTAGTAGTGATGGTGGTGATGATGATGACAATGATAATCTACTTACTAGGGGAGAATGAATGGTATGCCTCCTTGTTGCTAGTAGTGATGGTGGTGATGATGATGACAATGATAATCTACTTACTAGGGGAGAATGAATGGTATGCCTCCTTGTTGCTAGTAGTGATGGTGGTGATGATGATGACAATGATAATCTACTTACTAGGGGAGAATGAATGGTATGCCTCCTTGTTGCTAGTAGTGATGGTGGTGATGATGATGACAATGATAATCTACTTACTAGGGGAGAATGAATGGTATGCCTCCTTGTTGCTAGTAGTGATGGTGGTGATGATGATGACAATGATAATCTACTTACTAGGGGAGAATGAATGGTATGCATCCTTGTTGCTAGTAGTGATGGTGGTGATGATGATGACAATGATGATACTATGACAATGTATGCATCTACTTACTAGGGGAGAATGAATGGTATGCATCCTTGTTGCTAGTAGTGATGGATGATGATGACAATGATAATCTACTTACTAGGGGAGAATGAATATGCATCCTACTAGTAGTGATGGTGGTGATGATGATGACAATGATAATCTACTTATAGGGGAGAATGAATGGTATGCCTCCTTGTTGCTAGTAGTGATGGTGGTGATGATGATGACAATGATAATCTACTTACTAGGGGAGAATGAATGGTATGCATCCTTGTTGCTAGTAGTGATGGTGGTGATGATGATGACAATGATAATCTACTTACTAGGGGAGAATGAATGGTATGCATCCTTGTTTCTAGTAGTGATGATGATGATGACAATGATAATCTACTTACTAGGGGAGAATGAATGGTATGCATCCTTGTTGCTAGTAGTGATGGTGGTGATGATGATGACAATGATAATCTACTTACTAGGGGAGAATGAATGGTATGCATCCTTGTTGCTAGTAGTGATGGTGGTGATGATGATGACAATGATAATCTACTTACTAGGGGAGAATGAATGGTATGCCTCCTTGGAACTGGTTTTGGTTCTTGGTTTCTTGCTCCTCCAGTTGCACCTAACCGGGGAGGGGGTTGGGGAGCCATTCGTTTCCTGGACAGACTTCCACCTCTACTGGTTTGTGGCGATTGTTTCTTGACAGTGGGTACATCACCAGTTGAAGCCTGGAAATGCAGATGAGAAGGGATGTGAAAGAATAAGATAAAAGAGAAGGCATGAGAGAGCAGAGAGGGAATAGAAGAGATAATGAGATCATTTAGATTTACAAAAATGTGACGAAGTCCCTCTAGACTGTTCTATAATTAGTTTAGTCACGCTTTCAGGAGATTAGAGTGTATTAGCTGTCAACACTATGACTCTCCCTTGTATTAGATTACGTAAGATAGATGTATGAACTACTTACTTTTAGGTGGATACCTTGCGTTCAGGATGTACATTAGTAATATTTCTCAATATCCACATAATATACTTGTAATTACACTCTAGAATTATCCTTAACTCTATCTTAAATAGAGGTTCCGAATAGTTTGTAAGTTAGTTCAGTTAGAAGACTCAGAAGGCATTGTAAACATAGGTTTAAAGAAGAATAAACTGTGTCCGTTTATTCTGAGTGCTTTCGTCTGGTCTCAGGGCATTGGGAAGCTTTGACAAAAAATAATATCTTTAACAATATACTTACTGGAAGGGAAGGAATAAAAGGCTGTTTCCTGGCTTCTCTGCGTTTTCTTAGCAACTCTTTACCAAGAAATTGACTTGGAATAAAACTAAGATCTGCCAAGCTTTCTACAACCTGTTGTGTCTTTCTCTTTTGTTGTTCTACTATATCACCTTCTTCTTTAACTAATGGCAACTAAATGGGAACAAGAGTTAAGACAGTTATAGCAAAACATATTAAGGGTATGTGTAAGATTGTGTGCTAATTTCTCCAAAAGAATTAGTCTTTATACAGAAGAAACTCATTACACTTTCGCAACCATAGAAGGTGTACACATTACCTTATACCGGTATATTATAGACCAAATTCATAAGGGAGTTGATAGACAAACTAAAACATTGCCAGTACAAATTTCAATGGAAAGAGTACTAAACATATACAATGCTGGAATGTTGCGTTGAGCAATAGACAAAATATTCAAGTAATTATGGATCAAAAACAGAGAGATTTGTAAGTTTATCAACAGAGGCCTCTTACGCAGCAGCCATGTATAAATTATGTCTGGTGTAAGGACTAGTTTTAGATTTATTGTATTTAGATTTAAAAAGTCTCCCCGATTAGTAGGGCACTTGTGCCCAGCTATAAGATTTCAGAGACGTTAATAAGTTATTATTATTATTATTATTATTGTTGTTGTTATTGTTGGTTGTTGCTGCTAGTTGTTGTTGTTGTTGTTATTATTATTATTATTATTATAAGGACCAAAATAATGACGAGGTGTCTGTATTATGAGTGTGTGCTTAATGTATAAAGGATAATTTAGACTTTGCTTATAAGTCACTTGCTCCCTTTATTTACTAATCATATTAAATGTATATTTTTGAATAACGACAATGAAAGAAAGTACAGTAACATACCAGCATTAGGTTTGTATATTCTCCCAGGAACACGGCATGGAATTTCCTCTTTGCCTGCATAAAGTTCAGGATACAATCTTTTACTAGTTCAATAGTCTTGTCATAGAATACTGGAAGTTCTTCTAATAATTGAGTATTCAATGCTTCATAGTCTTTCTTGGCACTCTCTAGCTCTGACTTAGCCTATAATAACAGTATATAAAAGATAGTTAAACTTGAGGATGATGTGACAATCATATCCATCATCATCATCATCACCATCAGTGATCACAATCATCATTATCATCATCATCGCCATCATCATCATCATCACTAGTCCACCATCAGTTATCACAACCAACATTCAATATCATCACCATCAGTCATCACCATCACCATCATAATTATCATCACCATCATAATCATCATAATCATCACCATCTTCACCATCATCAGTCATCACCACCATCATCACCATCACCATCAGTCATCACCACCATCATCACCATCACCACCATCATCAGTCATCACCATCATCATCATCATCATCATCATCAGTCATCACCATCACCATCACCATCACCATCAGTCATCACCATCAGTCATCATCATCATCATCATCACCATCAGTCACCACCATCATCATCACCATCAATCATCATCATCAGTCATCACCATCAGTCATCACCATCATCATCATCATCATCATCATCAGTCATCACCAACATCATCAGTCATCACCATCAGTCATCACCATCACCATCACCATCAGTCATCACCATCATCATCATTATCATCACCATCATCACCATCATCACCATCACCATCAGTCATCACCATCATTATCATCATCATCACCATCAGCCATCATCATCACCATCACCATCAGTCACCATCATCAGTCATCACCATCAGTCATTACCATCATCAGTCATCACCATCAGTCATCACCATCATTATCATCATCATTATCATCACCATCAATCATCAGAAGCAGCAGCAGCAGATCATGTCATTAGTGTCCATTCATCATTATCATAGTAATCATTGTCATCAACATCATATTACACCATCACTCTGTTCATGTTGTTCTTCCATTGGACACAATCATGACACCACTTCAACATCAACATCATCATTATTATTATTATTATCATCATCATTATTAGTGCCATTTTGCTAACTGTAATGTGCCAACATCATGAAATATCATTGAATGATTGATAATAAACTTTGCTACAAAAATAATAATTTAATAATCATATATTATTAGTATACAATGCTCTTACAGTCTTCAACTTGTCTTTGTCTTTGATTTTCTCAATACGATTAGAACGACTGTCGTAATCCAGGCATTTGTGCTGTCTTTTTTGGATCAGTCTTTGAGGGCCTTGAAACAGGGCTAAGAGAGAGTTCAGTGGTGACAGGACAAGCCGCTGGACATCATTGATCTACGGTAACCAATAGATAAGACAATAATATTGGTAATTGATACATCATTCTATAACTCTTAGGTAGTACTTTTTCTTTTTCTTTCTTCCTCTTTCTCATCCACTTTCCTTCTTTCCATACTATTTCCTTTCCATTCTTCTCATTTTCATTCCTTCCTTACTTTTCTTCCTTTATTCTTTCTTACATACTTTTCTCAGTTGTTTTCATTTTCTTTTTCTCTCATTCTTTC
Organism: Actinostola sp. cb2023; assembly: GCA_033675265.1. Lineage (NCBI taxonomy): Eukaryota > Metazoa > Cnidaria > Anthozoa > Actiniaria > Actinostolidae > Actinostola > Actinostola sp. cb2023. The sequence goes on from JAUJYZ010000052.1 coordinate 125,950, forward strand.
TCTATTCTCATCATTTATTCTCGACTATCATGAAAGCAATAACTTACATAAGATTCCAGTAATTCATTGTTTATTCTTGTCATTGTTGACTGGTACAATGTCACCTCAGTACAAGTTGCTGCATCACTGTAGAACTCTTGTATATTGTCACCATTCAAACACTGCAAAGTTCTTGTTTCCTACACAAACATATATCAGTGATCACTCTCTATCAGTGATCACTCTCTATCAGTGATCACTCTCTATCAGTGATCACTCTCTATCAGTGATCACTCTCTATCAGTGATCACTCTCTATCAGTGATCACTCTCTATCAGTGATCACTCTCTATCAGTGATCACTCTCTATCAGTGATCACTCTCTATCAGTGATCACTCTCTATCAGTGATCACTCTCTATCAGTGATCACTCTCTATCAGTGATCACTCTCTATCAGTGATCACTCTCTATCAGTGATCACTCTCTATCAGTGATCACTCTCTATCAGTGATCATCAGTGATCTCTATCAGTGATCACTCTCTATCAGTGATCACTCTCTATCAGTGATCACTCTCTATCAGTGATCACTCTCTATCAGTGATCATCACTCTCTATCAGTGATCACTCTCTATCAGTGATCACTCTCTATCAGTGATCACTCTCTATCAGTGATCACTCTCTATCAGTGATCACTCTCTATCAGTGATCACTCTCTATCAGTGATCACTCTCTATCAGTGATCACTCTCTATCAGTGATCACTCTCTATCAGTGATCACTCTCTATCAGTGATCACTCTCTATCAGTGATCACTCTCTATCAGTGATCACTCTCTATCAGTGATAGTCTATCAGTGATCACTCTCTCTGATCAGTGATGACTCTCTCTATCAGTGATCACTCTCTATCAGTGATCACTCTCTATCAGTGATCACTCTCTATCAGTGATCACTCTCTATCAGTGATCACTCTCTATCAGTGATCACTCTCTATCAGTGATCACTCTCTATCAGTGATCACTCTCTATCAGTGATCACTCTCTATCAGTGATCACTCTCTATCAGTGATCACTCTCTATCAGTGATCACTCTCTATCAGTGATCACTCTCTATCAGTGATCACTCTCTATCAGTGATCACTCTCTATCAGTGATCACTCTCTATCAGTGATCACTCTCTATCAGTGATCACTCTCTATCAGTGATCACTCTCTATCAGTGATCACTCTCTATCAGTGATTAGTCATGACGATGATGCAGTGATGATGCTAGTAGTGGTAGTGATGACGATGATGCAGTGATGATGCTAGTAGTGGTAGTGATGACGATGATGCAGTGATGATGCTAGTAGTGGTAGTGATGACGATGATGCAGTGATGATGCTAGTAGTGGTAGTGATGACGATGATACTGGTGATGATGCTAGTAGTGGTAGTGATGACGATGATGCAGTGATGATGCTAGTAGTGGTAGTGATGACGATGATGCAGTGATGATGCTAGTAGTGGTAGTGATGACGATGATACTGGTGATGATGCTAGTAGTGGTAGTGATGACGATGATGCTGGTGATGATGCTAGTAGTGGTAGTGATGACGATGATGCTGGTGATGATGCTAGTAGTGGTAGTGATGACGATGATGCTGGTGCTGATGCTAGTAGTGGTAGTGATGACGATGATGCAGTGATGATGCTAGTAGTGGTAGTGATGACGATGATGCTGGTGATGATGCTAGTAGTGGTAGTGATGACGATGATGCTGGTGATGATGCTAGTAGTGGTAGTGATGACGATGATGCTGGTGATGATGCTTGTAGTGGTAGTGATGATGATGATGCTGGTGATGATGCTTGTAGTGGTAGTGATGACGATGATGCTGGTGATGATGCTAGTAGTGGTAGTGATGACGATGATGCTGGTGCTGATGCTAGTAGTGGTAGTGATGACGATGATGCAGTGATGATGCTAGTAGTGGTAGTGATGACGATGATGCTGGTGATGATGCTAGTAGTGGTAGTGATGACGATGATGCTTGTAGTGGTAGTGATGACGATGATGCTGGTGATGATGCTAGTAGTGGTAGTGATGACGATGATACTGGTGCTGATGCTAGTAGTGGTAGTGATGACGATGATGCAGTGATGATGCTAGTAGTGGTAGTGATGACGATGATACTGGTGATGATGCTAGTAGTGGTAGTGATGACGATGATGCTGGTGATGATGCTAGTAGTGGTAGTGATGACGATGATGCTTGTAGTGGTAGTGATGACGATGATGCTGGTGATGATGCTAGTAGTGGTAGTGATGACGATGATACTGGTGATGATGCTAGTAGTGGTAGTGATGACGATGATACTGGTGATGATGCTAGTAGTGGTAGTGATGACGATGATGCTGGTGCTGATGCTAGTAGTGGTAGTGATGACGATGATGCAGTGATGATGCTAGTAGTGGTAGTGATGACGATGATGCAGTGATGATGCTAGTAGTGGTAGTGATGACGATGATGCTGGTGATGATGCTAGTAGTGGTAGTGATGACGATGATGCTGGTGCTGATGCTAGTAGTGGTAGTGATGACGATGATGCTGGTGATGATGCTAGTAGTGGTAGTGATGACGATGATGCAGTGATGATGCTAGTAGTGGTAGTGATGACGATGATGCTGGTGATGATGCTAGTAGTGGTAGTGATGACGATGATGCTGGTGATGATGCTAGTAGTGGTAGTGATGACGATGATGCTGGTGCTGATGCTAGTAGTGGTAGTGATGACGATGATGCAGTGATGATGCTAGTAGTGGTAGTGATGACGATGATGCTGGTGATGATGCTAGTAGTGGTAGTGATGACGATGATGCAGTGATGATGCTAGTAGTGGTAGTGATGACGATGATGCTGGTGCTGATGCTAGTAGTGGTAGTGATGACAATGATGCTGGTGATGCTGGTGATGATGCTAGTAGTGGTAGTGATGACGACATGATGATGGTGATGATGCTAGTAGTGGTAGTGATGACAATGATGCTGGTGATGATGCTAGTAGTGGTAGTGATGACGACATGATGATGGTGATGATGCTAGTAGTGGTAGTGATGACGATGATGCTGGTGCTGATGCTAGTAGTGGTAGTGATGACGATGATGCAGTGATGATGCTAGTAGTGGTAGTGATGACGATGATGCTGGTGATGATGCTAGTAGTGGTAGTGATGACGATGATGCTGGTGATGATGCTAGTAGTGGTAGTGATGACGATGATGCTGGTGATGATGCTTGTAGTGGTAGTGATGATGATGATGCTGGTGATGATGCTAGTAGTGGTAGTGATGACGATGATGCTGGTGATGATGCTTGTAGTGGTAGTGATGACGATGATGCTGGTGATGATGCTAGTAGTGGTAGTGATGACGATGATGCTGGTGCTGATGCTAGTAGTGGTAGTGATGACGATGATGCAGTGATGATGCTAGTAGTGGTAGTGATGACGATGATGCTGGTGATGATGCTAGTAGTGGTAGTGATGACGATGATGCTTGTAGTGGTAGTGATGACGATGATGCTGGTGATGATGCTAGTAGTGGTAGTGATGACGATGATACTGGTGATGATGCTAGTAGTGGTAGTGATGACGATGATGCTGGTGATGATGCTAGTAGTGGTAGTGATGACGATGATGCTTGTAGTGGTAGTGATGACGATGATGCTGGTGATGATGCTAGTAGTGGTAGTGATGACGATGATACTGGTGATGATGCTAGTAGTGGTAGTGATGACGATGATACTGGTGATGATGCTAGTAGTGGTAGTGATGACGATGATGCTGGTGCTGATGCTAGTAGTGGTAGTGATGACGATGATGCTGGTGATGATGCTTGTAGTGGTAGTGATGATGATGATGCTGGTGATGATGCTAGTAGTGGTAGTGATGACGATGATGCTGGTGATGATGCTAGTAGTGGTAGTGATGACGATGATGCTGGTGCTGATGCTAGTAGTGGTAGTGATGACAATGATGCTGGTGATGATGCTAGTAGTGGTAGTGATGACGACATGATGATGGTGATGATGCTAGTAGTGGTAGTGATGACAATGATGCTGGTGATGATGCTAGTAGTGGTAGTGATGACGACATGATGATGGTGATGATGCTAGTAGTAGTAGTGATATGACGATGATGCTGGTGATGATGCTAGTAGTGGTAGTGATGACGATGATGCTGGTGATGATGCTAGTAGTGGTAGTGATGACGATGATGCTTGTAGTGGTAGTGATGACGATGATGCTGGTGATGATGCTAGTAGTGGTAGTGATGACGATGATGCTGGTGATGATGCTAGTAGAGGTAGTGATGACGATGATGCTGGTGATGATGCTAGTAGTGGTAGTGATGACGACATGATGCTGGTGATGATGCTAGTAGTGGTAGTGATGACGATGATGCTGGTGATGATGCTAGTAGTGGTAGTGATGACGATGATGCTGGTGCTGATGCTAGTAGTGGTAGTGATGACAATGATGCTGGTGATGATGCTAGTAGTGGTAGTGATGACGACATGATGATGGTGATGATGCTAGTAGTGGTAGTGATGACAATGATGCAGTGATGATGCTAGTAGTAGTAGTGATGACGATGATGCTGGTGCTGATGCTAGTAGTGGTAGTGATGACAATGATGCTGGTGCTGATGCTAGTAGTGGTAGTGATGACGATGATGCTGGTGATGATGCTAGTAGTGGTAGTCATGACGATGATGCTGGTGATGATGCTAGTAGTGGTAGTGATGACGATGATGCTGGTGCTGATGCTAGTAGTGGTAGTGATGACAATGATGCTGGTGATGATGCTAGTAGTGGTAGTGATGACGATGATGCTGGTGCTGATGCTAGTAGTGGTAGTGATGACGATGATGCTGGTGCTGATGCTAGTAGTGGTAGTGATGACAATGATGCTGGTGATGATGCTAGTAGTGGTAGTGATGACGACATGATGATGGTGATGATGCTAGTAGTGGTAGTGATGACAATGATGCTGGTGATGATGCTAGTAGTGGTAGTGATGACGACATGATGATGGTGATGATGCTAGTAGTAGTAGTGATGACGATGATGCTGGTGATGATGCTAGTAGTGGTAGTGATGACGATGATGCTGGTGATGATGCTAGTAGTGGTAGTGATGACGATGATGCTTGTAGTGGTAGTGATGACGATGATGCTGGTGATGATGCTAGTAGTGGTAGTGATGACGATGATGCTGGTGATGATGCTAGTAGAGGTAGTGATGACGATGATGCTGGTGATGATGCTAGTAGTGGTAGTGATGACAATGATGCTGGTGATGATGCTAGTAGTGGTAGTGATGACGATGATGCTGGTGATGATGCTAATCATGATAATAAAGGTAGTGATAGTGATGATGATAATGACGATAGTCATGATGATGGTGATGACATGATGTTCAAAAACTCATGCATAATTAATGAGCAATTCATCCAATCAGAAGGACGAAATCCATCACGTGCATGTACCTTTATACCCGGTAATGCACTGCTTATTAGTATTCTTTATATAAAGAATACTGTCTAATAAGGGAAGGTTTCATATTGGTGTCGTATCATTGGCCTCCCAGTTCCCTGTATGGGACGACATATATGTTGTCCGGAAAGATTGCTGCTTGGTCACACTTTCGGACCATTGTTCAAATGTGGGATCTTTTTGAGAGTATCAGTAGTATCGGTGCGCATGTGTGAGGCATTAGACGCAACACGATACTGCTATGTTTGTGATTTCCTTGCTGTTTTCTTACTGAAATCATCCAAAAATGTATTACTTTGGAATATCGTCTTTGAAGCTGTTCAATAAACTCACAGATCGTGCTTTAACGGGTCTAAAACCACTCGGTGATGATGATGCCGGTAGTGGTAGTGATGATGATATGATGATGGTGATGATAATGATAATCATGATGATAAAGGTAGTGATAGTGATGATGTTGATGCTAATGACATGATGATGATAATGACGATAGTCATGATGATGATTGTGATGACATGATGATGATGATGATGGTAGTGGTAGTGATGACAAGTGTTCATGTTGTTGGTATTAATTACTAGTACTAATTACTGCCCCCATTACCTGGAATTGTTCCATATATGCTGTAATGTTCTTGATCAAATTCTTCACAGCTTTCTCCAAGTATAGAAACTTCTTTTCTTCTTCAATAAACTGTTTGTCTACCGTCTGAAATGAACAGTCTCATGAGTACAAACATATCCAAACGTGAATGTTTGAGAGTTTGAGATCAAGGGAAGCATTGGTGGTGAAGTGCTGCCTCTCTCCTCTCATCACTGTGGTGCCTTATATTATATATGAGTACAAACATATCCAAACATGAATGTTTGAGAGTATGAGATCAAGGGAAGCATTGGTGGTGAAGTGCTGCCTCTCTCCTCTCATCGCTGTGGTGCCTTATATTATATATGAGTACAAACATATCCAAACATGAATGTTTGAGAGTATGAGATCAAGGGAAGCATTGGTGGTGAAGTGCTGCCTCTCTCCTCTCATCACTGTGGTGCCTAATATTATATATGTCGAGTACAAACGTATCCAAACATGAATGTTTGAGAGTATGAGATCAAGGGAAGCATTGGTGGTGAAGTGCTGCATCTCTCCTCTCATCACTGTGGTGCCTTATATTATATATGAGTACAAACATATCCAAACATGAATGTTTGAGAGTATCAAGGGAAGCATTGGTGGTGAAGTGCTGCCTCTCTCCTCTCATCGCTGTGGTGCCTTATATTATATATGAGTACAAACGTATCCAAACATGAATGTTTGAGAGTATGAGATCAAGGGAAGCATTGGTGGTGAAGTGCTGCCTCTCTCCTCTCATCGCTGTGGTGCCTTATATTATATATGAGTACAAACGTATCCAAACATGAATGTTTGAGAGTATGAGATCAAGGAAGCATTGGTGGTGAAGTGCTGCCTCTCTCCTCTCATCACTGTGGTGCCTTATATATATATATATGAGTACAAACATATCCAAACATGAATGTTTGAGAGTATGAGATCAAGGGAAGCATTGGTGGTGAAGTGCTGCCTCTCTCCTCTCATCACTGTGGTGCCTTATATTATATATGAGTACAAACATATCCAAACATGAATGTTTGAGAGTATGAGATCAAGGGAAGCATTGGTGGTGAAGTGCTGCCTCTCTCCTCTCATCGCTGTGGTGCCTTATATTATATATGAGTACAAACGTATCCAAACATGAATGTTTGAGAGTATGAGATCAAGGGAAGCATTGGTGGTGAAGTGCTGCCTCTCTCCTCTCATCACTGTGGTGCCTTATATTATATATGAGTACAAACATATCCAAACATGAATTTTTTGAGAGTATGAGATCAAGGGAAGCATTGGTGGTGAAGTGCTGCCTCTCTCCTCTCATCACTGTGGTGCCTTATATTATATATGAGTATTATTAAACATATCCAAACATGAATGTTTGAGAGTATGAGATCAAGGGAAGCATTGGTGGTGAAGTGCTGCCTCTCTCCTCTCATCGCTGTGGTGCCTTATATTATATATGAGTACAAACATATCCAAACATGAATGTTTGAGAGTATGAGATCAAGGGAAGCATTGGTGGTGAAGTGCTGCCTCTCTCCCTCTCATCACTGTGGTGCCTAATATTATATATGAGTACAAACGTATCCAAACATGAATGTTTGAGAGTATGAGATCAAGGGAAGCATTGGTGGTGAAGTGCTGCCTCTCTCCTCTCATCACTGTGGTGCCTTATATTATATATGAGTACAAACATATCCAAACATGAATGTTTGAGAGTATCAAGGTAAGCATTGGTGGTGAAGTGCTGCCTCTCTCCTCTCATCGCTGTGGTGCCTTATATTATATATGAGTACAAACATATCCAAACATGAATGTTTGAGAGTATCAAGGGAAGCATTGGTGGTGAAGTGCTGCCTCTCTCCTCTCATCGCTGTGGTGCCTTATATTATATATGAGTACAAACGTATCCAAACATGAATGTTTGAGAGTATGAGATCAAGGGAAGCATTGGTGGTGAAGTGCTGCCTCTCTCCTCTCATCACTGTGGTGCCTTATATTATATATGAGTACAAACGTATCCAAACATGAATGTTTGAGAGTATGAGATCAAGGGAAGCATTGGTGGTGAAGTGCTGCCTCTCTCCTCTCATCACTGTGGTGATCCCTTATATTATATATGAGTACAAACATATCCAAACATGAATGTTTGAGAGTATCAAGGTAAGCATTGGTGGTGAAGTGCTGCCTGAGACACCTCATCGCTGTGGTGCCTTATATTATATATGAGTACAAACATATCCAAACATGAATGTTTGAGAGTATCAAGGGAAGCATTGGTGGTGAAGTGCTGCCTCTCTCCTCTCATCGCTGTGGTGCCTTATATTATATATGAGTACAAACGTATCCAAACATGAATGTTTGAGAGTATGAGATCAAGGGAAGCATTGGTGGTGAAGTGCTGCCTCTCTCCTCTCATCACTGTGGTGCCTTATATTATATATGAGTACAAACGTATCCAAACATGAATGTTTGAGAGTATGAGATCAAGGGAAGCATTGGTGGTGAAGTGCTGCCTCTCTCCTCTCATCACTGTGGTGCCTTATATTATATATGAGTACAAACGTATCCAAACATGAATGTTTGAGAGTATGAGATCAAGGGAAGCATTGGTGGTGAAGTGCTGCCTCTCTCCTCTCATCACTGTGGTGCCTTATATTATATATGAGTACAAACATATCCAAACATGAATGTTTGAGAGTATCAAGGTAAGCATTGGTGGTGAAGTGCTGCCTCTCTCCTCTCATCGCTGTGGTGCCTTATATTATATATGATGAGTACAAACATATCCAAACATGAATGTTTGAGAGTATCAAGGGAAGCATTGGTGGTGAAGTGCTGCCTCTCTCCTCTCATCGCTGTGGTGCCTTATATTATATATGAGTACAAACGTATCCAAACATGAATGTTTGAGAGTATGAGATCAAGGGAAGCATTGGTGGTGAAGTGCTGCCTCTCTCCTCTCATCACTGTGGTGCCTTATATTATATATGAGTACAAACGTATCCAAACATGAATGTTTGAGAGTATGAGATCAAGGGAAGCATTGGTGGTGAAGTGCTGCCTCTCTCCTCTCATCACTGTGGTGCCTTATATTATATATGAGTACAAACATATCCAAACATGAATGTTTGAGAGTAATGAGATCAAGGGAAGCATTGGTGGTGAAGTGCTGCCTCTCTCCTCTCATCGCTGTGGTGCCTTATATTATTTTTTATTTAAAATCCACTAGTTTTTTAGTTCTTTTTCTTATTGTAAAGTGCATCGAGGTTCCAGGATGCGCTATATAAATACTCTGTTATTATTATTATTATTATTATTGGATTATGGATATTATTATTATTATTATTATTATTATTAATGGATTATTATTATTATAATTATTATTATTATTATATTATATTATTATTATGGATTATTATTATTATTATTATTATTATTATTATTATTATTATTATTATTATTATTTTTTTTTTTTTTTAATGATAAAATTTATTCCTCAAAACAAATTACAAATAAGAGATAGAAATGAATAGATGAAAAAATCCTTATTTACAAATGAATGGATTATTATTATTATGGATTATTATGGATTATTATTATGAATTATTATTATTATTATTATTATTATTATTATATATGATGGGCATCGGTGCTTCCCTAATGAATACAATGAAGGTGATTATTAATAATGTATTGATTGAATGTTTGTTAATGAACAAATGAATGGATGAGACACCAATCCAGTCATCTGAACAAATCCTAATTAATAATGTATGATTGAATGATAATGTGTTATCTACCTGAGATACCAATCCAGTCATCTGTGTGATCCTCTGTTAAATCGCGAAGACTTTTTCATCACAGAATGCCAGTTTAGCTTCTGAAATTTGTTGGTGATGAACCACTCTCCTCTACTCTCTTGTACTTGATTACTAAATGACCAAGGATAGAATACAGTAATGTTACAATAATAATATTGTGCTCAGTCATCAATGTCTATACATAAATCTTACTGGTGTTTCTGTAAGATGAAAACTGAACTCATAATGGCTGAAATGTTTATAGATAATGAACAAATAATAATAATAATAATAATAATGTATTAAAAACCAGCTACAAATGAATTGATGGGAATAGTTTCTCACCAATGTCTTTGGATGCACAAATTCGATTGATGGATTTACGAACAACGTCATTCATGGCAGACATGGCCTTGATAAGGTTCTGCTTGTCTTTGTGGATCTCAGGGGTGTACAAATAATATTAGTATTTATTTATTATTATTAATATTATTAATACTATTGATAATAACTGTAATGATATTCAGCCAACTGGATGGAACAAGAAAGCTATGAATGGATGCTCATTATGATGATATGAACAGAAACAAATTTCAATTCCACAGGTTTTCTCAATTATGGATGTTTCTAACCCTGCACCAATGCGTCACAGAGATATAGTGTCAACTTAAAACTGGAGTGATTAATTCGATCACTATGAATGCAGTAAAGGGTATGGATGAACAAATGAATGGCTGGACAGGTTTGATGAGGAATGATGGATGATCCCAACATTTTGTGCTGAACAAATGAATGGATGAAACAAAAGGCAACTTCAACAAATGAAGGATGAAAAAAGAATGACTGCAGCAACAACTAGGAGATGTACATATGAATGATGGCGTGGATGACATAGATAGCAATGGATGAACAAATGAATGGATGGATGGATGGTAACAAATCATACTGGAATATAAAGACATGTGATGGATGAAGCAAATGAATGGATGAACAAATGAATGGATGAACAAATGAATGGATGAACAAATGAATGGATGGATGAACAAATGAATGGATGAACAAATGAATGGATGAACAAATGAATGGATGAACAAATGAATGGATGAACAAATGAATGGATGAACAAATGAATGGATGAACAATGGATGAATGGATGAACAAATGAATGGATGAACAAATGAATGGATGAACAAATGAATGGATGAACATGAACAAATGAATGGATGACAAATGAATGGATGAACAAATGAATGGATGAACAAATGAATGGATGAACAAATGAATGGATGAATCAAATGAATGGATGAACAAATGAATGGATGAACAAATGAATGGATGAACAAATGGAATGGATGATGAACAAATGAATGGATGAACAAATGAATGGATGAACAAATGAATGGATGAACAAATGAATGGATGAACAAATGAATGATGACAAATGAATGGATGAACAAATGAATGGATGAACAAATGAATGGATGAACAAATGAATGGATGAACAAATGGATGAATGGATGAACAAATGAATGGATGGATGAACAAATGGATGAATGGATGAACAAATGAATGGATGAACAAATGAATGGATGAACAAATGAATGGATGAACAAATGAATGGATGAACAAATGAATGGATGGATGAACAAATGAATGGATGAACAAATGAATGGATGAAAATGAATGGATGGATGAACACATGAATGGATGAACAAATGAATGGATGGATGAACAAATGATGGATGAATAGATGAACAAATGAATGGATGAACAAATGAATGGATGAACAAATGAATGGATGAACAAATGAATGGATGAACAAATGAATGGATGAACAAATGAATGGATGAACAAATGAATGGATGAACAAATGAATGGATGAACAAATGAATGGATGAACAAATGAATGGATGAACAAATGAATGGATGAACAAATGAATGGATGAACAAATGAATGGATGAACAAATGAATGGATGAACAAATGAATGGATGAACAAATGAATGAATGAACAAATGAATGGATGAACAAATGAATGGATGAACAAATGAATGGATGAACAAATGAATGGATGGATGAACAAATGAATGGATGAACAAATGGATGGATGAATAGATGGATGAACACATGAATGGATGAACAAATGAATGGATGGATGAACAAATGGATGAATGGATGAACAAATGAATGGATGAACAAATGAATGGATGAACAAATGAATGGATGAACAAATGAATGGATGAACAAATGAATGGATGAACAAATGAATGGATGAACAAATGAATGGATGAACAAATGGATGAATGGATGAACAAATGAATGGATGGATGAACAAATGGATGAATGGATGAACAAATGAATGGATGAACAAATGAATGGATGAACAAATGAATGGATGAACAAATGAATGGATGAACAAATGAATGGATGGATGAACAAATGAATGGATGAACAAATGGATGGATGAATAGATGGATGAACACATGAATGGATGAACAAATGAATGGATGGATGAACAAATGGATGAATAGATGAACAAATGAATGGATGAACAAATGAATGGATGGACAAATGAATGGATGAACAAATGAATGGATGAACAAATGAATGGATGAACAAATGAATGGATGAACAAATGAATGGATGAACAAATGAATGGATGAACAAATGAATGGATGAACAAATGAATGGATGAACAAATGAATGGATGAACAAATGAATGGATGAACAAATGAATGGATGAACAAATGAATGGATGAACAAATGAATGGATGAACAAATGAATGGATGAACAAATGAATGGATGGATGAACAAATGGATGAATGGATGAACAAATGAATGGATGAACAAATGAATGGATGAACAAATGAATGGATGAACAAATGGATGAATGGATGAACAAATGAATGGATGAACAAATGAATGGATGAACAAATGAATGGATGAACAAATGAATGGATGAACAAATGAATGGATGAACAAATGAATGGATGAACAAATGAATGAATGAACAAATGAATGGATGAACAAATGAATGGATGAACAAATGAATGGATGAACAAATGAATGGATGAACAAATGAATGGATGAACAAATGAATGGATGGATGAACAAATGAATGGATGAACAAATGGATGGATGAATAGATGGATGAACACATGAATGGATGAACAAATGAATGGATGGATGAACAAATGGATGAATAGATGAACAAATGAATGGATGAACAAATGAATGGATGAACAAATGAATGGATGAACAAATGGATGAATGGATGAACAAATGAATGGATGAACAAATGAATGGATGAACAAATGAATGGATGAACAAATGAATGGATGAACAAATGAATGGATGAACAAATGAATGGATGAACAAATGAATGAATGAACAAATGAATGGATGAACAAATGAATGGATGAACAAATGAATGGATGAACAAATGAATGGATGAACAAATGAATGGATGAACAAATGAATGGATGGATGAACAAATGAATGGATGAACAAATGGATGGATGAATAGATGGATGAACACATGAATGGATGAACAAATGAATGGATGGATGAACAAATGGATGAATAGATGAACAAATGAATGGATGAACAAATGAATGGATGAACAAATGAATGGATGAACAAATGAATGGATGAACAAATGAATGGATGAACAAATGAATGAATGAACAAATGAATGGATGAACAAATGAATGGATGAACAAATGAATGGATGAACAAATGAATGGATGAACAAATGAATGGATGAACAAATGAATGGATGGATGGATGAACAAATGAATGGATGAACAAATGGATGGATGAATAGATGGATGAACACATGAATGGATGAACAAATGAATGGATGGATGAACAAATGGATGAATAGATGAACAAATGAATGGATGAACAAATGAATGGATGAACAAATGAATGGATGAACAAATGGATGAATGGATGAACAAATGAATGGATGAACAAATGAATGGATGAACAAATGAATGGATGAACAAATGAATGGATGAACAAATGAATGGATGAACAAATGAATGGATGAACAAATGAATGAATGAACAAATGAATGGATGAACAAATGAATGGATGAACAAATGAATGGATGAACAAATGAATGGATGAACAAATGAATGGATGAACAAATGAATGGATGGATGAACAAATGAATGGATGAACAAATGGATGGATGAATAGATGGATGAACACATGAATGGATGAACAAATGAATGGATGGATGAACAAATGGATGAATAGATGAACAAATGAATGGATGAACAAATGAATGGATGAACAAATGAATGGATGAACAAATGAATGGATGAACAAATGAATGGATGAACAAATGAATGGATGAACAAATGAATGGATGAACAAATGAATGGATGAACAAATGAATGGATGAACAAATGAATGGATGAACAAATGAATGGATGAACAAATGAATGGATGAACAAATGAATGGATGAACAAATGGATGAATGGATGAACAAATGAATGGATGGATGAACAAATGGATGAATGGATGAACAAATGAATGGATGAACAAATGAATGGATGAACAAATGAATGGATGAACAAATGAATGGATGAACAAATGAATGGATGGATGAACAAATGGATGAACAAATGAATGGATGGATGAACAAATGAATGGATGGATGAACAAATGGATGAATGGATGAACAAATGAATGGATGGATGAACAAATGGATGAATGGATGAACAAATGGATGGATAGATGGATGAACAAATGATGAACAAATGGATGGATTGATAAAGTATCAATTCCAAGCTATACCATATTAGCCATTACCAAAACGAGCAGGGGACTGGGACCAAGTCCGTAAAACTAATTCAATTAAAAACTAGCAAAAGTGAGCATCATTTTCTTAGAGAGCAGATCAAACTTAGCTAGTCTGGAAAGTTTGGTGAACTTTGGCTTAATATTGATGATGCTAGAGGACATCAAACATGTCTATTTTCCCATACAAACTCTGTAAATTTTTGACGTTGTCCAGCCAAACCATACATTCACTGTAAAATTTTGGCTGGACAACACAATTTCAAAAGTTTATAATTCCGACAGAATTCGCTCAAATCACATCACACTTTGCACAGATGCTAATTTCAACATTCTGTTTCATGTCATAAACTTAATTTCGTAATTACATTAATTATAATAAACACAGTCCCCTGCTCGTTTAGGTAATGGCTAATTGTACCTTCTCTAAAAGTCCAATAGCGTCATCATGGTTTCTACAATACTGTGCATAGATGCCTTCGATCTCATCTGCCGTGTCCACAAAACACTTTCCTAACAATAAACAATAGAGTTAGAATCATAAAATCAGTGATCTGCTACTTTTGCCATCTCCACCCCTTTGCTGACAAACAAATTCTAGGGGTGAGGAGAGGGTTGGAGTGCTGTGAACCTAAAGGTGGGAGTCAGCAACAAACAAGCTCAACCCATAAAAATCTGCATATTTTATCTTGAAATATATGTCACTCAAAAACTATGTCTGCTGAAGATATCGTGTGGGCCATCCTCTTCACATCACAATACAATTTTAATGGATGTCCTACCCAACTCCTGCTCATCGGCATCTTTTCCTTGCACTGCTTTCTCAAAGCTGTTTAACAGTTTGCTTGACATATCAACTACAGACTTCATGTTACCAAACAGAATATCAGATTCCACAACCTAGTGACAAAGAGTATAAGAGGATTAGCAATTGCATACAATGAGAACATCACATATAATACACCGATTCCAAACATGGCGACCAATTTGAATAACCATTGTTCTTTGACTGACTAGCCTTGTGTTCATGTGGAAACACAAAAGCGTTCTCACCTGTATGAGACGCTGGTCAGTCGGGAACAATGGTTATTCAAATTGGTCGCCATGTTCGGAATCGGTGTTTAGTACCTTTGAATTCTTGAGTTCCTCAGCAAAGTACTTCAAGCATAGCTGCAGGTCTCTAAGATAGTCTTGTTCTGTGTGGATGAGTTCATTTACAACCTTCTCTCTCTGCTGTGCAATATGTTTCTGTGTTGATTGGTTGGGCTTTGGTTGGTGCAGGTTTTGCAAGGATTCTATAAACAACAAGTAATCAGTCAAGACTTGTAGATACAATGAAGTCCTTTTTAGGTGTCTGTAATAACAAGAGTCCACAATCTAAAGAGTTATCTGGACAGTAAACTCTCTGTAACTTTACCCAACTGCATGAGAATGCAGCTCTTATCTATAATAGTGTGGCACATTTTAAACTTTGCCTAAAGTTAAAATCGAGGCTTGCTGGTCAGTGGTTCAGCCTGCTGCTGCGGGGTGCCCTCCTTGCTGCAGGGCTTTCTGGTGCCAGGTGGTGGACCATGGATGGTTACTATGGTTACCTCCTTTACCGCCGGGGACAGGAGCGTTCCTTAGAGCACCTAAGCCCAACCTCATCTTTGCCGATGCGTTTAACAGCCCAGTGAGTTTAACATGGCAGAATACACGTCAACAAACCTTTTCTTTCTGCAATGTTTGATTGTAGATTAGTAATAATGGATTCACACAGACAAAGATTCTCGTAGACTTCTTCTTTTCGACTTTCTTCAACAACATTCAACAAGACTTGTAGACTTTTTTGGCTTCTGATTTGTTTCTATGTATAATCATTTATCATCATTAATACCAGGAAGACCAGGCAATGTAAGTGATCTCTGATTGAAAACTAAATTCTCCTCTGGGCTCTTTGAATTTCAAAGGAGAATTTGGATTTGGATTACAAGTCATTTACACTGTTCTTGTATGGACCCCTTGAGTTAGACATCCAGCCATCTGATAATCAGGCAAACCCAGACACCCCTAGGGACAACTGTTCTGCCTGGCATGGATGTGTCCAGGAAGCTGTGGTGTCTGGGGTTTATCCATACAAAGGTGTCTGTCTTAGACAGGTGTCTGAGGGGTGTCGGTTTCAGAGCGGTGTCTATCTTAGATAGGTGTCTGTCTGAGAGAGGTGTCTGTCTTAGAGGGGTGTCTGTCTTAGAGGGCCGTCTTAGAGAGGTGTCTGTCTTAGAGGGCCATCTTAGAGAGGTGTCTGTCTTAAAGGGGGTTCTATCTTAGATATGTGTCTGTCTGAGAAAGGAGCTGTCTTAGATGGGTGACTGTCTTAGAGGGGTGTCTGTAGAGGTGTCTGTCTTAGAGGGGTTTCTGTCTTAGAGGGGTGTCTGTCTTAGAGAGGTGTCTGTCTTAGAGGGATGTCTGTCTTAGAGGGGTGTCTGTCTTAAAGGGGTGTCTATCTTAGATAGGAGTCTGTCTTAGAAAGGTGTCTGTCTTAGAGGTGTCTGTATTATAGGGGTGTCTATCTTAGATAGGTGTCTGTCTGAGATGTGTCTGTCTGAGAGATGTCTGTCTTAGAGAGGTGTCTGTCTTAGAGGGGTGTCTGTCTTAGAGAGGTGTCTGTCTTAGAAAGGTGTCTGTCTTAGAGGTGTCTGTATTATAGGGGTGTCTATCTTAGATAGGTGTCTGTCTGAGATGTGTCTGTCTGAGAGATGTCTGTCTTAGAGGCGTGTCTGTCTTAGAGAGGTGTATGTCTTAGAGAGGTGTCTGTCTTAGATAGGTGTCTGTCTTAGAAAGGTGTCTGTCTTAGAGGTGTCTGTATTATAGGGGTGTCTATCTTAGATAGGTGTCTGTCTGAGATGTGTCTGTCTGAGAGATGTCTGTCTTAGAGGCGTGTCTGTCTTAGAGAGGTGTATGTCTTAGAGAGGTGTCTGTCTTAGATAGGTGTCTGTCTTAGAGAGGTGTCTGTGTTAAAGAGGTGTCTGTCTTAGAGGGGTGTCTGTCTGAGAGAGCTGTCTGTCTTAAAGGGGTGTCAGTCTTATAGGGGTGTCTATCTTAGATAGGTGTCTGTCTGAGAGAGGTGTCTGTCTTAGAGGGGTGTTTGTCTTAGAGAGGTGTCTGTCTTAGAGGGATGTCTGTCTTAGAGGGGTGTCTATCTTAGATAGGTGTCTGTTTGAGAGAGGAGTCTGTCTTAGAGGAGTGCCTGTCTTAGAAAGGTGTCTGTCTTAGAGGTGTCTGTATTATAGGGGTGTCTATCTTAGATAGGTGTCTGTCTGAGATGTGTCTGTCTGAGAGATGTCTGTCTTAGAGGCGTGTCTGTCTTAGAGGGGTGTCTGTCTTAGAGAGGTGTATGTCTTAGAGAGGTGTCTGTCTTAGATAGGTGTCTGTCTTAGAGAGGTGTCTGTGTTAAAGAGGTGTCTGTCTTAGAGGGGTGTCTGTCTGAGAGAGCTGTCTGTCTTAAAGGGGTGTCTGTATTATAGGGGTGTCTATCTTAGATAGGTGTCTGTCTGAGAGAGGTGTCTGTCTTAGAGGGGTGTTTGTCTTAGAGAGGTGTCTGTCTTAGAGGGGTGTCTGTCTTAGAGGGGTGTCTGTCTTAGAGGAGTGTCTGTCTTAGAGAGGTGTCTGTCTTAGAGAGGTGTCTGTCTTAGAGGGGTGTCTATCTTAGAGGGGTGTTTGTCTTAGAGAGGTGTCTGTCTTAGAGGGGTGTCTGTCTTAGAGGAGTGTCTGTCTTAGAGAGGTGTCTGTCTTAGAGAGGTGTCTGTCTTAGAGGGGTGTCTGTCTTAGAGAGGTGTCTGATAGATTGAGTTGGCAGCATACCTCAAGATCAGTCTCCAGTAAAGCTATACTGTCTTCTATTTTTTTTCTCTTTGGATATGACTGAATGAGAAAGGTTCTGTCATCTAAAACAATAAATAACATACCAATTAATTTAAACTGACATTGAACGGAATGAACAATGAAAGAAAGAAAGGAAAGGGGAAAAGGAAAAAAAATGTGAGGAAATGACAAAATGAACAAGGGGAGAAAAGAAAAGATAGAAATGAATGAAAGAAGAAAGAAAAAAGGAAAAAGGGAGGTAGGAAAGAAGAAGAAAGGAAAAAAAGCAAGCAAGAAAAAAAGGGAAGGGATAGAAGAAGGGAAGGGATGGGAGAAGGGAAGAGAAGGGAGAAAGGATGGAAGGAGGAAAAGAAATAGAGGAACAAGAAACACAGGTTTTGTACTTTTCAATCCATTTGTAATGTCCTTCCATTCAGTAATCTTTTGTTGGCTGCGAGTGATCTTCCCTTCCATCTCATTGTGCTTATCAGGGTCATGCACCAGCATCTATCAAACATTGAATAAAACAAACATGTACTTGTAAGTACAGTTAGATAATTGAATAGTATTGGAGGATCCCCCGTAAATTACTAAGTCAGTGAAGTTGGCTTCTTCATATACACGTACCTGTAGTATTGTCTTCATACCTGAACACGCTCTCCATTCAACCTGTTACAACGTAACAAAACCATTTATGGTAACATTTGATAACTGAAGGGTTCTATGCAAGAACAACAAAACAAAAGCTATCCCAGCAGACTCCAGACAACCTGACAGCAACAGACCTTCATCTTTACCCAATGCCCCACTCCTTCTCTACACACACTTATACATTGCAGACACCCCTGGAGACACCTGTGGGCAACAGACCTTCATCTCTACCCAATGCCACACTCCTTCTCTACACACACTTACAGTATACACTGCAGACACCTGTGGGCAACAGACCTTCATCTCTACCCAATGCCCCACTCCTTCTCTACACACACTTATACATTGCAGACACCCCTGGAGACACCTGTGGGCAACAGACCTTCATCTTTACCCAATGCCCCACTCCTTCTCTACACACACTTATACATTGCAGACACCCCTGGAGACACCTGTGGGCAACAGACCTTCATCTCTACCCAATGCCCCACTCCTTCTCTACACACACTTACAGTATACACTGCAGACACCTGTGGGCAACAGACCTTCATCTCTACCCAATGCCCCACTCCTTCTCTACACACACTTATACATTGCAGACACCCCTGGAGACACCTGTGGGCAACAGACCTTCATCTCTACCCAATGCCCCACTCCTTCTCTACACACACTTACAGTATACACTGCAGACACCTGTGGGCAACAGACCTTCATCTTTACCCAATGCCCCACTCCTTCTCTACACACACTTATACATTGCAGACACCCCTGGAGACACCTGTGGGCAACAGATCTTCATCTCTACCCAATACCCCACTCCTTCTCTACACACACTTATACATTGCAGACACCCCTGGAGACACCTGTGGGCAACAGACCTTCATCTCTACCCAATGCCCCACTCCTTCTCTACACACACTTATACATTGCAGACACCCCTGGAGACACCTGTGGGCAACAGACCTTCATCTCTACCCAATGCCCCACTCCTTCTCTACACACACTTATACATTGCAGACACCCCTGGAGACACCTGTGGGCAACAGACCTTCATCTCTACCCAATGCCCCACTCCTTCTCTACACACACTTACAGTATACACTGCAGACACCCCTGGAGACACCTGTGGGCTCTTTGAATTCCAGATGAGAATTTGGATACTGATATTACACTACTATTACTTCGATATACAAAGTTCCATACTATGAATCAAGACATATTAGTCCCATCAAGACTACATGAATGAAATACCTGTAGATTGTGTTCAGCATTTGCTATCTTTTTATCTAGTTCTGGTACACCAGGTATTAATGCTGAAACACAAGGTATTAATGCTGAAACACAAGGTATTAATGCTGAAACACAAGGTATTAATGCTGAAACACAAGGTATTATTGCATAAAAGTTGTTTTTGCATGCTACTATTGTAAACGTAGCAAGTGATGAGTTTGTCTAGTGATTAGTATGTTTGACAGGGTAAACAGGTTTGATAGATAGCAAGTGATGAGTTTGTCTAGTGATTATTAGTATGTTTGACAGGGTAAACAGGTCTGATAGATAGCAAGTGATGAGTTTGTCTAGTGATTATTAGTATGTTTGACAGGGTAAACAGGTCTGATAGATAGCAAGTGATGAGTTTGTCTAGTGATTAGTATGTTTGACAGGGTAAACAGGTCTGATAGATAGCAAGTGATGAGTTTGTCTAGTGATTAGTATGTTTGACAGGGTAAACAGGTCTGATAGATAGCAAGTGATGAGTTTGTCTAGTGATTAGTATGTTTGACAGGGTAAACAGGTCTGATAGATTTGTATAAAACTTCAACACCAGGCATCACTTCTAATCACTCAGTGATTTTGACTGGGCTTAATATCTGGCACTAACAGTTGTGGCTAACCTTAATTCATGCCCCCCCCCCCCCCCCCCCCCCCCCCCCCCTTGGCTTTAAACACATGCCTGGGTGATCACATTGTGATTTTGACTGGGCTTAACATCTGGCACTAACAGTTGTGGCTAACCTTAATTCATGCACCACCCCCCTTGGCTTTAAACACATGCCTGGGTGATCACATTGTGATTTTGACTGGGCTTAATATCTGGCACTAACAGTTGTGGCTAACCTTAATTCATACACCACCCCCCTTGGCTTTAAACACATGCCTGGGTGATCACATTGTGATTTTGACTGGGCTTAACATCACTAACAGTTGTGGCTAACCTTAATTCACACCCCTGGAGACACCTGTGGGCAACAGACCTTCATCTCTACCCAATGCCCCACTCCCCCCCCCCCCCCCCCCCCCCTTGGCTTTAAACACATGCCTGGGTGATCACATTGTGATTTTGACTGGGCTTAACATCTGGCACTAACAGTTGTGGCTAACCTTAATTCATGCACCCCCCCCCCCCCCCCCCCCTTGGCTTTAAACACATGCCTGGGTGATCACATTGTGATTTTGACTGGGCTTAACATCTGGCACTAACAGTTGTGGCTAACCTTAATTCATGCACCCCCCCCCCCCCCCCCCCCCCTTGGCTTTAAACACATGCCTGGGTGATCACATTGTGATTTTGACTGGGCTTAACATCTGGCACTAACAGTTGTGGCTAACCTTAATTCATGCACCCCCCCCCCCCCCCCCCCCCCTTGGCTTTAAACACATGCCTGGGTGATCACATTGTGATTTTGACTGGGCTTAACATCACTAACAGTTGTGGCTAACCTTAATTCATGCACCCCCCCCCCCCCCCCCTTGGCTTTAAACACATGCCTGGGTGATCACATTGTGATTTTGACTGGGCTTAACATCTGGCACTAACAGTTGTGGCTAACCTTAATTCATGCACCCCCCCCCCCCCCCCCCCCCCCCTTGGCTTTAAACACATGCCTGGGTGATCACATTGTGATTTTGACTGGGCTTAACATCTGGCACTAACAGTTGTGGCTAACCTTAATTCATGCACCACCCCCCCCCCCCCCCCCCCCCCCCCTTGGCTTTAAACACATGCCTGGGTGATCACATTGTAATTTTGACTGGGCTTAACATCTGGCACTAACAGTTGTGATAACCTTAATTCATGCCCCCCCCCCCCCCCCCCCTGGCTTTAAACACATGCCTGGGTGATCACATTGTAATTTTGACTGGGCTTAACATCTGGCACTAACAGTTGTGGCTAACCTTAATTCATGCACCCCCCCCCCCCCCCCCCCCCCCCCCCCCCCCCCCCTTGGCTTTAAACACATGCCTGGGTGATCACATTGTGATTTTGACTGGGCTTAACATCTGGCACTAACAGTTGTGGCTAACCTTAATTCATGCACCCCCCCCCCCCCCCCCCCCCTTGGCTTTAAACACATGCCTGGGTGATCACATTGTAATTGTTAGTCAAAGAAGGGGTGTCGAATGGTCCCCGCAAAAAGTCAGAGTCTGACAAAGTGTCAGTCAAATTTCACGGGTCTGGAAGTCTCGTTTTTTCGAAAAAAAGCCGTCTCAGAGTCTTGAATTTTGAAAACTAAGGAAATCGGCGAAAAAGCGTCTTGGGCTCGCAAAAAATGCCTTGTCTTGGAGTCTCGCAAAGTCTCGCAAAGTCTCGCCTTGACCATTTGATACCCCTCAAAGATGCTACCTTCTTGAAACATTGTATTGTAAATCCAAGACACTCACCAACATTGATGTCATCAAGAACATCGCTTGCATCTTCTTCATCTTTGTACACATTTACTTTCTTGTCAGCAGTTGATACTTGCCTGACATCTTCAAGACTATTGGATTTGTTAAGCTGTACAATAATATCATATTATCATTTACATACATGTTATGAACTACAAACTGCCACACATTACTAATTGACCATGTTTCTATTGGCTACCTACTTACATGTGTGCACAGTGATGTCTATTTTCATCAACTCCATCTGATGATTTTAATTTCTAATAATATTCATGAAAAAAATCATCAATTCTGATTGGCTAAGAGCAGTTCAGTTGAAAGGTACAATGTAATCTGCACTGCATGCAGTACAAAGTAAAGATTTTTCATGAATATTATTAATTGGTAATCATATGATTTCTCGTTCAATTTGGAATAATTTGCACTCGTGTGTTTTTCAAAGAGTATCAAAATTGCACAAGCCCGAAAAATTGAACTCGAAACCGTATGATTACCTCTATATATTAAACTGTCTTGAACTTGATACATACCTTTGTATCATAATTCTTGTCTTCACCGACATAAAACACAGAGTAAGGTCTTGCTGGTCTAGTTTGGTTATCTCCTACAGGTTTGTCTTGTTTATATGTCTCACGTGAAAATGACGAAATAGTGGCCGACCGTGGAAAACTATTAAACTTGTCTTTACTGTATCTCGTAGGGGGAGGGGGTGGACGTTTTTTGTGTGATGTCTCAAGTGATGAAGCAGGTTTTAAAAACTTGCTATCAGCCGTCTTGGAACTTTTATCAGAAGTATTACTCCCTCCACTGCCAATACTACTAGAACTACCGTATTTCTCAGATACTTTATCTCCTGATGCAAGCTCTCTTCCTTTTATACTCATTCTTGTCCATGTTTTTTGGTCACTGTTTCTAGGGGGAAGAGGTGCCTTTCGCTTAGGCACAATGGGTAATTGTTCTGATATGCATGGATCTGTTAGGGAATGAGGGTGATGTTTAGGTGGCAAAGGGACAAGTGGTGCCGCTAAGTTAAAACTAGAAGCTCTGTTAGAAACACTCATGTCAACCAGTGATCTGCTACTACTTCCATCACTATGACGACCATCACTATGGCGACCATCTTTGGCATCACTAACCGTCCTAGTGTTATTCTCACTTGGCACAGCTGAAGTACTTTTACCTCTACATTCTGATACTCTATTTTGAGAAGTTTTAAAGGGAATAGAATAGATAGATGATTTATTGGTTGGTATTGGGAAACTCTGTGATAAACTCCTAGATGATGACACACTACTATTCATTCCATTGAAACTTTCATGTGATTGACTCTTGCTCTGTGGTGGCCTGGGTGCTGGATTAGTCTTGTTATAATATACCTTTAATGGTGTTCTACCATCCAAATATCTACCAGAAACAAACACCGAATCTGTAGAATCATCTCCTCTTGCTGAATCTGAACTCACATCTCTTGGTGACAGGGATGAAACTAAGGAGGATTGTGATAACGGTTTAGATGAAGTACTGAAGTCCCTTGCGAAAATTCCTTCTCTGAGTTCTTTACAGAGTGAACTCTGACTAGAGTCTAAGACATTTTCAGATTCACTTTCTACCGGCACCAAGTATGCTGATGGACATGTTCCTGTTACGCCACTATTGACTCTTCCTTCTATCCAATTATCATCCACAACATTAATAATAGTTATAGTGTCCCCTTCATTAAGGGCTAAATCACCTGGATGCAAGGCAGAGAAGTGATAAAGGGCCCTCATTCTGAGCCCCTCCCTCAAGGGGACCTTCTTCTGAGGTGTTGTAGACAGTGATGTTCTGCTTTCTTCTACTTCTGGAGGAAGATCAATTTCTACGTCAACAAAGCTGGCTGGAAATAACCCAACATTGCCATCTATCTCACCCTCGAGCCATTGTGATCCGGCACGTTTACGAAGCAAGATGATCTCACCCTCTTTGAATGTAAGCTCAGACTCGCTTTCTCCAACGAATGGGTAGATAGACCTTGCACATGGTGTAGGTGGCACTTCATATATATCTTGAAAAGGTTGAACATAAGTCTTAGGAAATAACCCTATTTTCCCTTCAAAATGTCCCTCGTACCAGTTATCGTCTACATCTTTACTGATAATTATTGTGGCGCCTTCTGGGAAACTAAGTTCACCACCGTTTCTTGCTGCAAAACTATACAATGCTTCGACTGAAATAGCATCCTGGTTGCCATAGAGTGGAGCATTGGCATATAATGCATTGGTATCATCTTCATCAGTGCATATAGAGTCATAGAGTTTCTCAACATACGAATTGGGAAAAACTCCTATTTTTCCATCCACTTCTCCTCTCCACCAATTTTCATTCACTTCTTCAACAACCTTCACTCGTTCTCCTCTGCTGAAACTAATTTCGTTGGGTCTGATACCTCTGTAAGTCTCTGATGCAACAAATACATCATGTTGTAGCTGGCTGTGAATTTGTGCTGCATATGTTACTGGAAATAGTCCTCTATGACCAGCAAGTTCTGCATTGTACCAGTGTTCATTGTACTGACTGATTACTTTGATTATGTCACCTTCATTTGCTGATAGTTCATCAGAATTGCTGCCATTGTATTGGAAGGAGACTCTCACATACAAATCCTCCATCTATCAAAGGACATAATCTATGACGGACAAACAAAACCTTCATTTAGGGCTTCTACATCATCAGTCACTCTGGAAGGTAGGGCTAGGTGTGTGTGTGGTGGGGGAGGGAGGGAGTAGGGGCAGTGTGTGTGTGTACGTGCATGGTGTACAATGTATGTGTGGGGGGGGGGGGGGGAGTAGGGGGGAGTAGGGGGACAAGACATGGTGGTGCACGTGGTGAGGGGGTAATTTATAATTAAGAAGGGTGACCTGCAGAAGGAATATTTTTCTGAAATTATACATAAACTCTAACTAGACAGACACCTGGCTTTTATTCAAGCTTGCCGTACAGAATAGTACATATAATCATCAGTTGTGTGACTGCATGTGCAAGGTGAGGTGGCTATACTTGTAATATTATTATTATTGTTATCGTGTACATGTATATACTCAGAACTGACAAATTTTGATTTAATTTATATTACAGTGTATTTCAAGAAAATGAATAAACCTTTTGAAATAATTAATAAAGAATAAAGAAAATGAAAGGAAATTATGTAAAGTAAAGTGATGACCCTTGTTAACATTTGACAAATGACAATAAATTATTAACACACTTGAATTATAATTTACATTTGCAATATACAGATATATGTACTCAATGTACATATCTCCTATTAAGGTGCTACACACTGTACCTGCAATATTCTCTAGAAATAAACAAGATCAGGGTTATTTTTAATTATTTTCCTAATTTGAAATTATTAAAAATCAACATATATTTAAGCTTATACACCTAACTGGCTGTAAAGCCAAAATACAATGCAAAGTTGGATTAAGTTTATAAAAAATATCTAAAGTTTTTAAACGCTTTGAAACTCATAAAGTACATTTAAAATGACTGTGGGTTAAATATGAACTTTAGAACACGGTTTATCATGGTTTAAATTAACAAAAACATCACAGTAGAAATTGAAATTTATCCATCTTATTTCACAGGCAATTAACCAAGCAAGCACAGTAATCTATTGTATTGCTAGAGCAGAACAGTGATCACAAATCTCACTGATAAAAGGTCAGATCTTAGCCAATACTCACAACTCAGTATTAATACTATAAAGAACATACACTGAACTGGTAGAGAAAGTTATAACTTGTTTACGAGAGAAATCCACACGATGTAAATTAATTCTATGCACCTGAGAGACGAGGAATTCAATGTTGAAATTGATAATATTCAAAAATTATAAAAGCGAGAGAATTAAATTGGACTTCATTTAAAAGAGAATAGATTGAGATCAGAGTAATCTTGTGAATCAAGGAAGTATTAAGAATATTTAAGGTAAGCTTAGCAAGGAAACCATACAAAGTCTGCATACATACCAAGTCATATATCAAGTAACTTTGACAAGAAACTATAACGACTAAACACAACACGTATTTTACCTTGAATTAGTGACGGTTTTACCACCTAACAGCCATAGATATAGCTAGTATACATAGAATAGTCGTTATACTAACACATCATACCATATAGACGTTCCTTGGCAGATATAAACTAGATGATTCAGGCTGAAAATGACCCTCAACTTCGTTTATTTTTGCTCTGCACGTCCTGACTGTCTTTGAACTGCGCATGGTTCAATATGTCAAGCATACCGACCCTCCCCTCCCTAGCTACTAAAATGGACTTTGAAAAATCTACGGCAGCTGAAAAAGTTTTTCAACTTTTAAAGATTTTTGGATTGAGATGTTTTTTTACATTAGTTTAGAGAATGTAAATAATTATTCACATACATACAATCTTATTATCACCCGCCATTTCGCAGGTACTTAGTAATAATTATATCGAGAGTGCAAATTATATTTTATTGGAAAGCTTTAATTTGAAAAGAAAGGAAAGGAAAAGACAAAACAAATTATCAAATAAAAAATATTTCTTTTTGCAAAATATGTGGCGATGAAATTACTTTTAGTGTTCAAGTTTCTGAGCGCCGCAACTGATACTATTCAAATGCAAATCGCGAACATTCGTACATGTACCCTCGATGATAGTTAGTTTTATTGTAATATAGTGTATATAACAACCTACTTTAATTATAAGGGCTTTTCAAGGCGCTCAGTCTCATTTCAAAAATTCTCCACTCCGCCCAAACCACCCAATGCGCGCCGTACATGGGCACATTCAGTCCTCGGTATAAACTCAGGTCAACCAGGAGTATATTCGGTATTTCTCTGAGCGCGAGAAACGAGCGACAGAATATACCCCATGCATGGGTTAACGAGGATGTACATGGGCAACGCAAGTCATGATCACACCGCAAACAAGTAAGGCTTTCCTCCTGTGGTGAGCAAGCAATTTCTATATATGACATGTTGTACTAAAACAAGCAACTAGAGAAAAAGTCTAACTTGCTTTTCTTTTTCAGAAGGAGCGGCGCTTAGTTAAAGGTAAAGCTAGTACGCGTGCTTTGATTGGTCGAGTGCCGTGTGTTATTAGAGTACAGGCGCACAGATGACGTCACAACATCTCTCAATTCTCAATAAAACAAATAGATTCCATTTTGCCTCTGTACTCTAGATGCACAGAAGACGTGGTGAGAATGTGGTGAGAACGACTTCGTCTCGTGGCGTACTTTTTTGTTCTCACCACATTTTGACGTCATCTGTGCATCTATAAGAGTACAGACGCACGGCAAAATGGCATCTATTTGTTAAATACTTTTTTATCACAGTCTGAAACACTGACTTGTATCGACTTCCCTCTATGGCTACGTCCTTTCAGCAAGATTTTATCTCAATAAATCAGTATGAGAACTGTTAAAAGGGTCTTCGCTAACATTAGACCCCTTTTAAGATAACAGACCTCATGTTTGGCTGCACTATATTTGTCGATAGAAAATTTAAAGATAATGTAAACAACGCCTTGTTCGAATATACACGAGATGTTATTTCATTGTATTGTAAGTTACAATGTTCATAAAATAAACCATTACGATTGAGTTATTGTCACATATTTTCTCGCGTATAAGACGCACCTCGCCTATTAGGCGCACCGTCGAAACAAATCAGCCGTGAATCAGGTTTGGGAAAAAATGCTGCATGTCGGGCATGTGATTACCCATAATACATCTCGGTTGTGCGTTCGGATACTTTTTCATGACCCACCCTCCCTTTTCAGGGTCTAAGAAAGCTATGACCCTCCCCAGGCCCTCCCCCACTTTCCACTCCCCCCCCCCCCCTTCCCCTAAAAGTCCCTAAAAATGAACTTTACCGAAAATAAAACAGAAACTAAAAAAAAAAATAATAATAATAATAATTAAAAATAATATCTATCGAAACAAAACCCACAGCAACAGAAAGGAAATTAAAATGAATTTCAAAATAAATTTTACCGAAAAAAAAAACAGAAACTAAAATAAAGAAAAAAATATTAATTAAAAATAATATCTATCGAAAAAAAACCACAGCAACAGAAAGGAAATTAAAATTAATTTCAAAATAAATTTTAGCGAAAAAAAAAGACAAACTAAAAAAAAAGTTGATGGGACTGTGACTTGAACCAGCGATAATTAGCTGCATTTTATGCAAAACACTAAAAATCGACCATACACCCAGACTTAAACGCTGAGTCACTGTATGTTACGTATAGGACGAAGATTTCAGCCTCATCCGCGCTATCGGGTAGTACACAATCAGCGAAGTAGTCAAAGAGGGAGGGAACAGTTGTATCCTAGTCCTAAATGACTGCCCCTTACCACTTCAGCTATCTGTACTTCCGATTGATTTCGAGGGTCAATTTAGTAGTCTATCGTGTAACGGTTATTGTTATGGAAATTTATTGACTAGCGTAGCCCTCTGGAAATACCAATACGCTGGACCTCGACGCTGGACCTTGATGGCCAGTGATCCGAGATCGACTATAGTCTCCCTGCGGACACCAACATTTTTTTTGTTGCGTTTTTTTTTTCTTTTCTTTTCCTTGTAAAATGTTGAGATTAACATTTTTAAATTTAGAGTTTTAAAGAACAAAATAAATATTAAAAAAAATTATCAACCGCTTATTATAAAGTGTTGATTGAAGGAGAGAAGGAAGAGAGGGATAGATAGCATAGAACGGATCGGAGAAAAGGATTATGGAAAGGATGGGAAAAAGGAAGCGTAAAAATAAATGGGCTATAGATGAAATTTTAAAATATGGTATTAAGGGCCGGAGGGGCTCAGCTAGAGTTTCAGCCGTCCTTTATGACTATTAATCAAAGTGATTGTTGTTTTGTACAGAGTTTAAATATATGAGAACTGTTATTACAAAAGGGGTACGTCTTTGTCAACAAGAACCCTTTAAGAAAACAGACCTCATATCATCTCTAATCCGTGTAGTTCAGTGCTAGGCCCGCAGTCTCCACCCCATAGAAGATCCACACTTTGAGCTACAGACATACTGAATGCAAGACGCAACCAATAAAATTGAAATATTTATTTCTATTCATTTAAATATCTTATCCTCATTTAAAAAGTACATACAATTGTTGACAATATTTAAAAATAAAAATTGTCTATAAGAATCGATAATAAAGTAGAAATGAGTAGTTCAATAATTACATTCTGTAGAAATCATCGTTATACGAGGCAAATATTCTTGCCACTCACATCGCAATGCTCACCAATGCAAAATATTGCAGTTTTTTGCACACGTAATATTTCGTTGGGTTGCGAGTCGCAAAGTGATGTTACAAGCACAATTCTTCTGCACCTTGTCTCGCAATGGGTGGCTGCAAGAAAAACGGACTCGTGTAACAGCGCCTAGTCATCTATGATGTACAATATCACAAAAAGTATTAAGATATCTAAATGTATTGCAGTATTGCGGTATCACAGTAGCATTGTTTTAAACCACTGTAATAAACCCTTATATAACAAATAGATCAAACACGAGAAACAGTGTTTCATCCCATATCCACACACCGAGTGTGTTGAAAAGACGAGGCTATCGGCTTAAACACTCTCATGTTTGATCAATCTAACTTCTCAAACCATTAATAATTCTTGGAGTTCACCTCCTTCCCGTAGTGATTTCCTTGCGTTGTGTCCTCATGAATTATTAATGAGTTTGAGAATAACAAGTACAAAACTCTATATACTCATGCTGTAATACATATGAGGTAGTAATTAAACTAGTTATCCAAGTATTTGAAAATTTACAAGTTGACCTAATTGATGTTTAGGTCTGAGTACAGCTAGGTGTACAATAATTAGTGATGAAATTGAAATTATTATTGGAAAGACAAAAATATTATCTAATCTAAAATTCTGAGAATGTCATTCCCAAGCAAAGATGTCATTTCATAAAACAGCACTGAAGGTACTGGCTTCATTGTGACACAATGCCAAGCATTTAGTAAGTCACCAAGTTAAGTGTGAGAGAATTAAGACACACACAAAAGGAAGAACGTCAGAGAGAATTGATATTCCTGTCTGCTTCTCCTTATGGTCTGCTTCAACAGCTCAAACGTTTGACACTTGGCAGAGTTTCACAAACAAGAAAGGTGAAGCTGTTTCCAGTCCTGGAACTGACCCAAAGGATATACCAGTTTGGGGCACAAAATCTTACGGACCTCTTGCAAATTGCACCCTCTCATTTCCTAAATTAGTAGTAAATTTTGTTCATATATAAAAACATTGTCTTTGATGTAAGTATATTTCTTGTACTTTCATAATATGTTTTGGTCATGGAAAATGGAGAATATTTAAATGAAATGCAGCATAATGATTTAATATAAAAATACAAATAGCAATTTGTACAGTTTTTCAAGGACATAACTTTTCTGTCATAGCTTTCTGCAAGTAAACATTAAGAGAAAAGTTAAACAATAAATACCAATTTATTCAAGTGAGAAAGATTGCCACTTGTAAGGTAAGATATGTAGAGCAGCTACATCTATCAGGGTAGGTAAGGCAAAGGATGACAAGGGGACCCTAGGCTCTACAGAGTAGCTAGGATATAAGATCAGGTTTTAACTCACCAAAGGTTCCAGTTCTTTAGGATCAACCAGTTTGAACTCAGTAATAAAGTAATAGAAATGCTTGTAGCACTGGTTAACATGCGCCTCCTATCATATGAAATAAAAACATTTATCCCTGTCAATAAATTACTGGTATTGCTGGGCTTCCTGTGGTCTGTATTCCACAGGGATCCCAAATGTTCCATTGTACTTACAGCTTGTAGATCTTGTATTTTAGCAAAATGATGGATGTACACATGAACAAAGACTCTAAACAATCTAGTTAAAATCTTTTTTGCTGATGGAAGAAACACCTTAGGAAAAGGGATATCTGAAAAACAAAATAGACTTGCTAAGACGTCATAGTTTATTTACACAAAACAGACCAATCAATGTCTTACACAGTACGCATACCTTTATCCACAGGGAATACATCTTCATTGTTGATAAGGTTCTCTGTCCAGTCCATCAACTGTCCAACGTACTGTAACCCCAATAACACAATCAACAATCATAGTCCATGCAATCAAGGGGGGGGGGGGGGGGGGGGGGGGGGGGGGGGGGGGGGGGGGGGGGGGGGGGGGGGGGGGGGGGGGGGGGGGGGGGGGGGGGGGGGGGGGGGGGGGGGGGGGG
Source organism: Actinostola sp. cb2023 (assembly GCA_033675265.1). Classification (NCBI taxonomy): domain Eukaryota; kingdom Metazoa; phylum Cnidaria; class Anthozoa; order Actiniaria; family Actinostolidae; genus Actinostola; species Actinostola sp. cb2023. The sequence goes on from JAUJYZ010000052.1 coordinate 158,099, forward strand.
GGTTACTGGCAGGGGGTGGAAAACCCTTTTTGGGGGTTTGAAATTTTGGTTTATTATATTGTATCAGGAGGATGCTTGGTGTAAATCCTCACCTCTCTGGCTGGTAAAGCTGTTGGTTTTTTGTATTTATCACCATCGCACCAAAAGTATTCATACCTAAAACAGTTTGGAACAATTGAATATAATATATTGTAACATGACGATCAGATAGGCTCAGTATCCAGCCGCTGGGGTTTCATGCGCCCACGATACCCCAGCGGGCGCACGAAACCCCAGCGGCTGGATACTGAGCCTACGATCAGACAGTGTACCAATATGTCTATGAGGGGGAGGTGGGTGGAGTGAGAGGGGAGGCAGGGGGTTATATATAGGAAAGAAAGGGAAATATGCCAGAATGAACAATGGAGAGGAACACTTCCCCTTTCATTTTAAGATAAAGTTTCTAAAACAATGTGAGAACACATACCTTTGCCCACCACTCATTGTTGGACAGCTTTCAGGTGTGCAATACTCAAACACCGTACCATAGATTAGGTTGATACGATTAAAGAAGTCAACAACTATTAACAAGATCAAGTAATAATATATTTAACTACACCGGAAATACGTATTGGCACAGAAGGGTTTGGAAATATCTTCAGGTCAAAATGCTACATTTACAACTGATATTCTCCTTCTCGTCTAACAGCCTGTAACAGTAGTAAAGAAGTGTCTACTATGACTATTTGACATGGTTTATAGCAGCTGTTTATAGGTACTATATTTACCGTGTACTGCTACCCAGTCGTTAGGATCTTCCCCTGGAGGTAGCTTCACACAATCCTGCATGGTTATACCAGAGTGTAGCGTAGCCTAAAACAATGACAATAACTATAGATTAGATCAACACTTGTAGATTTAACACATCCTCAATTAATTACCAAAACAATTTAAAAGACAAAACAAAATGTAGTTACAAAATCGAAGTCGAAAGCGGCTGCATGAAGACAGGACGAGTCGTATCCTGTGTACCTTGGCATGTTTGTGAAGATCGTAGCGAAGTGTTCCTTCTTTAAACTTCTTCTTTGGCTTGAAAGTCTACAGAACAAGCATATAACTTCTAGTTAACAAGACTTAGTAAGGAACAAGTAAGCTTACTTATAAAATAAACAATATTGAATGGGCCAAACGTGGGCCGTGTTTCAGCTCCGATTATTATCATAACGCGATCTAATCTTACTTTATCCTTGGAAAAGAAGTGCGATAGACCTTTTCCTTGTTTAGCGGCCATAAAAATAAAAATATCTCGAACTTTACAACGAGTATTTTCTTCTTTTAGTTTCTTGCCAGAAGTTGAATATAAATCAATCGAACCCGATATATCAACGGAAGTCGTCATTGATTCGATTATCCAGATATGGAGGTACCGAATGATTATCGACAGGTTGAAGATTCGATCGATTTATATTCGATTCATGAGCCCGCGTTGTCATTATACATGCGCAAAGAATTTCAAAACATCGAACAGTGTGAAGAGATTTGTAGGAAAACCTCAGTTTTTTTATCGTTTTTCAGCGCGTTTCTCGCACCGATCGTGCACTAGACGATGGCGGAGTATTGGCTGGTTTCTGCTCCGGGCGAAAAAACACCACAACAAACTTTCGAAGCCTTGAAAAGTCAGATGGTTGGATTGTCACCCGTGTGGAAATTCTCGATACCTGAACTCAAGGTACGCTGTGTAATACACTATTTAAAGACTGATGGCGATACCTTGAAGGCTTTGAACGTGATATTTCATGGATTTCTAGATGCTTTTCTGGTGATTTCAGACAATGTGTGATGAGATAACTGTATAATCCCGGTATAATATAGTCATGTGACTGTTGTAATTCATTTCGTCAGTATGTTGACTATTAACTGAGTTGCCTGTCTTTGTACAATGTACAAGTTATTCAGTATTATTGTACTAGAGTGTGTAGTTATAGACTGTACTGTGTAAACATGTCACTATTAATCGTATGAGAGTATGTGTACAAGTTTGTACCATGTACAAGTCACAGGGGTGTCATTAGGAATTGGGTACTAGGTACATTATATGGACTGGCTCTAAACATGAGTGTAGAGTGCAATTTAGAAAAGCTTGAAAACTAAATAACTAATTAGTACTAAATAGCACTAACGAAACAATAGGAAACAATAGAAATAGCACTATTTAGTACTATTTAAAATTAGTATTATTTCACGCTTTTCTAAATTGCACTCTACCAATAAAGCTTTCTAATTGAACAATTTGCCATTGTGTCTGTCTACACAGTGACCAGTGCAACGCTCCTCAATAATGTGACTGCCTTCAATGTATTCACATAGTTTTGTCCCTACATACATGTATCGTCTGATCATTATTAGATGTGATGGTCAGAGGATAGGACAATCAATTGAGTATCTAGTCATAGCTAAGGATCGTTGACTAATACTGACTAGAGAGGTGTGCAAATACATTAGAGGAGGTCACAGTATTTGGTGTCACACTGTAACGTCTTCACCTATTGTATTAATCCAACTGGTGATATTGTCTATTGATAGGTTGGCACACTAGATACATTAGTCGGTTTGTCTGATGACTTGAGCAAGCTCGATGCCTTTGTAGACAGGTATGTTGTTATTCTTTGGTGCGCATGTGAGCATATATAGTTACATGAAGAAATATTATTATTATATAATTATCGATGAAATATCTATATTTCTCTCCTTCGAAAAATTGATATCTTCACACGTGAGGATAACATGTTATCTTCACATGTGAAGATATCATATCGTAAAGTAAACATTATTTCAAAAAAAATAAAAATGTTTCATCGATAATTATATAATAAACAGAATATTACATGGTCGCTTGGAGATACGAATTTTATCTTCTCGTGTTGAATATCTCTCACTCGTTCGCTGCGCTCACTCGTGAGAGATATCATCAACACTCGAAGATAAAATTCGTATCTCCGCGCGCCCATGTAATATCCTCTATTTATTATTGCAACATGTCACTTGCATTATTTTGATACTTGATAAAGATGAATCATTTATTAAAGTATGTTGTGTAAATGATCTTTCAGTGTAGCTAAGAAGGTAGCTCATTACATGAGTGACGTGTTAGAAGGTGAACATCAGGTATGTAAAGCAATGATATATTCACACTAAATCTCTCAGTGCACACCTCATTGTTATAACTTTCTCTATACAGGATCGAGTTAAAGAAAACCTGCTAGCAAATGGCCGTGAGTAGTGTTTGTCCCTGACATTCATCCATTCACTTGTTACTGATATTTCATTTGTTATAGAGGATCTGTCAAATTATGTGACTAAATTTCAATGGGACTCAGCTAAATATCCAATCAAGCAATCACTAAGAAATCTAACTGAGATCATTAGCAAGGTATGTAAACTATTACCAATTGGGCTTCCTGTGCTTATTAACACAGGAATCCCAATATTGGTTGAGTTTCATTTGATGTGTTTTTCTTACAGCAAGTAACTCAAATAGAACATGATCTTAAGACCAAAGCACAGGCATATAATAGCATTAAAGGAACTCTGGCATCTCTGGAGAGAAAATCAACGTATGTAATGAAGCACTATTATTATTATTATTATTATTTCGATCTATTTATTGTATATTGTATGTGTCGCAGGGCTCCTTTTGATATCAGAGGCTACTATAGCCACTGACTGGACTACCCTGCTGTTTTATTTGTGTTTAAATAAAGGTGTCTATCTATCTATCTATCACTAACTGTAATATTTATCACTAACTATGGTAATGACAATGATACCAAATATGGTGGTGGTACTCGTGATGATGGTGGTGATGATATGATAATGAAGAGGATGATGATGATGACGATGGTGATGAATGATATATCTATTTATGTTTTAGGGGAAGTCTTCTGGCTAGGAGTCTTGGAGAACTGGTCAAGAAAGAGCACTTTGTTCTTGATTCAGAATATCTCACTACTCTACTGGTTGTTGTACCAAAGTAGGTTGTTCTCGTTTGTGGCAGAAAATTGTTGAACTGTGTTTCATTTACTTCATTGTTTCTTTCAGAGCGTTGTTTAATGAATGGAGAAACAAATACTGGAAACTAACAGATATGGTTGTACCTGAGTCAACCAAGTAAGTATATAATGTACATAATACTGGAAACTAACAGATATGGTTGTACCTGAGTCAACCAAGTAAGTATATAATGTACATATAATACTGGAAACTAACAGATATGGTTGTACCTGAGTCAACCAAGTAAGTATATAATGTACATAATACTGGAAACTAACAGATATGGTTGTACCTGAGTCAACCAAGTAAGTATATAATGTACATAATACTGGAAACTAACAGATATGGTTGTACCTGAGTCAACCAAGTAAGTATATAATGTACATAATACTGGAAACTAACAGATATGGTTGTACCTGAGTCAACCAAGTAAGTATATAATGTACATATATTTTTAGTTAGGATACATTTTAAATTTTAATACTTTACGCCAGATAGAATTTAAATAAGGGGGGAGGGGTTGGGGAAATTAGGTGGGATTTTGGGTTTGGGTATGGGTGTAAATTTTAGGTAGATAGGTGTCCTCAATTAGTTTACACTTGTGTAAGCTAGGTAATTTGACACGTTAATAAAGGTTATTATTATTATTATTATTATTATATACACCTATTTCAATTATGTTAGTCCCCTGAAAAGGATGGAAGGTGCGACCCTGAAGAATCATCAACCATAATCTTCATAAACGTCTTGTATTAAACAAGAACATTGCAGTGAAGCAAATTCAAGTGACATTCAAAATGAGATCTGGCTGAATGTTTTGTTGAAATGTCAGGGAATTTGGGTAGAAAGACTTGGTAAACAGTATCTCCCATGATTCTCTGGGGTCGCACCTTTGTGAGTCAAGGGTGACTAACTGTATTGAATTAGGTGTATATACGAGCCAGACCAAAATCTCACCCAAGGCACTTTTACCAGTTGAAAGTAAATAAACAAATGAAAACTAGAACTACCGTGACGTCGTTAATTCAGTTTTAAAACGATGTTTTACTGAGGCAACTTCCTCAGTTCGCCTACTGGCTACGGGCCTGATATACAAATGTATTAGGCTGAGTTATGGTGTATTAATACAGAAGGTACAAGCAATAGTGGCTTAGTTGGCTAGTGCTGTTGTGGATGCAGTGTTGATACGTTTTCTTGTATCTCAGGCTAGTCTTTGAAGACAATGAAAATGGCTTGTTTACAGTGACTTTGTTCAAGAAGGTTGTTGATGAATTCAAGCATCACGCAAGAGATAATAAGTGAGTTATCTGATGTAACAATGTATGGGACCATGCAAGAAAACACAAGTGATGTCTGATTGAGGACTTAAGAGAGGATATCAGTAAGAATAGAGATTCGCCGGTCAATTAAAAAAAATCGAATTTAATTTCTTTAGCCATGTCATTCCTTTCGATGACCTATTACTCGGGCCCAGGCCGCAGGCCGCCCGAGTTAGAAAATGCGGATTTCGGTAGTAGTAGTAGTAGTAGTAGTAGTAGTTTTGTTCGGCTTCAAAATGACGAGTATGCGACGTATTTAATCGTATCCGGAGTTTCAAGATTACTCCGCAGATTTGAAAAGATAAAGGAGACACAGGACTCAAGTAGATTATGAATCTTAGTTTTGAAAGCAGCTGTAGATCTTCAAGCTATTAAAAGGTCAGGATTCTAGTTCATCGTTCAATGACTAGAAGTGGTAAAAGGACTAGAAGCTCGCTTAAAATATATATTTTTTTAAACAAACGCGAGGCCGTTATCGGAACCATCTGACCTATGCAACCTCAAGACGTATCATGTTCGTACTCACCGGACTAATAGTCTCCCTCGTCACTCAACTGTCACTGATTGTCATGACGTCAGAGAAATTATATTGTATTGAAGAAGATGTCCTTGTTTTATTCGACGTTCGAACCGTAACTCGAACCCGAACTCGATTCCAAACTCGACGTTTCGGGATCTGAAGCTAGAGAGGGGACCTTTACACAAACTCATCAAAATCAAATCAATTGAACTCAAAGTCAAAAGGTAATCAAATGAACTCAAAGGCAAATCAAATGAACTCGACACATACATGTATATACATAGTCTCCCTCGTCACGCAACTGTCAGTCATTGTCAGGTCTCTCCTCGCGCAGCTGACATTGTCCTTGTTCTTCAACCAACTGGCATTCATTTTCAAGTACTTCCTCGAACAACTGACATTTTCCTTTTCACAATGCCCGAGTGAACGCTCATTGAGCGTCTTGTTTTAGGGAAAAATACTAAAAAGTTCCAGCGATTTTTATTTTAGGAGAAATTTGCAGTTTTTAAAAACCCGCCTGATGACTGAAAATTTTCGGCTAAATTATAAGGCAACTTTGAACAGTCGGTGTGTGTTCATCTCTAGCACTACAACAACGACATTCAGCATACTTAATAAACGTTTCTTGGTCTTTTCTATTGTAGTATTTATTTTTGTGTAACTTTTTTAGTTATTTTTCAAATTTGGTTTTAAAAAGGTGTACTGAGCGCCATGAACGGAACGTTGAAATATAGGCAATGTTTGAGGTACGAAAACGGAATCTGGTACCTAATTCTTTGAGGAAAACGCCATGCCCCAGGAAAGCTTCACCTTTGCTCTTTCAGTTTAGAAAGTTTCAACTTTGAGAATTCAATGTAGCATTTTTGAGAAATAAAAATATTATGCTTGGGACTGCCAAAATTAGCATTAATTTCGACCTATCGCGGACATTTTTGTCATCCAATCACAAAACGTAATGCCAAAACACGACTATCTTTCACTTTTAGTTGATTGCTGCTGATGGAAAACAATCTTCGAGTCAATAGGAATGTAACTCTCGCAAAAGTTAAAATTAGCATAGATTGTCGATCAGATAACAGCATCTCACAGAAAAAATTACGAATTTTGTCTAAGCGACGTTTATACGAAATTCCACCCTTTCAAGCAAGTATGAATTCTGTTTTGTTTGATATTTTATGATTAAAACTATTATTTCATGCCGCAAAAAAAATATTCGAAGGGCAGTAGTGTGACTTGCAGCAGTTACATTGCGTTACATAATTGGTTTGTCAACAAAGTGGAGCATCCAGTCAAAATATCCAAACTCTTCATGAATAAGCGACAGTTTTAAGTATAAATCAGCTTAATTGTTTGTAAATCTTATTTGGAGCAAATTCTAAGCATTTCAAAGTGAAGAACCATAATTTTCGGAAACGGCCAATACTACGGTGTTTATTTGACCAATGAATATGCTAATTTTCACTATTTTAGGAGCTTAATGTGGCTGAAATAGCTCAAATATTGTTGAAAATCATTCCTATTAACTCCAAGATTGTTATCAGTTGGCAGCGATCAACTAAAATGCAAGGTAGTCGTGTTTTGGCATTAAGTTTTGTGTTTTAACGACAAAAATGTCCGCGACAGGCTGAAATTAATGCTAATTTTGGTAGTCCCAAGCATAATAGTTTTATTTCTCAAAAATGCTACATTGAATTCTCAAAGTTGAAACTTTCTAAACTGAAAGAGCAAAGGTGAAGCTTTCCTGGGGCATGGCGTTTTCCTCAAAGAATTAGGTACCAGATTCCGTTTTCGTACCTCAAACATTGCCTATATTTCAACGTTCCGTTCATGGCGCTCAGTACACCTTTTTAAAACCAAATTTGAAAAATAACTAAAAAAGTTACACAAAAATAAATACTACAATAGAAAAGACCAAGAAACGTTTATTAAGTATGCTGAATGTCGTTGTTGTAGTGCTAGAGATGAACACACACTGACTGTTCAAAGTTGCCTTATAATTTAGCCGAAAATTTTCAGTCATCAGGCGGGTTTTTAAAAACTGCAAATTTCTCCTAAAATAAAAATCGCTGGAACGTTTTAGTATTTTTCCCTAAAATAGGTCATCGAAAGGAATGATATGGCGAAAGAAAATTAAATTCGATTTTTTTTAATTGACCGGCGAATCTCTATTCTTACTGATATCCTCTCTTAAAGGCTCTTTGAATTCCAAAGGAGAATTTTGATTTTCATCATGTCACTTACACTGCTCTTGTAAATAGAGTCATCTACATTTATTTTGTCAGCAGAAACTATATACATAAGTACAGTTATCACGCTAACATTAAATTAAACATTAATAATACAAAATTGGAGTCGTTTTCATATGAGTGGGAAAGTTACCGCACCATCACCGCACCGCGCCTTGCCATACTGAAAGAGTTTGATTGGATGAGATGCATCTGCACGCTTTTTGATTGGTTTAGAAAGGAGGCCATTTGAGTGTCACGGTACCACAGGGTTCCCACTCGTACGAAAACCACTCTAAGATGACATTTCATAATTGTGGTGTTTGTTGTTCAGGTTCCTAGTGAGAGATTTTGTGTATGACGAGAAAGAACTAGAGGCTGGTAAAAATGAAATTACAAAACTTGAATCAACAAAGAAGAAACAGTTTGTAAGTATTCCGCATTAGAATTGAATTGAATTACACTTTTCTTATCTTGACTATTATTTGTGATTAGGGACCATTAGTGAGATGGCTGAGAGTAAACTTTAGTGAAGCGTTTACTGCATGGATTCATGTCAAGGTATCTAATGCCTAATTATTATTATACCAGTACCCTTGCTGGTCATTAATACCACCAGTACATAATTAATCCAGGTCGTTATCTTTCCAGGCATTAATAGTGTTTGTGGAGTCAGTATTAAGGTATGTTGATCAATCAATCAATCAATCAATCGTTTATTTACACCTGTTTTCAAAAACGTTGCCCATTTATAAAATACAAATATAAATGGCCAACATATTTGAAAACAGGTGTATCCACATTACGTCAGAGTTGATTTAAGACACATTACCATAACTGCATCTAAGCACAGCATTGGTTGATGTTCAAGTAATAAAATGCTATTGTTTTGCTTCTCTGCAGATATGGTTTGCCAGTGAACTTCCAAGCCATGCTCATACAGGTAGGGATCAAACGTCCATCAATCAATGTGCTACTATTAAAGTTACATGTATAGTTACCAAGAAACTCATCTTATTAGCTTGGTAAAACTGCAACAAAAACAGTGTTGCTTGACTGATGTGATGATATTCTGGGGGCGTTACTGTGATACGAATTGATAGTAATTGAACTTTGGTTATCTGTTAGCCAACCAAAAAGACCCAAAAAAGGATACGTGATATGCTGGATTCATCTTACAGTTACCTGGAGTCAAAGTCGTATGGAAGTCCTGATTTAAATGAGGTATGAATATCTGACACAGGTGCTTCCATCTCTGCTATTACTACTACTACTGATCATCATTTTCATCATCAACAACTTCACCATCAGCCTGATCATCATAACTACATGTATGTATTGTATAACTATCACCATCATCACTAATCATCACCATCATCACTACTACTACTATCCCCATTATCTTTTTACACGGCTCAAAGGGAGAGCACTTTGTAATTAATTTTAATTTTAGTGATTTTGATTCCGTGTTTAAATAAAGTTCATTCATTCATTCATTCATCATCACTAATCATCACCATCATCACTACTACTATCACCACTACTATCACTACCTACTATCACTACCTACTATCACTACCTATCACTACCTACTATCACCACCACCACCACTATCACTACCTACTATCACTACCTACTATCACCACCACCACCACTACCTACTATCACCACCACTATCACTACCTACTATCACTACCTACTATCACTACCTACTATCACTACCTACTATCACCACCACTATGACTACCTACTATCACTACCTACTATCACTACCTACTATCACCACCACTATCACTACCTACTATCACCACCACTATCACCACCTACTATCACTACCTACTATCACTACCTACTATCACCACCACTATCACTACCTACTATCACTACCTACTATCACCACCACTATCACTACCTACTATCACTACCTACTATCACCACCACTATCACTACCTACTATCACTACCTACTATCACTACCTACTATCACCACCACTATCACTACCTACTATCACTACTACTATCACTACCTACTATCACCACCACTATGACTACCTACTATCACTACCTACTATCACTACCTACTATCACTACCTACTATCACCACCACTATCACTACCTACTATCACTACCTATCACTACCTACTATCACTACCTACTATCACTACCTACTATCACTACTACTATCACTACCTACTATCACCACCACTACCTACTATCACTACTACTATCACTACCTACTATCACCACCACTATCACTACCTACTATCACTACTACTATCACTACCTACTATCACCACCACCACCACTATCACTACCTACTATCACTACTACTATCACTACTACTATCACTACCTACTATCACCACCACTATCACTACCTACTATCACTACTACTATCACTACCTACTATCACCACCACCACCACTATCACTACCTACTATCACCACCACTATCACTACCTACTATCACTACCTACTATCACTACCTACTATCACTACCACTATCACTACCTACTATCACTACTACTATCACCACCACTATCACTACCTACTATCACTACTACTATCACTACCTACTATCACTACCTACTATCACTACCTACTATTACTACCTACTATCACTACCTATCACTACCTACTATCACCACCACTATCACTACCTACTATCACTACCTACTATCACTACCTACTATCACCACCACTATCACTACCTACTATCACTACCTACTATCACTACCTACTATCACTACTACTATCACTACCTACTATCACTACCTACTATCACCACCACTATCACTACCTACTATCACTACCTACTATCACTACCTACTATCACTACCTATCACTACCTACTATCACCACCACCACCACTATCACTACCTACTATCACCACCACCACCACTATCACTACCTACTATCACCACCACTATCACTACCTACTATCACTACCTACTATCACTACCTACTATCACCACCACCACCACTATCACTACCTACTATCACCACCACCACCACTATCACTACCTACTATCACCACCACTATCACTACCTACTATCACTACCTACTATCACCACCACTATCACTACCTATCACTACCTACTATCATCACCACCACCACTATCACTACCTACTATCACCACTACTATCACTACTACTATCACTACCTACTATAACCTCTACTAATATTGATTGGTTGTCTAGCTTCAGGTTGATATCCCAGGACTGATTATGGCTCAAAATGATTACTACCCTTATGTGTCCTACCAAGTCAAACTCAACTTACTGGAGAAATAAATACCTAAACCAATCAATACATTAATAACACAACAATGAATAACAATAGCATGTGACCTACAATATCATTGACGTTAGATACAATAATTATGACAATACAATAACATGTGACCTACAATATCATTGACGTTAGATACAATAATTATGACTGCAAGAAGCTGTGCTTATTCGTGAAACTGTGCTGAAAACAGTCAAAGTTTGAGTGTGAAAGAGCCAGGGTATTGCCCTTGGACTGACATTTATACAGACACTTTGTCTGTCACAGTAGTGTTAGCCTCCCCAGCAGGCATTTTTAGGGGCTGTCATGCATGCCTGCGGGAGAGGCTACAGTACATGTATGTATTAATGGGATTTAAATGTATTTCAATATAAACTTGAACAATGATTTTTCAGCAGAGTTTCATGTCAATTGGCTATTTTGTTGTGTAGATACAGTCTCTTGAATATTAGGCTGAATGATAGGATCCTGTGTTCAGTATTTTGTTGCAATGCCAGGTCGTTTGATATGATTATCTGT
>JAUJYZ010000052.1:175000-196616 GCA_033675265.1 Actinostola sp. cb2023
TTGGTTCGACAGCTATAATAAATTCAACAGGGCCTGTTACATTATGTGACATTAGAGCGGCAACTGAGTCAGACGGCATCCTTATGATGTGCCAAACTAATAAAATTTTCCCACAATTCTCCAGTAAGTTCTTCTGTACATGCTCAACTAATACTTTCTTTTGCATTTGTTTAAAGTTCGATATTTGACTCAACCTGTCGAACGGAATTATTTGCAATTAGGTACGGCACATGACAGGTTCAACGTTTGACCCTAGCCTAGAGTTATATAGCGTACAATGTCTCTCTTACAAAACGCTTTGAATGGAGTTTTAACACTTACGTGGACCTTTTGGTTGCTTATGCTGCTGTGACCCATCTTAGAACAGATAATAGAAGAGCACATTACATACAAATATTTAATGTCTCTGGACAGACACCCATCTGCCTAAGATTAATATCTCTGGACAGACACCCATCTGCCAAAGATTAATATCTCTGGACAGACACCCATCTGCCAAAGATTAATATCTCTGGACAGACACCCATCTGCCTAAGATTAATATCTCTGGACAGACACCCATCTGCCAAAGATTAATATCTCTGGACAGACACCCGTCTGCCTAAGATTAATGTCTCTGGACAGACACCCATCTGCCTAAGATTAATATCTCTGGACAGACACCCGTCTGCCTAAGATTAATATCTCTGGACAGACACCCGTCTGCCTAAGATTAATATCTCTGGACAGACACCCATCTGCCTAAGATTAATATATCTGGACAGACACCCATCTGCCTAAGATTAATATCTCTGGACAGACACCCATCTGCCTAAGATTAATGTCTCTGGACAGACACCCATCTGCCTAAGATTAATATCTCTGGACAGACACCCATCTGCCTAAGATTAATATCTCTGGACAGACACCCATCTGCCTAAGATTAATGTCTCTGGACAGACACCCATCTGCCTAAGATTAATATCTCTGGACAGACACCCGTCTGCCTAAGATTAATATCTCTGGACAGACACCCATCTGCCTAAGATTAATGTCTCAGGACAGACACCCATCTGCCTAAGATTAATGTCTCTGGACAGACACCCATCTGCCTAAGATTGATATCTCTGGACAGACACCCATCTGCCTAAGATTAATGTCTCTGGACAGACACCCATCTGCCTAAGATTGATATCTCTGGACAGACACCCATCTGCCTAAGATTAATGTCTCTGGACAGACACCCATCTGCCTAAGATTAATATCTCTGGACAGACACCCATCTGCCTAAGATTAATATCTCTGGATAGCCACCCATCTGCCTAAGATTAATATCTCTGGACAGACACCCGTCTGCCTAAGATTAATATCTCTGGACAGACACCCATCTGCCTAAGATTAATATCTCTGGACAGACACCCATCTGCCTAAGATTAATGTCTCTGGACAGACACCCATCTGCCTAAGATTAATATCTCTGGACAGACACCCATCTGCCTAAGATTAATGTCTCTGGACAGACACCCATCTGCCAAAGATTAATATCTCTGGATAGACACCCATCTGCCTAAGATTAATATCTCTGGACAGACACCCATCTGCCTAAGATTAATATCTCTGGACAGACACCCATCTGCCTAAGATTAATATCTCTGGACAGACACCCATCTGCCTAAGATTAATGTCTCTGGACAGACACCCATCTGCCTAAGATTAATATCTCTGGACAGACACCCATCTGCCTAAGATTAATGTCTCTGGACAGACACCCATCTGCCAAAGATTAATATCTCTGGACAGACACCCATCTGCCAAAGATTAATGTCTCTGGACAGACACCCATCTGCCAAAGATTAATGTCTCTGGACAGACACCTGTCTGCCTAAGATTAATGTCTCTGGACAGACACCCATCTGCCAAAGATTAATGTCTCTGGACAGACACCCATCTGCCAAAGATTAATATCTCTGGACAGACACCCATCTGCCAAAGATTAATGTCTCTGGACAGACACCCATCTGCCTAAGATTAATATCTCTGGACAGACACCCATCTGCCTAAGATTAATGTCTCTGGACAGACACCCATCTGCCAAAGATTAATATCTCTGGACAGACACCCATCTGCCTAAGATTAATATCTCTGGACAGACACCCATCTGCCTAAGATTAATGTCTCTGGACAGACACCCATCTGCCAAAGATTAATATCTCTGGATAGACACCCATCTGCCTAAGATTAATATCTCTGGACAGACACCCATCTGCCTAAGATTAATATCTCTGGACAGACACCCATCTGCCTAAGATTAATATCTCTGGACAGACACCCATCTGCCTAAGATTAATGTCTCTGGACAGACACCCATCTGCCTAAGATTAATATCTCTGGACAGACACCCATCTGCCTAAGATTAATGTCTCTGGACAGACACCCATCTGCCAAAGATTAATATCTCTGGACAGACACCCATCTGCCAAAGATTAATGTCTTTGGACAGACACCCATCTGCCAAAGATTAATGTCTCTGGACAGACACCTGTCTGCCTAAGATTAATGTCTCTGGACAGACACCCATCTGCCAAAGATTAATATCTCTGGACAGACACCATCTGCCTAAGATTAATGTCTCTGGACAGACACCCATATGCCTAAGATTAATGTCTCTGGACAGACACCCATCTGCCTAAGATTAATATCTCTGGACAAACACCCATCTGCCTAAGATTAATATCTCTGGATAGACACCCATCTGCCTAAGATTAATATCTCTGGATAGACACCCATCTGCCTAAGATTAATATCTCTGGATAGACACCCATCTGCCTAAGATTAATATCTCTGGATAGACACCCATCTGCCTAAGATTAATATCTCTGGATAGACACCCATCTGCCTAAGATTAATATCTCTGGATAGACACCCGTCTGCCTAAGATTAATATCTCTGGACAGACACCCATCTGCCTAAGATTAATGTCTCTGGACAGACACCCATCTGCCAAAGATTAATGTCTCTGGACAGACACCCATCTGCCAAAGATTAATATCTCTGGACAGACACCCATCTGCCAAAGATTAATGTCTCTGGACAGACACCCATCTGCCTAAGATTAATATCTCTGGACAGACACCCATCTGCCTAAGATTAATGTCTCTGGACAGACACCCATCTGCCAAAGATTAATATCTCTGGACAGACACCCATCTGCCTAAGATTAATATCTCTGGACAGACACCCATCTGCCTAAGATTAATGTCTCTGGACAGACACCCATCTGCCAAAGATTAATATCTCTGGATAGACACCCATCTGCCTAAGATTAATATCTCTGGACAGACACCCATCTGCCTAAGATTAATATCTCTGGACAGACACCCATCTGCCTAAGATTAATATCTCTGGACAGACACCCATCTGCCTAAGATTAATGTCTCTGGACAGACACCCATCTGCCTAAGATTAATATCTCTGGACAGACACCCATCTGCCTAAGATTAATGTCTCTGGACAGACACCCATCTGCCAAAGATTAATATCTCTGGACAGACACCCATCTGCCAAAGATTAATGTCTCTGGACAGACACCCATCTGCCAAAGATTAATGTCTCTGGACAGACACCTGTCTGCCTAAGATTAATGTCTCTGGACAGACACCCATCTGCCAAAGATTAATATCTCTGGACAGACACCCATCTGCCTAAGATTAATGTCTCTGGACAGACACCCATATGCCTAAGATTAATGTCTCTGGACAGACACCCATCTGCCTAAGATTAATATCTCTGGACAAACACCCATCTGCCTAAGATTAATATCTCTGGATAGACACCCATCTGCCTAAGATTAATATCTCTGGATAGACACCCATCTGCCTAAGATTAATATCTCTGGATAGACACCCATCTGCCTAAGATTAATATCTCTGGATAGACACCCATCTGCCTAAGATTAATATCTCTGGATAGACACCCATCTGCCTAAGATTAATATCTCTGGATAGACACCCGTCTGCCTAAGATTAATATCTCTGGACAGACACCCATCTGCCTAAGATTAATGTCTCTGGACAGACACCCATCTGCCTAAGATTAATGTCTCTGGACAGACACCCATCTGCCTAAGATTAATATCTCTGGACAGACACCCATCTGCCTAAGATTAATGTCTCTGGACAGACACCCATCTGCCTAAGATTAATATCTCTGGACAGACACCCATCTGCCTAAGATTGATGCATTCCACTATAAATCAAGAAACACCTCTAGATGAGCCCTATGGACATTAATTTACTGTCTGCATTACTCCGACCATCATTCTCTCTCTCCCAACGTATTAATGGACGAGTTTCACTCAATCTTGAGAATATTGTCATGGCACCTGAAATTCTTCTCATCACTGTTGACTGTCTATGTGATTATTATTACGACACTTTGATAGCCAAACATACCTTGATGCCCTCTTCTCTTTTGACCATGCCCTTCTGAGTGGCTCATGTCATAGAAGAATCCACCCTTCTCTGAGGACTGTGACATTTTAAAACATTCTTTATAAATTCACTATTTAGTGCAATAGTTCATTAAAGTATAACCAGGAATACCTGTTTGCTATCAGCTTTTGATGAACTCAGTAATAGTTTATTGTATGGTAATTCATTAAAGTATAACCAGGAATACCTGTTTGCTATCAGCTTTTGATGAACTCAGTAATAGTTTATTGTATGGTAATTAAAGTATAACCAGGAATACCTGTTTGCTATCAGCTTTTGATGAACTCAGTAATAGTTTATTGTATGGTAATTCATTAAAGTATAACCAGGAATACCTGTTTGCTATCAGCTTTGGATGAACTCAGTAATAGTTTATTGTATGGTAATTCTGTGACGTCCTCAGGCTGCTCAGTGAGTTTATCATTTTCCATGTTACACATTGGAACAATATTGAATGCGTACATATACTAGAACATATAAAGTAAGACAATGATTGCATACACTAGTACATAGACCACACATTGGAACAATATTGAATGCGTACATGTACTAGAACATATAAAGTAAGACAATGATTGCATACACTAGTATATAGACCACACATTGGAACAATATTGAATGCATACATATACTAGAACATATAAAGTAAGACAATGATTGCATACACTAGTATATAGACCATACATTGGAACAATATTGAATGCATACATATACTAGAACATATAAAGTAAGACAATGATTGCATACACTAGTATATAGACCACACATTGGAACAATATTGAATGCATACATATACTAGAACATATAAAGTAAGACAATGATTGCCATACACTAGTATATAGACCATACATTGGAACAATATTGAATGCATACATATACTAGAACATATAAAGTAAGACAATGATTGCATACACTAGTATATAGACCACACATTGGAACAATATTGAATGCATACATATACTAGAACATATAAAGTAAGACAATGATTGCATACACTAGTATATAGACCACACATTGGAACAATATTGAATGCGTACATATACTAGAACATATAAAGTAAGACAATGATTGCATACACTAGTATATAGACCATACATTGGAACAATATTGAATGCATACATATACTAGAACATATAAAGTAAAGTAAGACAATGATTGCATACACTAGTATATAGACCACACATTGGAACAATATTGAATGCATACATATACTAGAACATATAAAGTAAGACAATGATTGCATACACTAGTATATAGACCACACATTGGAACAATATTGAATGCATACATATACTAGAACATATAAAGTAAGACAATGATTGCATACACTAGTATATATAGACCATACATTGGAACAATATTGAATGCATACATATACTAGAACATATAAAGTAAGACAATGATTGCATACACTAGTATATAGACCACACATTGGAACAATATTGAATGCATACATATACTAGTAGAACATATAAAGTAAGACAATGATTGCATACACTAGTATATAGACCACACATTGGAACAATATTGAATGCATACATATACTAGAACATATAAAGTAAGACAATGATTGCATACACTAGTATATAGACCATACATTGGAACAATATTGAATGCATACATATACTAGAACATATAAAGTAAGACAATGATTGCATACACTAGTATATAGACCACACATTGGAACAATATTGAATGCATACATATACTAGAACATATAAAGTAAGACAATGATTGCATACACTAGTATATAGACCATACATTGGAACAATATTGAATGCATACATATACTAGAACATATAAAGTAAGACAATGATTGCATACACTAGTATATAGACCACACATTGGAACAATATTGAATGCATACATATACTAGAACATATAAAGTAAGACAATGATTGCATACACTAGTATATAGACCATACATTGGAACAATATTGAATGCATACATATACTAGAACATATAAAGTAAGACAATGATTGCATACACTAGTATATAGACCACACATTGGAACAATATTGAATGCATACATATACTAGAACATATAAAGTAAGACAATGATTGCATACACTAGTATATAGACCATACATTGGAACAATATTGAATGCATACATATACTAGAACATATAAAGTAAGACAATGATTGCATACACTAGTATATAGACCATACATTGGAACAATATTGAATGCATACATGTACTAGAACATATAAAGTAAGACAATGATTGCATACACTAGTATATAGACCATGTTACACATTGGAACAATATTGAATGCATACATATACTAGAACATATAAAGTAAAACAATGATTGCATACACTAGTATATAGACCATACATTGGAACAATATTGAATGCATACATATACTAGAACATATAAAGTAAGACAATGATTGCATACACTAGTATATAGACCATACATTGGAACAATATTGAATGCGTACATGTACTAGAACATATAAAGTAAAACAATGATTGCATACACTAGTATATAGACCATACATTGGAACAATATTGAATGCGTACATGTACTAGAACATATAAAGTAAAACAATGATTGCATACACTAGTATATAGACCACACATTGGAACAATATTGAATGCGTACATGTACTAGAACATATAAAGTAAAACAATGATTGCATACACTAGTATATAGACCATACATTGGAACAATATTGAATGCATACATATACTAGAACATATAAAGTAAGACAATGATTGCATACACTAGTATATAGACCATACATTGGAACAATATTGAATGCGTACATGTACTAGAACATATAAAGTAAAACAATGATTGCATACACTAGTATATAGACCATACATTGGAACAATATTGAATGCGTACATGTACTAGAACATATAAAGTAAGACAATGATTGCATACACTAGTATATAGACCACACATTGGAACAATATTGAATGCGTACATGTACTAGAACATATAAAGTAAAACAATGATTGCATACACTAGTATATAGACCATACATTGGAACAATATTGAATGCGTACATGTACTAGAACATATAAAGTAAAACAATGATTGCATACACTAGTATATAGACCATACATTGGAACAATATTGAATGCGTACATGTACTAGAACATATAAAGTAAGACAATGATTGCATACACTAGTATATAGACCATACATTGGAACAATATTGAATGCGTACATGTACTAGAACATATAAAGTAAGACAATGATTGCATACACTAGTATATAGACCACACATTGGAACAATATTGAATGCGTACATATACTAGAACATATAAAGTAAGACAATGATTGCATACACTAGTATATAGACCATACATTGGAACAATATTGAATGCATACATATACTAGAACATATAAAGTAAGACAATGATTGCATACACTAGTATATAGACCACACATTGGAACAATATTGAATGCATACATATACTAGAACATATAAAGTAAGACAATGATTGCATACACTAGTATATAGACCATACATTGGAACAATATTGAATGCATACATATACTAGAACATATAAAGTAAGACAATGATTGCATACACTAGTATATAGACCACACATTGGAACAATATTGAATGCATACATATACTAGAACATATAAAGTAAGACAATGATTGCATACACTAGTATATAGACCATACATTGGAACAATATTGAATGCATACATATACTAGAACATATAAAGTAAGACAATGATTGCATACACTAGTATATAGACCATACATTGGAACAATATTGAATGCGTACATATACTAGAACATATAAAGTAAGACAATGATTGCATACACTAGTATATAGACCATACATTGGAACAATATTGAATGCGTACATGTACTAGAACATATAAAGTAAGACAATACTAGTATATAGAACATACATTGGAACAATATTGAATGCATACATATACTAGAACATATAAAGTAAGACAATGATTGCATACACTAGTATATAGACCACACATTGGAACAATATTGAATGCATACATATACTAGAACATATAAAGTAAGACAATGATTGCATACACTAGTATATAGACCACACATTGGAACAATATTGAATGCGTACATATACTAGAACATATAAAGTAAGACAATGATTGCATACACTAGTATATAGACCATACATTGGAACAATATTGAATGCATACATATACTAGAACATATAAAGTAAGACAATGATTGCATACACTAGTATATAGACCACACATTGGAACAATATTGAATGCGTACATGTACTAGAACATATAAAGTAAAACAATGATTGCATACACTAGTATATAGACCATACATTGGAACAATATTGAATGCATACATATACTAGAACATATAAAGTAAGACAATGATTGCATACACTAGTATATAGACCATACATTGGAACAATATTGAAATGCATGTACATATACTAGAACATATATAAAGTAAGACAATGATTGCATACATACTAGAACATATAAATATAGACCACTACATTGGAACAATATTGAATGCGTACATATACTAGAACATATAAAGTAAGACAATGATTGCATACACTAGTATATAGACCATACATTGGAACAATATTGAATGCATACATATACTAGAACATATAAAGTAAGACAATGATTGCATACACTAGTATATAGACCACACATTGGAACAATATTGAATGCATACATATACTAGAACATATAAAGTAAGACAATGATTGCATACACTAGTATATAGACCAT
Organism: Actinostola sp. cb2023; assembly: GCA_033675265.1. Lineage (NCBI taxonomy): Eukaryota > Metazoa > Cnidaria > Anthozoa > Actiniaria > Actinostolidae > Actinostola > Actinostola sp. cb2023. Next base: position 184,192 of record JAUJYZ010000052.1, read on the forward strand.
ACATTGGAACAATATTGAATGCGTACATATACTAGAACATATAAAGTAAGACAATGATTGCATACACTAGTATATAGACCACACATTGGAACAATATTGAATGCGTACATATACTAGAACATATAAAGTAAAACAATGATTGCATACACTAGTATATAGACCACACATTGGAACAATATTGAATGTGTACATGTACTAGAACATATAAAGTAAGACAATGATTGCATACACTAGTATATAGACCATACAATGGAACAATATTGAATGTGTACATATACTAGAACATATAAAGTAAGACAATGATTGCATACACTAGTATATAGACCATACATTGGAACAATATTGAATGCGTACATATACTAGAACATATAAAGTAAGACAATGATTGCATACACTAGTATATAGACCATACATTGGAACAATATTGAATGCATACATATACTAGAACATATAAAGTAAGACAATGATTGCATACACTAGTATATAGACCACACATTGGAACAATATTGAATGCGTACATATACTAGAACATATAAAGTAAGACAATGATTGCATACACTAGTATATAGACCACACATTGGAACAATATTGAATGCGTACATATACTAGAACATATAAAGTAAGACAATGATTGCATACACTAGTATATAGACCATACATTGGAACAATATTGAATGCATACATATACTAGAACATATAAAGTAAAACAATGATTGCATACACTAGTATATAGACCATACAATGGAACAATATTGAATGCATACATGTACTAGAACATATAAAGTAAGACAATGATTGCATACACTAGTATATAGACCATACATTGGAACAATATTGAATGCGTACATATACTAGAACATATAAAGTAAGACAATGATTGCATACACTAGTATATAGACCATACATTGGAACAATATTGAATGTGTACATGTACTAGAACATATAAAGTAAGACAATGATTGCATACACTAGTATATAGACCATACATTGGAACAATATTGAATGCGTACATATACTAGAACATATAAAGTAAGACAATGATTGCATACACTAGTATATAGACCATACATTGGAACAATATTGAATGCATACATGTACTAGAACATATAAAGTAAGACAATGATTGCATACACTAGTATATAGACCATACATTGGAACAATATTGAATGCATACATATACTAGAACATATAAAGTAAAACAATATTGCATAAGTATATAGACCAATTGGAACAATATTGAATGCATACATATTAGAACATATAAAGTAAAACAATGATTGCATACACTAGTATATAGACCACACATTGGAACAATATTGAATGCGTACATGTACTAGAACATATAAAGTAAGACAATGATTGCATACACTAGTATATAGACCATACATTGGAACAATATTGAATGCATACATATACTAGAACATATAAAGTAAGACAATGATTGCATACACTAGTATATATATAGACCACACATTGGAACAATATTGAATGCATACATATACTAGAACATATAAAGTAAGACAATGATTGCATACACTAGTATATAGACCATACATTGGAACAATATTGAATGCATACATATACTAGAACATATAAAGTAAGACAATGATTGCATACACTAGTATATAGACCATACATTGGAACAATATTGAATGCATACATATACTAGAACATATAAAGTAAGACAATGATTGCATACACTAGTATATAGACCATACATTGGAACAATATTGAATGCATACATATACTAGAACATATAAAGTAAAACAATGATTGCATACACTAGTATATAGACCACACATTGGAACAATATTGAATGTGTACATGTACTAGAACATATAAAGTAAGACAATGATTGCATACACTAGTATATAGACCACACATTGGAACAATATTGAATGCATACATATACTAGAACATATAAAGTAAGACAATGATTGCATACACTAGTATATAGACCACACATTGGAACAATATTGAATGCGTACATATACTAGAACATATAAAGTAAGACAATGATTGCATACACTAGTATATAGACCATACATTGGAACAATATTGAATGCATACATATACTAGAACATATAAAGTAAGACAATGATTGCATACACTAGTATATAGACCATACATTGGAACAATATTGAATGCATACATATACTAGAACATATAAAGTAAAACAATGATTGCATACACTAGTATATAGACCACACATTGGAACAATATTGAATGCATACATATACTAGAACATATAAAGTAAGACAATGATTGCATACACTAGTATATAGACCACACATTGGAACAATATTGAATGCATACATATACTAGAACATATAAAGTAAGACAATGATTGCATACACTAGTATATAGACCACACATTGGAACAATATTGAATGCGTACATATACTAGAACATATAAAGTAAAACAATGATTGCATACACTAGTATATAGACCACACATTGGAACAATATTGAATGTGTACATATACTAGAACATATAAAGTAAGACAATGATTGCATACACTAGTATATAGACCATACAATGGAACAATATTGAATGTGTACATATACTAGAACATATAAAGTAAGACAATGATTGCATACACTAGTATATAGACCACACATTGGAACAATATTGAATGCGTACATATACTAGAACATATAAAGTAAGACAATGATTGCATACACTAGTATATAGACCATACATTGGAACAATATTGAATGCATACATATACTAGAACATATAAAGTAAAACAATGATTGCATACACTAGTATATAGACCATACATTGGAACAATATTGAATGTGTACATGTACTAGAACATATAAAGTAAAACAATGATTGCATACACTAGTATATAGACCATACATTGGAACAATATTGAATGTGTACATGTACTAGAACATATAAAGTAAGACAATGATTGCATACATAAGTATAAGACAATACATTGAACAATATTGAATGTGTACTGTACTAGAACATATAAAGTAAGACAATGATTGCATACACTAGTATATAGACCACACATTGGAACAATATTGAATGCGTACATATACTAGAACATATAAAGTAAAGACAATGATTGCATACACTAGTATATAGACCACACATTGGAACAATATTGAATGCGTACATGTACTAGAACATATAAAGTAAGACAATGATTGCATACACTAGTATATAGACCATACATTGGAACAATATTGAATGCATACATATACTAGAACATATAAAGTAAGACAATGATTGCATACACTAGTATATAGACCATACATTGGAACAATATTGAATGCGTACATATACTAGAACATATAAAGTAAGACAATGATTGCATACACTAGTATATAGACCATACATTGGAACAATATTGAATGCATACATATACTAGAACATATAAAGTAAAACAATGATTGCATACACTAGTATATAGACCATACATTGGAACAATATTGAATGCGTACATATACTAGAACATATAAAGTAAGACAATGATTGCATACACTAGTATATAGACCACACATTGGAACAATATTGAATGCATACATATACTAGAACATATAAAGTAAGACAATGATTGCATACACTAGTATATAGACCATACATTGGAACAATATTGAATGCATACATATACTAGAACATATAAAGTAAAAACAATGATTGCATACACTAGTATATAGACCACACATTGGAACAATATTGAATGCGTACATATACTAGAACATATAAAGTAAAACAATGATTGCATACACTAGCTAGTATATAGACCATACATTGGAACAATATTGAATGCGTACATATACTAGAACATATAAAGTAAAACAATGATTGCATACACTAGCTAGTATATAGACCATACATTGGAACAATATTGAATGTGTACATATACTAGAACATATAAAGTAAGACAATGATTGCATACACTAGTATATAGACCATACATTGGAACAATATTGAATGCGTACATATACTAGAACATATAAAGTAAGACAATGATTGCATACACTAGCTAGTATATAGACCACACATTGGAACAATATTGAATGCATACATATACTAGAACATATAAAGTAAAACAATGATTGCATACACTAGTATATAGACCATACATTGGAACAATATTGAATGCATACATATACTAGAACATATAAAGTAAGACAATGATTGCATACACTAGTAGTATAGACCATACATTGGAACAATATTGAATGCGTACATATACTAGAACATATAAAGTAAAACAATGATTGCATACACTAGTATATAGACCATACATTGGAACAATATTGAATGCATACATATACTAGAACATATAAAGTAAGACAATGATTGCATACACTAGCTAGTATATAGACCATACATTGGAACAATATTGAATGCATACATATACTAGAACATATAAAGTAAAACAATGATTGCATACACTAGCTAGTATATAGACCACACATTGGAACAATATTGAATGCATACATATACTAGAACATATAAAGTAAGACAATGATTGCATACACTAGTATATAGACCATACATTGGAACAACAATGATTGAATACACTATATATACATATACTAGAACATATAAAGTAAAGTAAAACAATGATTGCATACACTAGTATATAGACCATACATTGGAACAATATTGAATGCATACATATACTAGAACATATAAAGTAAAACAATGATTGCATACACTAGTATATAGACCATACATTGGAACAATATTGAATGCATACATATACTAGAACATATAAAGTAAGACAATGATTGCATACACTAGTATATAGACCACACATTGGAAAATACTGAACATATAAAGTAAGACAATATTGCATACACTACATATACTAGAACAATATATAATACATATAAGAACATATAAAGTAAGACAATGATTGCATACACTAGTAGTATATAGACCATACATTGGAACAATATTGAATGCATACATATACTAGAACATATAAAGTAAGACAATGATTGCATACACTAGTATATAGAGACCACACATTGGAACAATATTGAATGCATACATATACTAGAACATATAAAGTAAGACAATGATTGCATACACTAGTATATAGACCATACATTGGAACAATATTGAATGCATACATATACTAGAACATATAAAGTAAGACAATGATTGCATACACTAGTATATAGACCACACATTGGAACAATATTGAATGCGTACATATACTAGAACATATAAAGTAAGACAATGATTGCATACACTAGTATATATTGAACCATACATTGGAACAATATTTGAATGCATATACATATAGACCATACTAGAACATATAAAGTAAGACAATGATTGCATACACTATACACTAGTATATAGACCACACATTGGAACAATATTGAATGCATACATATACTAGAACATATAAAGTAAGACAATGATTGCATACACTAGTATATAGACCATACATTGGAACAATATTGAATGCATACATATACTAGAACATATAAAGTAAGACAATGATTGCATACACTAGTATATAGACCACACATTGGAACAATATTGAATGCATACATATACTAGAACATATAAAGTAAGACAATGATTGCATACACTAGTATATAGACCACACATTGGAACAATATTGAATGCATACATATACTAGAACATATAAAGTAAGACAATGATTGCATACACTAGTAGTATATAGACCACACATTGGAACAATATTGAATGCGTACATATACTAGAACATATAAAGTAAGACAATGATTGCATACACTAGTATATAGACCATACATTGGAACAATATTGAATGCATACATATACTAGAACATATAAAGTAAGACAATGATTGCATACACTAGCTAGTATATAGACCATACATTGGAACAATATTGAATGCATACATATACTAGAACATATAAAGTAAGACAATGATTGCATACACTAGTATATAGACCATACATTGGAACAATATTGAATGCATACATATACTAGAACATATAAAGTAAGACAATGATTGCATACACTAGCTAGTATATAGACCATACATTGGAACAATATTGAATGCGTACATATACTAGAACATATAAAGTAAGACAATGATTGCATACACTAGTATATAGACCATACATTGGAACAATATTGAATGCATACATATACTAGAACATATAAAGTAAGACAATGATTGCATACACTAGCTAGTATATAGACCATACATTGGAACAATATTGAATGCGTACATATACTAGAACATATAAAGTAAGACAATGATTGCATAATGATATGCATACACTAGTATATATAGACCAAAACATTGGAACAATATTGAATGCATACATATACTAGAACATAGAACATATAAAGTAAGACAATGATTGCATACACTAGCTAGTATATAGACCATACATTGGAACAATATTGAATGCATACATATACTAGAACATATAAAGTAAGACAATGATTGCATACACTAGTATATAGACCATACATTGGAACAATATTGAATGCGTACATATACTAGAACATATAAAGTAAGACAATGATTGCATACACTAGCTAGTATATAGACCATACATTGGAACAATATTGAATGCATACATATACTAGAACATATAAAGTAAGACAATGATTGCATACACTACTAGTATATAGACCATACATTGGAACAATATTGAATGCATACATATACTAGAACATATAAAGTAAGACAATGATTGCATACACTAGTATATAGACCACACATTGGAACAATATTGAATGCATACATATACTAGAACATATAAAGTAAGACAATGATTGCATACACTAGTATATATAGACCACACATTGGAACAATATTGAATGCATACATATACTAGAACATATAAAGTAAGACAATGATTGCATACACTAGCTAGTATATAGACCACACATTGGAACAATATTGAATGCATACATATACTAGAACATATAAAGTAAGACAATGATTGCATACACTAGTATATAGACCATACATTGGAACAATATTGAATGCATACATATACTAGAACATATAAAGTAAAAACAATGATTGCATACACTAGTATATAGACCATACATTGGAACAATATTGAATGCATACATATACTAGAACATATAAAGTAAAACAATGATTGCATACACTAGTATATAGACCATACATTGGAACAATATTGAATGCATACATATACTAGAACATATAAAGTAAGACAATGATTGCATACACTAGCTAGTATATAGACCATACATTGGAACAATATTGAATGCATACATATACTAGAACATATAAAGTAAAACAATGATTGCATACACTAGTATATAGACCATACATTGGAACAATATTGAATGCATACATATACTAGAACATATAAAGTAAGACAATGATTGCATACACTAGCTAGTATATAGACCACACATTGGAACAATATTGAATGCGTACATATACTAGAACATATAAAGTAAGACAATGATTGCATACACTAGCTAGTATATAGACCACACATTGGAACAATATTGAATGCGTACATATACTAGAACATATAAAGTAAGACAATGATTGCATACACTAGTATATAGACCATTACACATTGGAACAATATTGAATGCATACATATACTAGAACATATAAAGTAAAACAATGATTGCATACACTAGTATATAGACCATACATTGGAACAATATTGAATGCATACATATACTAGAACATATAAAGTAAGACAATGATTGCATACACTAGTATATAGACCACACATTGGAACAATATTGAATGCGTACATATACTAGAACATATAAAGTAAAGACAATGATTGCATACACTAGTATATAGACCATACACATTGGAACAATATTGAATGCATACATATACTAGAAACATATAAAGTAAGACAATGATTGCATACACTAGTATATAGACCACACATTGGAACAATATTGAATGCATACATATACTAGAACATATAAAGTAAGACAATGATTGCATACACACTAGTATATAGACCATACATTGGAACAATATTGAATGCGTACATATACTAGAACATATAAAGTAAGACAATGATTGCATACACTAGCTAGTATATAGACCATACATTGGAACAATATTGAATGCATACATATACTAGAACATATAAAGTAAGACAATGATTGCATACACTAGCTAGTATATACACCATACATTGGAACAATATTGAATGCATACATATACTAGAACATATAAAGTAAGACAATGATTGCATACACTAGTATATAGACCACACATTGGAACAATATTGAATGCATACATATACTAGAACATATAAAGTAAGACAATGATTGCATACACTAGTATATAGACCACACATTGGAACAATATTGAATGCGTACATATACTAGAACATATAAAGTAAGACAATGATTGCATACACTAGTATATAGACCACACATTGGAACAATATTGAATGCATACATATACTAGAACATATAAAGTAAGACAATGATTGCATACACTAGTATATAGACCATACATTGGAACAATATTGAATGCATACATATACTAGAACATATAAAGTAAGACAATGATTGCATACACTAGTATATAGACCATACATTGGAACAATATTGAATGCATACATATACTAGAACATATAAAGTAAGACAATGATTGCATACACTAGCTAGTATATAGACCACTACATTGGAACAATATTGAATGCATACATATACTAGAACATATAAAGTAAGACAATGATTGCATACACTAGCTATATATAGACCATACATTGGAACAATATTGAATGCATACATATACTAGAACATATAAAGTAAGACAATGATTGCATACACTAGTATATAGACCATACATTGGAACAATATTGAATGCATACATATACTAGAACATATAAAGTAAGACAATGATTGCATACACTACTAGTATATAGACCATACATTGGAACAAATATTGAATGCATGATTGCATACACTACATATACTAGAACATATATATAAAGTAAGAACAATGATTGCATACACTAGTATATAGACCATACATTGGAACAATATTGAATGCATACATATACTAGAACATATAAAGTAAGACAATGATTGCATACACTAGTATATATAGACCACACATTGGAACAATATTGAATGCATACATATACTAGAACATATAAAGTAAGACAATGATTGCATACACTAGTATATAGACCATACATTGGAACAATATTGAATGCATACATATACTAGAACATATAAAGTAAGACAATGATTGCATACACTAGTATATAGACCATACATTGGAACAATATTGAATGCATACATATACTAGAACATATAAAGTAAGACAATGATTGCATACACTAGTATATAGACCATACATTGGAACAATATTGAATGCATACATATACTAGAACATATAAAGTAAGACAATGATTGCATACACTAGTATATAGACCACACATTGGAACAATATTGAATGCATACATATACTAGAACATATAAAGTAAGACAATGATTGCATACACTAGTATATAGACCACACATTGGAACAATATTGAATGCATACATATACTAGAACATATAAAGTAAGACAATGATTGCATACACTAGTATATAGACCATACATTGGAACAATATTGAATGCATACATATACTAGAACATATAAAGTAAGACATATACTAGAAACATATAAAGTAAGACAATGATTGCATACACTAGTATATAGACCATACATTGGAACAATATTGAATGCATACATATACTAGAACATATAAAGTAAGACAATGATTGCATACACTACTAGTATATAGACCATACATTGGAACAATATTGAATGCGTACATATACTAGAACATATAAAGTAAGACAATGATTGCATACACTAGTAGTATATAGACCATACATTGGAACAATATTGAATGCATACATATACTAGAACATATAAAGTAAGACAATGATTGCATACACTAGTATATAGACCATACATTGGAACAATATTGAATGCATACATATACTAGAACATATAAAGTAAGACAATGATTGCATACACTAGTATATAGACCATACATTGGAACAATATTGAATGCATACATATACTAGAACATATAAAGTAAGACAATGATTGCATACACTAGTATATAGACCACAATGATTGCATACACTAGTATACATTGGAACAATATTGAATGCATACATATACTAGAACATATAAAGTAAGACAATGATTGCATACACTAGTATATAGACCATACATTGGAACAATATTGAATGCGTACATATACTAGAACATATAAAGTAAGACAATGATTGCATACACTACTAGTATATAGACCATACATTGGAACAATATTGAATGCATACATATACTAGAACATATAAAGTAAGACAATGATTGCATACACTAGTATATAGACCACACATTGGAACAATATTGAATGCATACATATACTAGAACATATAAAGTAAGACAATGATTGCATACACTAGTATATAGACCACACATTGGAACAATATTGAATGCATACATATACTAGAACATATAAAGTAAGACAATGATTGCATACACTAGTATATAGACCATACATTGGAACAATATTGAATGCATACATATACTAGAACATATAAAGTAAGACAATGATTGCATACACTAGCTAGTATATAGACCATACATTGGAACAATATTGAATGCATACATATACTAGAACATATAAAGTAAGACAATGATTGCATACACTAGTATATAGACCATACATTGGAACAATATTGAATGCATACATATACTAGAACATATAAAGTAAGACAATGATTGCATACACTAGCTATATATAGACCATACATTGGAACAATATTGAATGCATACATATACTAGAACATATAAAGTAAGACAATGATTGCATACACTAGCTAGTATATAGACCATACATTGGAACAATATTGAATGCATACATATACTAGAACATATAAAGTAAGACAATGATTGCATACACTAGTATATAGACCATACATTGGAACAATATTGAATGCATACATATACTAGAACATATAAAGTAAGACAATGATTGCATACACTACCTAGTATATAGACCATACATTGGAACAATATTGAATGCATACATATACTAGAACATATAAAGTAAGACAATGATTGCATATACACTAGTATATAGACCATACATTGGAACAATATTGAATGCATACATATACTAGAACATATAAAGTAAGACAATGATTGCATACACTAGTATATAGACCATACATTGGAACAATATTGAATGCATACATATACTAGAACATATAAAGTAAGACAATGATTGCATACAGCTAGTATATAGACCACACACATTGGAACAATATTGCATACACTAGTAATGCATACATATACTAGAACATATAAAGTAAGACAATGATTGCATACACTAGTATATAGACCATACATTGGAACAATATTGAATGCTACATATCTAGAAACATATAAAGTAAGACAATGATTGCATACACTAGTATATAGACCACACATTGGAACAATATTGAATACTAGAACATATAAAGTAAGACAATGATTGCATACATATAGTATAACATATAACATTTGGAACAATATTGTGACAGACAATGATTAAGAACAATGATTGCATACACTAGTATATAGACCATACATTGGAACAATATTGAATGCATACATATACTAGAACATATAAAGTAAAGACAATGATTGCATACACTAGTATATAGACCATACATTGGAACAATATTGAATGCATACATATACTAGAACATATAAAGTAAGACATATGATTGCATACACTAGTATATAGACCATACATTGGAACAATATTGAATGCATACATATACTAGAACATATAAAGTAAGACAATGATTGCATACACTAGCTATATAGACCATACATTGGAACAATATTGAATGCATACATATACTAGAACATATAAAGTAAGACAATGATTGCATACACTACTAGTATATAGACCATACATTGGAACAATATTGAATGCATACATATACTAGAACATATAAAGTAAGACAATGATTGCATACACTAGTATATAGACCATACATTGGAACAATATTGAATGCATACATATACTAGAACATATAAAGTAAGACAATGATTGCATACACTAGCTAGTATATAGACCACACATTGGAACAATATTGAATGCGTACATATACTAGAACATATAAAGTAAGACAATGATTGCATACTAGCTAGTATATAGACCACACATTGGAACAATATTGAATGCATACATATACTAGAACATATAAAGTAAGACAATGATTGCATACACTAGTATATAGACCATACATTGGAACAATATTGAATGCATACATATACTAGAACATATAAAGTAAGACAATGATTGCATACACTAGTATATAGACCACACATTGGAACAATATTGAATGCATACATATACTAGAACATATAAAGTAAGACAATGATTGCATACACTAGTATATAGA